>CM067369.1:162675002-163156211 GCA_034401795.1 Chaetoderma sp. LZ-2023a | reverse complement strand
GCATGACACGTGTGTTGGTAATAATAAGTTAATTTCTACTCAGTTGATCATGAATACCCATGGCACGAGATTACTCGTATCTGGTAGGAGTGAATGTAAATTCATATCCATTTGCCAGCTACGATTTATCTCGTATACGAGTTAACTCGTAGCTGGCAGTGGCTGTGTGATTCCCCATCACATGTGCCAGGTACGAGTTATCTCGTAGCACTATTTTTAGCAGTATGTGACGTCAATATCACGTCATATTGCATCAACTCTTTTTATAGTTTGTTTCTCATGTAACACGTGTTTCTCTGTGTTACCACGTTTAGTTAGTTGCAATTTAGTCCAAAATGTTGTGTTTGACAGCGGACCAGGTAGCCAAAATGCTAATGGATATGGAAAGTGAGAGCAATGATAGTCTAGTTATAGAGTTAGCTAATGATTCTTCAGAAATACCAACAAATGACAGGGATTTACATGCAGATTATCAGGCAGACACGGAGGTTGATGAAAGTAATAGTCAAAGTAGTGATAGCCAATATAGTGATAGTGGTGACCCAACAGTTTCTTCTGACTCTCATCATTCAAGTGACAATGACTTACCATCACAGCCACGTGGAAGACCTAGCATACATGGGGTGCATACCAGAGGAGGACACTGTCGTGGAGTTAGAACAAGGGGTGGTTCACGTAATTCTGCTACACCAGTTCATACACCTCTTACCCAATGCAGTGGTAGAGGCCATGGTAGAGCTGTGCCAACAGCTTCGCATGGAACTTTGAGAGGTGCGAGGTTTGTTGTTGCCCTGCATAACTGGTCGAATGTTTTGCAAAATCCACCAGCTTTCACTTTCAATGAAAATCCTGGTCTTAAAGTGCAAGTTACTGATGCGTACCCTGGCAGTTATTTTGACATGCTCGAAACTGATGAATTGATAGATATGATGGTCATAGAAACAAATCAGTATGCTGCAGCAGAAATCAACAAACAACGTCCATTGCGTAAAGAATCCCGCCTGAAGGTTTGGAAGGATACAGATGGTAAAGAAATAACAATTTATGCTGTAATCAGATAGAGTGTTAGACTTAGTTTATTTGAGTTGATTTGAAGTGTTTGTGTGAGCGATATCACATTCGGAAAGAATTTCGGAAACGCCGACTTGTGTTATTCAAAATAATGATGCAATATAAATATAAAATTATGTTTTTGTTCATTTTGCATAGATTTATATTGTCCCAGTACATTGTTAATTTCATTCCCATGTATGCAGAATATTTCATTTACAATAGGTCAGCCATTGATTTTCTACGAGTATACTCGTGGCAGAATCTGGTACACCTACAATTACGAGTATACACGTAGTTGGCAGTCAACGTGTTAACAAGCGCTTGTATGAGAACATCCCACCTCATAAGAAGCCTCCCCTTAAGCCTACAAACATTTACCTACAGACGGCTATGGGGGATGATGTGCCCGTAGCCGGTGTAGCCTATTTAGTTATCCAAATAGAGGAGATGCAATTCATACAGCGAGTTGTCATCGCCTCTATTCATAATGATGCCCTACTTGGCTCTGATTTCCTCAGTGCCAGCGAAGCCATCATGCTGCAGACAACAGGAACTTGACATACACGGCCGATGAATACCTCTTGGACCTGCATCGTCATTATATGATACGTGCGCTGTACCTAGAGAGATAGGCTTCTCAAAGGGTGCAGCGAACAGGCGGTAGTGGACCCGTGAGGGCCCTGAGACACGTAAACAACAAAGTATCATATAGTGCAGAAGAGACACAGAAGGCCTCTGTGTCTAACGAAGGATGAATTAACATCCTACTGTGGTACCGTCTAGTCGGCGTATTGTTCGGGCTGCCAAGATTTTTGGTTCATCCGGTCTCGGTAAGTGGACATGCGTGATACGTGGATGGCAATCAACACCCAGGGCACTCAAGTCTCTGCAAAAATTCGTGGCTCTGTTTTTGTCGGAGATGCCCTGCAGGCAAGGCCTGGGGAAATGGTCAAAGTTTGTATACTGTTGGCAGATAGCTACGGATCAGACCATCGGTTGACCCTGAGTGTGAGCTCAGATGGTGATCGCTATCGACTGAGTTGCTGGCCGGTCGTCTTGATCATGTCAATTCATCTGTGTATCAAGAGGGCTCAATGTACAGTCAGGCCATGGCAAGTGTTCGTATTGCGAGTCATGCCTCCTGTGATCAGAGGTCATGAAAAGTGATTCTTTGGGAAGCGGGAGGGTATATGCGTGAGAGGGGCATCACATGAAGGATCGAGGACTATGTTCCTCAATCATGTTTTTGGGCTTAGTTCTCGATCTCATGTTCTAGTGTCCCGTGGACTTTGTTCTCGATCATGTTTCGATGAGCCGGAGTCTCAGTAGGACTAGCTGTCCTACAACTTTGATTATAACTTCTTATAGGCATAGTCCTTAATCTCATATGCATATGCGGGAACGGCACCTAGCCTAGGCTGCGTTCCAGCGCAGGGTACTGTACGACTTCCCGTGATGAAGACAGTCCTCGCCGGAAAGGCTAAAGGGTGTATAGTATTAGGTTCAATCTTACTAATACTATCTAGTGCAAATTAAGATTGTTGGTGCACCGTGGGAGCGAGTGGCTATCGACGTGCTCGGACCCTTGAACACGATGGATGATGGAAATAAATACATCATTACAAGATTATTTTATGAAGTGGGTAGAAGCATTTGCTCTGCCGGACCAAGAGACATCTACCGTAGCACTGGTCTTGGCCAGCAATGTGTTCTGCCACTTCGGTATGCCTTATGAGTTGCACTCTGATCAAGGAAGTCAAGACAAGGACGACTCCATACCATCCCGGAGTGACAGGATGGTAGAGAGATTCAACAGAACTCTCTCGGAGATGCTTACTAAGGAAACACGCCTTGATTGTAGAGATTGGGACCTATGGCTCCCGTATGTACTCATGGCTTACCACACTTCAGTACATTCCAGCACGGGGCTACACCACTGCTCGGTTAATGTTAGGCCATGAATTAGCCTTACCCCTGGATCTGACAATGCCTCGAATACCAGGAGAGAAAAATTCACCATCTCTCTATGTTAAGCTCCTGTGGCAAAGGATAGAACAAGCCCATGAGTCAGTGAGAGAAACCCTATCCTCTGCACACTGGCGGCAAAAGAGATGGCACGACCGGAGGGTGCATGGAGATCCGTATGAAGCAGGAAGGATGGTTTGGGTACACGATTCATGACGATCTGCAAATGTGCCAAGTAAACTGAGTTACCAATGGACAGGCCCCTATGTGGTAGTAGGTGGGACATCGGACGTGACCTACCATATCCGTGCTTCGGATGGCCTGACCTCAGTCATCCACTTCGATCGACTTAAACCTTGTGTCAGTGACGACCCAGCAGCAGAGCAACATCAGACAGATATTTCTTTGCAAAGTAGTATTCACGGTGCCAGTTCAGCCCCAGTTCTACCAAGCCAGAACATGGGTGAACAAGCAGCTAATGCTGACTATGATGACGAGATACGTACTCACCCTCTCCCTCCTCAGCACGGGTCTACTCGATCTGGGAAGTCGTATCTGAAGAATTTTGTGTTTGTCTTGTCCAAGGGACCGGATGGAAAAGTTGTTCTCCGATCTCTTCCCATTCCCACTCACTTCATGCTATGCCCCCCATCATAGAGTTACCACAAGCGGAAGCTGAGGCTGACCCAAGCCATGCTTCCTGTGGGGTGGAACATATGGTGAATAGCATGGAAGTGAAGAGGCTGGATGAAGCCTTGGCGTGTCTAGAGCCGCAAAACCGTACAACAAGGTGTACCCGACCACCTCCCAAAAGCGCCAAACCAACCAAGCGGAACCCATATCCGTCGCCACACCACCACCCCAAATCCAACTGGCATCCCTTATCTATACACCAAATTCGGACGTCACCGGCCCAGTCCATTTCATGCTCCTTTCGTCGTCTGTTGACCGTCAATCTTCAGATATGAGAGAGACTGCTGTAACAGAGGAGGTGGCATCCCGCACTGCACCGACCACCAATACCCCCCCCCCCCCCCCCACCCCCGCGGTGGGCAGGGAAGCAGCCTGTTCAGCAGACTCTCGGCCCAGCCGTCTAAAAACTACGACAAGACATCAACCATCATGTAATGGGAGATGACCACATCCCCCTGTCCAAAGGCCACCCCATCCAATTGGCCTACCATACTCCCCCGTGAGCAGTCAGAATATCACACAACAGAACGTTAACACCTACAGAACACACCTGCCTTTAAGACTGGATACATCAATTTGTCATTGCACATACATCACATACTTGCTCGGCTATACTCAGCATAACAGAGACATTCAACATCGGCAACAACATCATTTAGCAGCACCTATCGGTATTAATTAATTCCCGATAGAGACATAAAAATTCCCGTAACAAATTCCTCCCTCACAAATTGCGGGAGAAATAATATCTCCCGCAGACCACACCTCCCGCAAATAACAACAGACTTGGCATACACCAGCGTGGAAAACTGGAATGAGCCCACTTCGCTTATAACATTGGCATCATACAGCAGCCCGGACATCCCGACAACAGCATTATCATCAACCTGTTTAAGACTATATGCTCGGCCTCAATGTGGCGCAGGGGTGTAACCCACTGGGTGTTAATCCAGACATTTGGAGGGGCTAACCAGAGCATTATGCACAACGCTAATGAATGACACTTGGAATCATCAACAGACAACAGCCGACAAATCTCCCGCACACACCTTCTTATCCAGTTACTGGAGAACTGATCATTTGGATATAAGGAATGCATGACAGCCATCTACAGTACGCGTCATGAGAGGAACGTTTGTCCAACAGTCCTCCCCTTTCCCTTTTCCCAACGTCGTACGGAAACAGCTAAATCTACATACTTCATCTACACGTAATAGCAGTCGATATTATTAAGAGAGCAAGATGCCCGCATTGTCATCAGTCACGAGAAGGATTTTGCTACCGAAAAGTTGAATTCGACAATGGATTGATCAAAGTTACGACAGCATCCGACAGGTCATCTGCGCTCTAAAGTAACTCTGTCCCACCAACGGGCTCGGCCATTACAGAGTGAAATACCATCAGGGTTCAATAAAGTTAACATTCATGCCGCCTCTCCCTCCCAACTCCCGCACCTGACGGCCATAAACACATCACCTCCACCACAGCGCAAGTATCATCCACCGATAACCAGTCACGCATATCAGATTCAAATCACCAACATGTCAGAAACACAGACACTCAGGTTGAGTGTATTCACAATCTCCGAACGACGGCATTGTAAATTGTAATAACTGTGGTGCAAACTTTTGCGTTGTACTGTAATTTAACCATTTAACTGGTCTAGCGCGGGACAGAGCTAGTTCTACCCATTGAGAAGAATGCTTGGCAAGCGCTCCCACTCGGAAAACACAGCTATCTTGACGGCATCAGTAATGTTGATCTACCACCTGCATAGATCTGTTTAAACCATACATCAAATTACTTACAACTTTACTGTTAAATTTTTGATTAAGAACACAACTGCTCTACCATGCTATAAATCATGTGCGCACGGGCCGGTAAAGCGGCATAAAAAATCTGACAGTATAATTACAGAGAGAATTTCACAAATTCTCTTCCTTGCGTTCCAGTCTATAATCGACACAGGCGGAGAACTACCTATTACAGACACATACGAAGACGCATGTTAAAGAACTCGCGCAAATAGGGGACATTATCAAGATCTTGATGTAACATATATATTTATATCTCTCGCATCTACAACAGACTACACCTCAGCAACATGATTTTGGCCATCGCCATAAACAGCATATATGTTTCCGATCAACCACGTGCTTGTGACATTTACTGCTATTTCCAGTAAATTGGATAAAACGCTTTAAACACAAGAGCCGCCCAAAAACGCGACTACCACAGCATGATGGAGGAGTGGCAATGGTGAGTCAGGGTAATTGCCGCTGACGTCACCTGGCTCCCACACATTCCATCGGGCGCTCCAGCCTAAAATTAAAACAGGCAAGTTTTTAAGCAGCCAATCTGGAGAACCGCCTCACGCTAATTAAAAGGTGAGGCACCCCAAAGAAAAAGTAGTACCACGTTTTTATGTTGATCAAAGGCTGTTAAATGCGTGAAGTTAAGACAAGGTTAACGAGCCATTCTTCCTATAATTAAAAGTACTCCATTTATACTGGAATAATTAATCCCTAGACGTCTAGGTCGGAAAAAGAGGAAACTTTCATATAAGAATGACCGAATCACCTGCTAAAACTTTTAGGTGTGGTCAACCGCCGCCTGTGACGTCACCAAATAGTATAAAAGGAGGAAGCTCGCTTTGAAGCTTTATCTTCCCGTCAAAACTCTACACCAGGGAAGAACAGATAGCATTAGGCGCAAACCAAATTCTGCTGTTTTATTATTATTTCATTATTATACTTGGCCTGGAAAGTTAAATACAATGAAGAGATAGGGCATTAGGTTTTGAATAAGATTCCCACAGCCAACTACCATGCGGGAACGAGATGTCGCTCCTTGAAAATTGAGCATTATCGGATTCGGCTGAAGAAGAATCGGTACCAGTTCCAAAATGCTTCCTGTGCAGCTCGTTATTAGCTAGCGGAGAGCCCTGTACCAGAACTTTTACGCGAAAATCAGACCGCACCCTTCATGTTAATAAGGATCATCTCTTCTTGTCAGCCTTCTGTTGGACGTGCCAGTATCTCTACACCGCTACTTGCTATGGGGTGACCCACGCACTCCGATATCATCACCATGTGTTAGAAGTAACATTAGGTCCTGGGGAAGAGAATGAGGATCGTGCCGTTTTAGCTACCCATTTCGAATCTCGGTTCCCGGTCAAATTCTTCTGACCAAGAAAATGGCCTGCACGAAAAACATGACACGTAGATATCCCGTTAGTCATCGTCTTCCCGCGGCTACCGTAAGCAATGTACCGGCAGCCAGACGTGAAATCCTGCCGGCAGCCGCATCAGGAAGTGTTATGCTGGTACCAGTTACTTCATCTACACCGGTCCTGAAGCGGAGTAAAAATCAAAAGTCTCCTGCAGAATCCAGTCCGGCAGCACCCGCATCAGTTATTAGTCATCCGGCTACGGTCACTACACCCGCAACCATAGTGTCTAATACAGTGTTAGCCAGTCAGCCGATTTCGGTAGTGATTACGACACCTGCGGAAATAGACATTCCCAGTTACCAGCAGTCACCATCTCCGCCAGAACTGACCATAGACGAGGGACCAGGACCGTCGCAGCCTGCGGCGATTAGTATAACTCCGACCTGTATTATCTAGCATCTGCCTCCTAGTCTTTCTGACCCAGCTATCAGAAAGGGAACTATGCCGGAACGTCCATACGCGGGAAAGCGATCATTTACTAAATAAAGTTACAGCACGCACCGTAATATTAGTAAAACAAAAAAAAGAAAGGCCTGGAAAAATAATTCCAGGTCAAAAGTTGAAAACTAAAAGTATGCCCCCCCCCCCCCCCTCATCTTGACACCTCTATGTGCTCTGTCTCTTGAATACACGCCTATTGCGTCACTACTCCTCTCCGGCCACGCACCTACCCGAGAAGTCTATAATTCCTGCCTAGTATACGTCCGTGCGTCGATCCACCATGCACGATCGTTTGCCACGGATCTCAAACTAGGAGGTGGTGGTGTAGTTTGGATCGACCGGTCAGATACCGGCCATACCAGCTAAGCTGGGTATGCGCCGCCCATCCTGGATCCGTTACCTGAACACACACCCCTGGGTAGAGTCATAAGCGTATATGGGCCTATGGGAGAGATCACGTTGTGAAAACGACTAAGTTTGTTAAAGCGCATAATGCGCATGCGCGCGCATAATGCTATTTTTGATGGAGCACGTAATTTACGACCAAGATGGGATGACGCTTTTAGTGTACCGAGATGGTATCCTGTAATCCTCTTTGATTATCTGCTCCCGTTGAATCTGGCATTAATCAAGACCAGAATTCGACCGGCCTTTTAAATATGTAAACCATTTCAAAATCGGTTAAGAAATGGCTGAGTTATCCACGGAAACCCCGTCTTGATTATCTTCAAAATATTGCTGTGACGTCATAACCACGTGGACGCATAACTTCTAGAATGTTCTAGAACATCCGACTGCGCTATTATTAGCTACACGCCGGTTGGCTGTTGCTCAAACGATGATTGGTTGGAGCCTGTACCTGTGACGTCACGAGGAGTATAAAAGGAGACGCGATCCAGAGATCGAGAGCATCCACGGCCAGGGGCCGAACAGGTTGGACTTGTACTAGCTGCGATCGACAGATATTACGTATATAACTTCACTTTCTGTCAGTTTCTCTCCCGTAGCTAGCAGCAGCCAACCCACTGCACTAAAAACAATTTTGTAACTCCCTACTTGCGGGAGCAATTTGGAACTTTCTGATTATCGTTCACGAGTATCAATATCTACTTCGGAACACAAATTTGCGGTGATGCCTTTACAGCCTGAGTATGTGAGTCTACAGATGTAGAGGCAGGATATTCCTTGATGGATGACTCGCCGGATCTGCCGGCCATGCCTAATAGTGGTATTTCACCTGTCACCACACTACTATCGTGTAGGTTCTTCTGACTTTCGACCGCAGCAAGTAAACTCTGCCCGGTGCGTCTTCAGAGCTGGCTGACGTACCCACAACCATTAAACTTTGTTTTGTATCTTGATTCGCATCTGACAACCACCGCTTGTGATCGGGTTGTTTACAAATTCCATCCGTGCCATGGGAACTTTCTTCACCACAGTAGAACTATCGTATCTTTTGCTGACTGCTCGTTAGACATCCTATTAGGCTTATAGTGCTGAGCGATGCACTCCCGCCATGAGTGTTCTTGCAGGAATCTTGTTTGCGGAAATCAGCTTGCGGGAACCAGCCTGCGGGAACTTTCCAGCTTCCTGGGCATGCATAAACGCACGTCAACTACGGAATGACGTATCAATTTCTGTAAGATGGTAGCCTAACTTAAGAATGACTACCGAGTATTCAAGTAACTATACTTCACATTTTAATTATTTCGCTATATGTACTTCTCTAATTATATTGTATCCGTAAGAATGGTCCCGATGACTAAAAGGTACCGTAACGGTCTTAGGACCGCTAGTTATAATTTCTGTATTTGTTTATAGTTATTCGCATTTCCTGTAAGGTGTTTTACTAACCGCACCACCGATGACTAAAAGGTACCGTAACGGTCTTAGGACCGCTAGTTATAATTTCTGTATTTGTTTATAGTTATTCTCATTTCCTGTAAGGTGTTTTACTAACCGCACCATAGTAGGTTCGTTAACCTGTATTAAGATATATAATTCTGATCATTTGATACCGCATTGATTGTTCTGGTTAGATTACAGTGTATATATATATATAAATATATATATATATATATATATATATATATATATATATATATATATATATATATATATATATATATATATATATATATATATATGGCCAGTGGCCATCAGTTCATATGTTTTGCTTATTTATAGAAAATATAGGACTGCAGTGCACATAGGAAACACTATACAGCAACACTTATATGCACAGCCCTTTCTCCCGCCACCAACAATTTTTCACTGAGGTCGCTGTCCATGCTATAACTCTGTTTAGCCCGGCATGCTACCGACTAAACCTTTTCTATTCAGCTCGATAGGATAGGTTCAAAATGATTAGAAACACTTTCTTCAATACCAACTCGGTAATATACTCTTCTCTTCCGGCAGCGTGATAATCTAGCCCCGCACTCCGGTAATACCCATAACTCCAAGATTTTGTCTCTCTTCTGTTTCTCTTCCACTCAGCCTTGTGGCTTCTTAATTGTTTGGATGTCCCTATCCGCACCATGGGCTGGTCCGACTCTGGGAAACTGTCGGGGTTTCCGAGCGGTGATGGCCAGGGTGTGGTATCACATACATTCCCCTTGTATCTTTGGATACTTAGTAGTTAGCATTTTTGCCAATGTAGGAAAGCACTGCGAAAACATATATTAATTATTATTTTATTTGCTGAACAATCCTCCGGCACCGCAGTGCAAAACAGGGCAACTTGTATATAAACGTAACGACAGGTTAAATGGTTAGTTCCATAGGGCCCGGTGACGGGCGAGATACGTATCCCCACCAAATTCCATAAGAATGTCTGGGCATGATATTTAGATCTGCCACGCTCTTACAGGAAGGACATTTACGGTGGGTATTCGTCTCTCTCACCCCTACCATAATGATAGGACAATTGTCTAATAATGCTTTCGTGAAAAGTAACCTATGTCTTGTAACGTTTTATGTTACGAAGCGGGATGTCCAGATTCTTATCCAGTTCGGAGATCTTACTATGTAACATGTATGAGCACTGTCTTCAGCATTGATGTCTTAGGGCATCTGTTCTCAATGACAGCCGTGTCTAATAGCTAGGTAGATACCAGCCATTTGCGGCCAAAAATAGTTCTTGTTTTAAAAACAACTAAATGCTAATTAAGCAAAGCAGAAGGCCCGCATAAATAAAGCGGCAACTTCTAACTCAGCATACTAAGAATCACATAAGACAGTGACGAGGGAATCCATAAGGAATTACTCGTCCCGTCTTTATGTAAATCAGCACGCAACCATATAGTCACAATCTCACTAGGTATGGTCTTTTCTTTCTCAAGCATTTTTGGTTGAAATATTAGAGTGGGCACATTTTTGCCTACTACTCTTCCCCCAGCACTTGCCTCTCACAAGGATTCAGCGACGATGGTCCATGCGAGGATAATACTCCTCACCCAAGCTATCACTAGTAGTGCCCGCGTGAGGCACATAACCTTTCATCCGAGATAATCTTCTTCCTTTCAGCTTAGAGGTATAATAACTTATAATAAGTTAATTAGTTAAGTCTCGTGTACGGGAACCTCCCTTGCGGGGATACCTCTGCGGACCTACGAGTCTGTGTGGTACCTCCGGGAGCCCCATGTTTAAAAGTTCATCTACCTGTCTCTATATCTTGTATTTTCGTATGCTCTTATTTTAGTTTTATCTAGCATATTTATACTTGTTTAGGTAAAATCATTGTATAGACTTATATATTTAGGTCACCAAAATCAAATCTTGTAAGTCCATAGATCACGAAATTGCTATGGACAGACATACTGGTGACACAAATTCTTGGGATGAGACTGTTGTGTTTAATGTTCGCGACGATGGTCGTACGTCCCCACCGGAACGATTGAGTTCCACCAGCCTTAGGAGCCGTTTTTTGTTACCCACAGGGCAGTCTCGTACAAGGTCCGTCACCCCGAGACCTGATGCCAACCAGCAACATCATTCGTCGTGCACTTGTGGCACGGCGAGTCGACATGATACACCGGAACGGCCCAACACTACCTGGCGAGCTACACAAACAAGTTCCAGCATTAAGCAATATGAGCTATATAGATAGGCTGAAGAGACTGAAAATGCCCACAATGTGATACAGAAGGATGAGAGGAGACATGATAGAGGCCTATAAAGTCACCCATGAGATATATGATCCTGAAGCTTCTGAGGGGTTGTTGATCTTGGCAGGAATAGAGGCACAGGAGGCCATAGCTTGAGACTGTCCAAACACCATATTAGAACGGACATTAGGAAATATATGTTTACAAATAGAGTGGTAGACATTTGGAATAGCTTGCCCAGTGCCATAGTAAACTGTAAATTTGTCTTCAGAACTCGGGTATGTGTCCCATCAGGTCATGCAGACTTAGAGGTTTTCAATTTGGTGAGGTGAGGTGAAACTTGTGCCTCAGTTACTTGTGCCTCAGTATTTTTAAATGGGATGTTAATACGTCCAACTGTAATGATTGGCAGGTTGTTGGTTGGTTCATCAGTGAAAATGGTTGAAAAGTGACATGATAGAACCTCAGCTTTTTCTATGTCAGTTTCTGTGCATTGATGTTTATCTTGGTCTATGAGCAGTGGAGAAGTACCAGGTTTTGTTTTAATTTTAGATTTGGCATCCATCCAGAAGTGCTTGGGGTTTGATTTGGCTGCTTTTGCTATATTTTTCCCCATAGTTTTTATGCATTTTGTTAGTCAGAGATTTGACTTTGTTCTGTTGCCTGTTATACTTTATTTTATTTTCGTTTAATCGGTTTGTAAGGAATCTTTCCCAGCATCTGTGTTTTTTCCTAATTTGACCTACAGTATTGTAGTCTAATGGGATGTCACCTTTCTTAGTCCAGTTAGGTATATCTTTAAAGGTATTTGATGGGACATGTTTATCATGTTATTTAGTATCTGTTTAAAAATTGACCATTGCTGATTAGCATCATCTGGGCAATCATAAAATTTATTTGTCCAGTTTATATTTATGAGGTTTTTATTAATTTCTTTATAGTTTCCTTTGTCTAGAAGAAATTTTTTCTTCACAGGTTTTCCTGCCAGATAAGAATGTAAATGAAATGTGATAATAGTATGGTCACTTTTACTGAGTGGGCTCAGGTAATCTAAATCTGATATCATTTCTTCTTCATTGGTTAAAAGCAGATCAAGTACATTAGGTGTAACATCATTCCTAAATCTAGTGTGCCTATTTATATGCTGGTATAAGTAGGTGTCACGAATACATTCAATGAATGAGTACCTTGACTTATTTAATTTCTTGTGGTTGACCATGTGTTCCAGCAGATATCAGGATAGTTAAAGTCACCCACTATTAAAAGATGGCTATAATGTAGCGTGGCAACATGTTTTAATAATTGTACCAGTTTTTCATTGTTTTCCCTTGTTCCACTGTCAGACCTATATATATATCCCCAATTAATAACTTGTCCCGTGAATAAAATTTTATCTCAGTCCAGACTGATTCTTCGTAGAGCACATACAGAAGATTGTGTGTAGATGATTATTTCCCTGCCCATTGTCATATCAACATTTGTTTGGTGTATGGTATATCCATCAACATTGTAGTCATCTAAGGTTAGTTCTCTATAATGTTTGGGCTTCACTTCAGTTATAAAAATAATTAACGGTTTATTTTAACTTAATTATAACTTTATCAACAATTAAATAACCCAGGTATTTATATTTGATTGGCGGTAGCTGTCGCCTCACACTGAATTAATTCATTCACAGTAATTATTTTCCAAAATATGTACTTATTTAGTCATTCGTATCTCGCGAGATTTCCTTCGATACAAGCTCGAGAAAGTAATCTCGATGAAGCCACACCTCTATTTTTAGATTGCATATTTAGTATGGCACGTTAAAATGAAAAAAATTTATAAAATAAGAAAAAAATAAAAGAAAAGAAAAATGAAATAATAAACAAAGGCAATAAAATCAAAAATCCAAAAAAATATAATAAAGAATTATGAAATGAAAAATAAAATAAAATAAAATAAAATAAATTAAAATAACGAAGTAAAATAACATAATAAAGTAAAATAAAATAAAATAAAATAAAATAAAATACAGTAAAATAAAACAATGTTAAATGACTAATAAAATTAAATAAAATACTAACCAGAAATGTGGTTGCAATGCAACCATAATGATTGACTTTACTACAGTGACGCATGATTTTTAAACATAATTAATATGTATTCAGTTTTCGCTCCAGTAAAATGTTACAGCACATGCTAAAACCATTGTAACTAACATAGAAATATTATGACTAGAATTAGATTATTTTATCTTTAACTGTTATTGAAATTACTTTAACTCCAGTTGAAATTTATTTAGCTCCAGTTGATATTGCTTCAACTGCAGTTGACATTATTTTAACATGATAGGCTGGAATTATTTTAACTCGAGTTGAAATTATTTTTAACGGTAGTTGAGATTATTTTAACTGTAGTCGAAATAATTTTACCTCAAGTTGAAAATATATTGACACCAGCTGAAATTATTGTAACATTAGGTGAAATTAATTATACTTTAGTCGAAATTGTTTAAACTCAAGTTGAAATAATCTTTGCTGTTGTTGACATATTTCAACTCCAGTTGAAAGTATTTTCACTGTAGTTGAACATAATTAAATTGTATTCAGCTATGAACAACCCCCACCCCTCCCACCACACACTGGACCCCTTCCCAAACGCCTCTACCCTACATCATTGAATTATAATCACTTAAGTTTACAGGTATATATACTGTCTATCACCAGGATTAAGACTATCATGCTGAACAGCTAAATGTTCGTAACTGTCTATAATGTCTCCTGTGTATTCATCGTTTGTAATGTTATGTCATGTACAAATGTTATATGTAATGAGGAGGCCTTTGATGGGCCACCTATATGCATTTTGTAAGCAATACTTTAAACAAGCACATACAATTTACTTGAATTGAACATTTATTTGAATTGAAAATTTATTTGAATTGAAAATTTACTTGAATTGAATAGTTGAAATTACTTTAGCTATAGATAAAACTATTTTAACTGTAGTTGAAATTATTTTTACTGTCATTGAATTAATTTAACTCAAGTTGAAATTGCATTAGCATTGGTTGAAATTATTTTAAGACGAATTGAAATTATTTTAACTCCAGTTGAAATAATTTTTACCTGAGTTGAAATTATTTTAACTTAATTGAAAACTATTTTAACTGTAATTGAATTTATTTTAAGTGTACAGAGCCCCATTAGGCAACATAGTGAAACTCATTTTGACTACCTATGGTGGCCCGTCGCCTAATTATGGCATTCCATTGCCTTACTAAGCCATTCCGTCAGGTATTACTTCACCTTACTAACGCGTTCATTTGAATAACATCTAAGGGCAATGGGTGCGAGCCATTTTTACCAGGCTTCTAGTAATTATTATAAGACCTGTAAGTCGCACACGCCAAATAAGACATCTCTGTGTCAAATGAGACACACTTTATGATCAGTTCTTAAGGGTTAAGCTGAGCTGTAACTTGGAATCAGTTTGTCAGCATGACCCTCTTTCAGAAAGTCTGGCTTTTGATATGCTAACTTTAAATTGACACTTCTAGAAACACCTATCCTTAAAAGGTACTGTTTCAATGCACTGTTTCTAAAGTGACACACCTATAGCTTCTATTCTTAATTACAATTTCCAAGAAAGACTATTCACTCAATATATAAACGCCATGCCAGGCAAGATGGTAGAGTCACCTACAACCTACCCACGCTCATCAGCAATACAGACACTCAAATGTCATACAAAAAGTCCCTCGTGGAGCAAATAGCTAACATTGACGTCGACTCCGATCCAAACAAAGCCCTAACCAGAATACTGAAATCTAATCATCAACTACCAGAACCATAGGTGTTCTTAAAAACAACCAAATGTAGCGCGGATCGACCGGACGGGTACGGACCATGCCAGCTAGGCTGGGTAGAGGAAGACCACTCCGGAGACGTTCCAAGCACACACCCTGAGTAGGATAATACGCATGTATAACGCCCTATGAGAGAGGTATCGCTAAAATGGCTAAGTCCGTAAGAATGCGTCAGAGCTTCCCTGGCATCACGTGTCAGTATTGGGAGAGAGTGCATGCTTATAGTGTACCGAGTTGGTACTGGTGATATTTTTAAATCACGCCATTCTCGTCGTTCCTGGTACCAACCATGCCCGGAATGAAACGAGGATTTCAGAACCTTTTACCTTCTTAAAATCGGACCAGAAATGGCCGAGTTATCCACAAATAGCTCACTTAAATTTTTTTCAAAATATTGCTTTGACGTAGTAATCGTGTGTATGTATTAAATGAATTGGGAATGCGCTCATCACGTGATCGCCACGTCACCCTTTCTAGCTGCATGCTGATTGGCTATTGCTCGCCCACTGATTGGCTGGGGCCTTCTGCCTCTGACGTGACGAGTAGTATAAAAGGAGCCAAAAATCGAGAATCGAGAGCACTTCGGCAAGGAAGCCGACATGACAGCAGGGTTGCTAGAGCAGCACTGTGCTAGACATGGGCTAACTACTTACTGAGTACATGAACCATAACCTGGTACCCGCTCTGTTCCATCTTCTGTGACCTGAGATAGACCTGCACCTATTGCATAAGCAGATGCATATGTGTCTAAGATGAAATCGTGGTTAGGGTTAGGATGAGCAAGAATTGGTGCGGTTGTCAATTGTTCCTTCAACGCCCTGAAGGAACACTCACATTCATTCGTCCACTCGAATGGTTGATCTTTTTCGGTGATCTGGTGATGAATGTATCGATGATAATACGGGCAGAGGCCGAGGAAACACCATGTGTCGGTGACTGTGGTGGGAGTCTGCCATTCTGCTACAGCTTTTGTTTTTGAGGTTTGAGTGGCCACTCCATCTGCAGATATTACATGTCCCACGAACTCGACACTCTGTCTGAAGCAATGACACTTCTTGGGTTTGCGCTTGAGGTTAACGGCATGGAACCGCATCAGCACCTTGTCCAGGTTGGACAAGGTCTGCCCAAATGAAGAGCCAAAGATGATTATGTCATCTATGTAACAGAGGCGGATTTCCCATTGCAGGGTAGTTAATACCTGCTCAATGAGACACTCAAATGTTCCAGGAGCGTTGCATAAAATCAGAACCTAATAGGGCATGATTTTGGATAGAGGCGACTACAGCTCGCTGAATGAATTGCATCTCCTCTATCTGTATCATGATGTTCACGGTACCAGCCACTGGAACGTCAGCTCTGGTGGCTGTTTGCAAAAATATGTTTGTGGGCCTAAGGGGTGGCTTTTGATGAGGTGGGATTCTCTCATAGAATCGCCTGTAAAAAACGATGATGGAAGCTCCAGTGTCTACTGTGGCACTGATAGAAATTCCACCGAACAAACAAGCCCACTTATATATGACTTTAAGGTGCGCTTACGGAAGAGTTTCCAAGGTGACTCTTTGCAAAATCTCTTTAGGTATTTTGGTATCCTGTATGTAGTCGGTTTGCTCTTCTATGGATTCCATGAGTGCGATATGTGTCTGAGTGAGGAAAGGACCATCTCGTCATTGTTGCTGCTGATTTTGCTTAGGCGACAACGGAGCTAGGAGTAGCAGTGGTACTATATCTGATGCTGCAGGAGTGCACTGTGAGTTTGTGTAGACAGCAGTCTGGATAGGACTAGTGTGGTGGCGAGAGGGGGTTACCTGCGCCAGCCACTTTGTACACTGTACCATAGGGTGTTTGGAAGATGCACAAAAGAAAATGTGTCGACGCCACTGCTTTCCTTGCTGCTTGTGGTGGTTTCTTTTGTGGATCCATGATGCGGATTGCTGGGTGTTGTCCATATCACTACCACTGCTGCTGGGTGCTGTGGATGATGCTGATAGGGGTTGTGAATTGCATACCACCAGAGGGCACCGTCTGTTAAGTGCCTTGGTGGTGGGTCATGGTGCTTGGATAAACGTTGTTTCGGTGGAGGTGCTACAATCAACCACTGCCATTTTACAAAGGGAAGAGGGTTTTATAGGTGCCGGTAGTCAATACAAATATTGCGGGGTCACAACATTTCGCAGAGTAGGGTGTTTGTGGTGCTGCGGATGCAGTGTGCATCATAGGCACCAACTTGTGTGAAGCCTGGTGTTGTGTAATGTCTGACTTTGTTGAGGTAGCATTTGTGGTTGTTGTTGGTGTATCCACCTGACGTTGTTGTCTATGGACTGTAGTTGAGCCATGTTGCAGGAGTGGGCACTGAAGTGACTCTCTAATCAGTGCCCATTCTAGTTTGACGGATGCTCAGGTTGCGGCGTGCAATGGTCCGTTGCTGGAGTAGTGAAGGAAGAATGGTTCGGACATCGTTCCTTCCAGTGGCCTACCTGACCACATCCAAAACATGCGTTAGGCAGCTGTGTGTGTGTGATGCGGTGCTGCTTGCTGCTGGTCGAGTAGTCTGTAGTGTTGCCACCTCTGTGCTGAGGGTGGCGACTAAGTTGGTAAGTGCGGAGATCTGTTTGGTTATCTCTTCTAATCTGTCCTGTGTGCTCTGTCGATTGCTGGTTTCCCCATCCTGGGGCATTGTTGTGGCCTCCCAGATGGGACTGGCCATTGCCCCTTCCTCTAGGCACATGATTCTTACCAGTGGGGTGTTCATTGTGTGATGCAGTGTTGGGGTCGGTTGTTGTGGCTGATGCTGATGCGGTGTCTGTTGTGATGAGAAGTTTAGCATTATTCAACTTGTTTATGGGATGCGTATGACGACGATTATTTTCCCCCTGTCGAAGAAATTCTCAATTCTTACCACTGTTGCAGTGAGGGATTGTAAATTATGATGTTCCATGAGAAACAGTTTTTCTTTGAGGGCTGGTTCCCTGCTCAACGCATCAATAAAAGTGTCTAGGTGAAGATGGGTCACTCCTTCATGGTTCGTACTAGAATACGCGTGGCTAACAAGTCGCCGGATATGGCTTGCCAACTCCAGTAGGGTCTCTTCGGCCCATCTCCGAAGGTTCTTCAGCTGAAGACAGCTGGTCTCTCCCAAAGCCGTATCCCTGAATCATTCTGATAACGCGCTTTCTAGTTCCGTATATGTGGGCGTCATGTCTGACTCCAAATCTGCCAGTACTTGTTAAGCCTTCCTTGACAGCTTTGCGGCCAGATACTCTCCCATTTGCTGGCCCATCCATTGGTTGGTGCAGCTGATGATCTCGAACTGGCACTTGTAATTATTCCAGTCACTTTCCCCATTGAATTCGGATGGGAGAATCACTCAGCTAAGGCCATGGTATGGGGTCATGGGCGTGAATATATATATATTCACGCCCATGACCCCATACCATGGCCTTGGCTGAGTGATTCTCCCATCCGAATATATATATATATATATATATATATATATATATATATATATATATATATATATATATATATATATATATATATATATATATATATATATATATATATATATATATATATATATATATATATATATATATATATATATATATATATATATATATTAAAAGCAACAAATATTTAGCACAAAAATAAAAAAGAAGTAAAAAGATAACTTCATAGATCTATAGTTCTGTTCTGTTTCCATATAGTCCTCCTTAGATTGGAGCACCCACGTAGAAGTGGTAGCCCAGATAACATGTAAACATTGGGCCAATGTTGGCAACAGGTTGGCAGATCGCAGTTGGCATTACAACGTTGGAACAATGTTGGCCCAACATTGGCTGTATCACTTGTTTGCCAATGCTGGGTCAACATTGAGCCAACATTGGGCCAGCGTTGGAAATTTCACAGTAAATCAAACAAAATCAACATAATATTCGCTTTCCAAATTTTAAATTGTTTATATTATGCTTTCTGGTGTGCTATTTTAAATAGCTTCATAGATTTCATAGATTCATATGTCCATTGGCTCAACATACATGGGACTGATTAGACCAGTTCTGGAGTATGCGAGTACAGTTTGGGACCCTCATCAGATAACTCTTCAGGACAAACCAGAAAATGTGCAAAAACGTGCGGCTAGATTTATCACCTCAAACAATTGCTATGGACCAGGCAGTATGACAAACATAATGGAAGCCCTAAAACTCCCACCGTTGTCAGCCGGAATGAAACAACACAGCCTTATCTTGTTCTACAAAGGTTTACAGCAACAAGCAAAGATATCATTAGACAGTCTATAGACTCCAATTTGGAAAACCAAAAACATGCATAACAGCCACTTCAACCAAATTTACGCAAGAACTAACATCTTTAAATTCAGCTTTATTCCCAGTACGATTAGGGATTGGAACAAACTAGCACAGGATCTTCTAAGCAGTTAAAAAAAGTATACAAATCGTACAAATAAATTTACCGAATTAATCAAAGGCAAAAAGTATGTCTAAGCCAGCTACTTGACGACTGCGCGGCAAAAATAATGTACTTTGGATGTTTCGTCATAACTAATCAAGATCAAGATCAAGATCAAGATCAAGATTCCTATCAGTAACTGTAGCAAAAAGCTATTTAAACAAATAAAAAAATGACAAAGTTATGGCGCATGCGTGTCTCTTGCCAATGTGAATATATCAAGTTCTGTTGTGATCGACAACAGCCCTTCACAGGCCTCCACAGTCATCAATGATGATGATTATTATTGTCGATAATACTGAACACATGCCATACAGGCCTCTATATTCAGGTGCATGAGTGACGCTAGGTTTTGAAATGGTTACTTCATGGTGAAGGTGCCTCGAAGTTAAATTTAACTTGTGCATTGTCCCAGTATTTACACAGTTGGTTTTAAAGCTTTGAATGGTCGGGACATTAACGATATGGTCAGTTAGGCTATTCCATACTTTTGCTATTCTGTAATAAAATGAAAACTTGGATATATTGTATTTAGCTCGCTGGATAAATACTTTTTTACTATGACCCCTGTTACTATTTCTTGAAGCAAACTTTAATATTGGTACTGTGTCTGGATCATAGGTATTCAAAACCTTATATGTTTCAACCATGTCCACTCTCGGACGTCTTTATGTAAGTGTGGGGAGGTTTAGACAACGTAACCTATGCTCATAACTGAGATTGCAAAATCCAGGGGCAATCTTTGTTGCATGCCTGTGCACATTTTCCACAGAGTGTGTATGTTTTTAAAGTGTGGGTTCCATACCGCATGTGCAAATTCAATGTGGGGGCGCACAAAAGCTTTATATAATAGCAAAATGTTTTCTTTATCCAAATATGTGTATGTCCGTCTAATGAGGCCCATGATACTGTTGGCGTTATTGATTTTATGTTGAATGTGGTAATCAAAGGAGACAGCTGAGTCAAAGATGACTCCGAGATCGTTTTCGTTGTCCATATGGGGTAGGGTATGGCTAGCATTATCACATTCAAGTTTATATTGGAAATTCTGTTTTGTACCTCTACCAATGGATAATACATTACATTTATTAGGGTGGAATTTTAACATCCATGTTTTGACCACGTTTCCAGGCTTGTCAGATCTGTGTGCAGGTCATCACAATCAGATTGTTTTGTAATATGCTTGAAGATCTTTGTGTCATCTGCATAAAAATATAGACTGGATGTTTGTATTAGTTCAGGCATGTAAATTGCTGTTACTTTGGCCTCCTTCCAATCTCCTGATACAGATTTTGTTCTTAGTGAAGTTGAGTATATGATTGACAAAAGTTTGGCTACAGAGATGGATAGTTCTTTAAGAACTTGGGGATGTATCCCATCAGGTCCTGCAGACTTAGAGCGTTTCAATTTGGTGAGATGAGCTAAAACTTGTGCCTCAGTTACTTGTGCCTCAGTGTTTTTATATGGGATGTTAATTGGTCTAACTGGAATGATTGGCAGGTTGTTGGTTGGTTCATCAGTGAAAATGGTTGAAAAGTGACATGATAGAACCTCAGCTTTTTCTATGTCAGTTTCTGGGCATTGAGGTTTATCTGGGTCTATCAGCAGTGGAGAAGTACCAGGTTTAGTTTTAACTTTAGATTTGGCATACATCCAGAATTGCTTACGGTTTGATTTGGCTGCTTTTGCTATATTTTTTTCATAGTTTTTATGCATTTTGTTAGTCAGAGATTTGACTTTGTTCCATTGCCTGTCAAACTTTATTTTATTTTCGTTTAATCGGTTTGTAAGGAATCTTTCCCAGCCTCTATGTTTTTTCCTAATCTGACCTACAGTATTGTAGTCTAATGGGATGTCACCTTTCTTAGTCCAGTTAAAAGGTGTTTGATGGGACATGTCGATTTATCATGTTCTTTAGTATCTGTTTAAAAATTGACCATTGCTGATTAGCATCATCTGGGCAATCATAAAATTTATTTGTCCAGTTTATATTTATGAGGCTGTTATTCATTTCTTTATAGTTTCCTTTGTCTAGAAGAAATTTTTTCTTCACATGATTTCCTACCAGATAAGAATGTAAATGAAATGTGATAATAGACTGGTCACTTTTACCGAGTGGGCTCATGTAATCTAAATTTGATATCATTTCTTCTTCATTGGTTAAAAGCAGATCAAGCATATTAGGTGTAGCATTATTCCTAAATCTAGTGTGCCTATTTATATGCTGGTATAAGTAGGTGTCACGAATACATTCAATGAACGAGTACTCTTGACTTATTTCATTTTTTGTGGTTGACCATGTGTTCCAGCAGATATCTGGACAGTTAAAGTCACCCACTATTAAAAGATGGCTATAATGTAGCATGGCAACATGTTTTAATAATTGTACCAGTTTTTCATTGTTTTCCCTTGTTCCACTGTCAGACCTATATATATCCCAAGTTAATAACTTGTCCCGTGAATATAATTGTATCTCAATCCAGACTGATTCTTCACATTCGAATGTGATTAAGTCAGAACCACTAGCATGTACAGAAGAATGTGTGTAGATGATTATTCACCTGCCCATGGTCTTATCAACATTTGTTTGGTGTGTGGTATATCCATCAGCATTGCAGACCTCTAGGGTCAGTTCTCTATAACGTTTAGGCTTCACTTCAGTTATAATAATAATAATAATAATAATAAAAAAAATAATAATAAAAATAATAATTAATGATTTATTGATCTTAATAATGCACTTTAATTCAGTCATTTTGTTTTGGAGACAGTCTGCATTTGTGCATAAACATTCTATGGGAACATTGAATAGAGATTGATGGGATGTTTCATTAGAGACACCTTCACCATTGGTGGTCAGATTTCTAAAATTATTTTCATTTTTTTATTGATAGTTTGCTGTAATCCTTGCTCAGTTGTTTGGTAGTTATTACATGTGTCTGTTATTTCGCTTGTACATTCATCTATGAGTACAATAAATTGGTTTGATAAAATGGTTTGTTTCGTTTGAAAGACATTTGGAAGAGGCTTTGATTTTTGTCATATGACTGGTTTCCAGCATTGTGACTCTGCCTGAGATGATTCATTGTGCTCCTCCCTATATTCCTTCCAAAATGAAAATCCTGCTCAGGTTCGGAGTCATACATATCAGCGAAATAACCATTGGTTTTTTGTGTGTAGTTGCTGTTATGTTTACGGATAGTGTCATATTGGGTGTAGCTCCTAATGTAATGGTACTGATTTGGCTCTGTTATTTTAATAGAATCGTGATGACTGTTCATTACTGTTCTTATATAACTCATAATGTTGTCAGATGACAAGTGCATACCATTGGTATATGGATGAACTTCATCCCAATATAGTTGTGGCAATGGTTCACAATTCTAATGAAAAGTGCAGAGTTATCAATGAAAGATCAATTCAGCCAATTTGCAAGTGAACACAACATTGCATTAAACTGCTGAGTTAGATTGTTTTCATACTCATTGAACGGTCTAGGAAGAAGAGAAGATATAAGATTCTGTATGCCTGGTGTAAGTGACTTGGCAGTTTGTGTTAAGGCATCATAGTCTTGGATCATTCCTTCCAATGTCCGTTTTGCTATATCATTTGTTCCCACATGGACCACTAGTACATCGTATCTATTTGAACTGAGAATAACCTTTAGTTGGTCAGTTAGCTCACATATACGTGATCCCTTCAAATGATTTAACTGTGACATTGAGGTTATCGGTACTCATGTAGCGACCACTTAATTTTTTTAGAGTAGAGCTACCTACAATTAATGTGTTGATCTTGGTATTCTCCGACCTTTGAATACTAGTATCGATTGGATGTGGCCCCTGTGGCTGACGATCAGAGTTTTTAACACCAATACTGGTTGTGGCTGATTTGCGTGGGCGCGACACCATTTGAGCATAGCTGACAGAATTTTGCCCTGAAAGGCCTGTGTTATTACTGTGTGATGTAGGCCTAGAAGCAAATCTCTGTTGGCTGTTTGAGTGGGCTTGGTGATTACTAATTTGAGTGGTAGATTTAACAGGTACATTATTACATAATTCCTCGACCTGACTTTGCAATGCTGCAAAGTCAGCCCTCATGTCATTTAGTTCATGTAATACTAGATTTATTGCATCACTGTTAGTCTCCAAGGGACGTAACTTATCATGGGTAGAGATAGCTTGTGCGTCACTAGTAGAGGCATGGTTAATTGGCTCACAGATACGCTCGGAGTTAGCGTGTTTAGCGATGTTAGAGTGTGCCGTAGTTGCAGTTGCAGAGTTAGTAGTAGCAGTGACTATAGCTGAGAGAGTTGTTGTTGTAGCACTTGTGGGAGCAGTAGCTGATGAAGTTGATGTTGTGAGAATAATAGAACCACTGCTAGCTTGGTTGCCAATTTCAATTTCAGTACTACAGTTGGGCCAATCATCTTCGGACCAGTCATATTCGGACCTATAAGTGGAGATATGCCAGGTAAAAAATTCAGCAATCTTGTCTGATATCTGAGTCCAATCTTTACAAGTAAACTTTCTTTTGGAGTTTGTTAGAGCGGACAACATGATGATGATGATGATGATGATGACGATATTGATGAGCGATCTATAGTATTCAAATCCATGGGTTGGGCCGACTTGAAAGCGGGATCCCCTAGAGACTTGAGAGTAGTCCGATAATCTTATTCGAGTCGATTTATATTTCTTCAAAATCGTTAAATACTTTCCACAGTAAAGCTCTCTTTCAGATGAAAACCATTGATTTCTCGGTACTGAATAATGGATGAGTTGTTTTGCACCTAACGTTAAATCCCGTAACAGTCTTCCCGAAATAAAAAGTGTGAATAAGCGTTGCCAGGAGAACGTATTAGAAAATATCTGGTTGACAGTGTTTCCCGCCAAATTTCATCTATTGGATGCGAAATATATGATTAAAATTTTGCACATTTCCAATGAAATTTAATCACTTACTAAAGAAGGCTGCATAATGTGGATACAAGTTCGCAGTTTTGATGGCAAGAAGTTGATTCGAGTTGACAACCTATCTAAGCTGACAAAAATAGAAGATTTAAGAAAAAAACTTGAAGAACCATTTGAGGCATTGCCTGAATTACAGAGGCTGTTTTACCGCGGAAAACAGGTATCATTCTATAACTAAACTCCGCAGAAAAGTGGTATCAGGATTTTCATACCAAAATGAATTTGTCCCAAAATGGTTTGAACCAGAAGTTTCATCACTGGTCGATTCAAGATTCTTTATTTCAATATATGGTTAACCGTCAGGGTACCTGTTTCTAACAGCCCTGATAATATTCCAACATAGGGCCCCATATATGGGACCCATATTGTTCCCAAATGGGTCCCATACCGTTTGCACCCACGGCCCATATGGGCAAGATTTAATTATCTTCATAGGACTTAGGATTGAACTGTAAGTAAGTAAGTAAGTAAAGTTTATTTGATTTTTATGCCAATTGCCTGTCTGATAAGCATACATTTACAGTCAGGTATACAATGTCGACAAAATAGAAATATACAGACATACGCATTATTAAAATCAATCAATATCACTGATGCCATTAGAATTAGTTACAGAGATGGACGAGGTTAAGCATTTTGCCTATTTTATGTCCATTTTGAAATATGATGCCCTGTCCTACTGGTGGGTTTGCTTCCAAAAGGTGTCTGGAGCGGTTTTAAAGGCATTTACAGTTTTTAATTTGATCACATTTTCTGGTAGGTTATTCCATTCGTTCACAATTCTGAGTGAAAAAATTTTGCCTGATTTGTGTTCGACATCGAGGTTTGAAAAACCTTAGTCTATGACCTCGCTGTCCAGATCATTCTACCAATGAAAAAAATTGTTCTGGATTAATGTTTTCTTTTTGTGTAATAATTTTGTATGTTTCTATTAGGTCGCCCCTGACTTGACGTTGTTTTAGAGTTAGTATTTTGAGTCATTCTTCATAAGTTTTGTTTCGTAATCCTACTACTAATTTGGTGCATCGGTGCTTTACTTGTTCTAAGTGGTTGATGTCTTTGACAAGGTATTGTGACCAGGCTTGTTTGTACACAATATTCTAGATGTGGGCGGACATAGGTTTTGTATAAAATAAGAAATGTTTCTCGGTCGAGAGGGTTGAAAGCTCGTTTGATTTGTCTCGTGATATACATGGCTTTATTTCCTGCTTTTAAAGTCTGCATAGTTGGTTTAAGGTAATTTTTTATCCAGATTCCTAAATCTTTTTCATGCGTTGTAATCTGCAGTGTATGTGTTTCGCATTTCTTGGTATAGTTATGCAATTGATTATTATGTCCAAAGAACTGTGGACTTGAGTTATTACTTAATTGGCTTCTATATCCACCTCCCCTTATGAGGCACACCTGGGTAAATCCTGAATTTAAATCTAGATTTTAATAGCCTATATGGGTCCCATCTGGACATTCCCAGATGCCCAGATCCATCCCATAGGGGCATGTTATCAGGGAGGGTTCTACTCTAGTCCGATTACGGCCTGAGTAGTCGCTACGCTTGTAGCGACTTCTCAGGCCGTGTTTGGACTAGGTTCTATTTCTAACAAATCATCATCATCTGGTACAACAGTAAAGGCCATTGAGGCTCATGGGTTAAAATGTTCACTCTCCCACTTGTTTTTAAGACCTCAAATTGCTATGGATGACATCAATTTTAGGTGAGGTCATCCATGGATGAATTCAAATCCTGGAAATTGGCATTGCTTACTATGAAAGGATGACCTCAGGTCAGTTTGGATGACCTCATTAAATGTGAGCTCATTGCCATGGATGACTGCACATTTTCAAAAATTTTGGCCCCTGTTGAGGTCCATGGTTGATCTAAAAAAACCCACCACATGATGATTTACTGCGGTTTGAGTAATCAGATGTGGGCTAGATACATATGTACATATATACACATATATATAATGTTTACATATACCCCTTCAGTAGGCGGTATTGTAATTTTCTTTTCTGTTTTCAGTTGTTTCTGTTCGTCAGATTGCTATACTATGATATCTGTACAAGTATGTACAATATATTTCATAATTGACCCGTATCGCGTTCTCACACACTAGTTCTCTTGGTGACATTGTCAAAACATGTTTATTTCAATAGATATACTCTCGTCTCATATTCTCGCGTGTGAGTTTTTGGGCTATATCTTTAGTCTTACCCCTCAACGAAAAGTGGTAACTCAAGTTTATTTGTGTTATTTATTTGTACCGCCTTATTTGTATGGCGAAAAAAGAATTATAGAAGGACAGGTGTAATTATTAAAGTGTTGTAGACATTGAAAATATAGATAATTTTATTTATTGTTTTAACAAGATTTCGTGGCAAACCGAAAGCCCATAATAAACCTATGGGAGGGTGTGTGTGTGGGTTAGAACCAACGCCCCTTACGGGCTGTTTGCCATGGCGAAACTGTAACAAGGAAGTCACAGATGATCGCAAACACTAAAAATGTCCTGCTTGTTAGTGAGTAAAACAGATAGCTACAATGGACAAAAGTCAACATAATATACGCGCATGAACCCGACCTCCAAAATGCACCACTAACTCACAAAAATCGAATATATAAAATTTCTAGCTAACTGAAACACATCGTCTGCTAATTTGTTTACGTCAGAGACATATCAAGTCCCGGGGTCAGTGATTCTCCTTCGATCAATACTCACCATTCTATTACTTCTGATATACAGCTGGCCCTGACAGATGGCTCTAGGACTATAGACTTAGAAAGCTTTACCGACTCCTTGGAACCGGGTACTCGGCTCCCAACTGCCGAGTACCCGTCTACCATAGAGCTCATTGTTGTTTGCATAGCAACAAGAGAAATACATGCTTTTTTTGCAGTTGGGAGTCTTTTTATCTGTGGTTATTTGTGATAGCTAGTGCGTTTCTACAAGGATATTTGGATTAATATGGATACCGCCGATGATAACCAGGTTGTATATCTCCTTATTATTCCATAGTTAAAAGACTTAGGTCTCTAAAATTTTGTGTGTGTCGCATGTTCCAATTTCTAACCCCTAAGAATCTGGGATGTGTGTTAACAACGAAATATGCTGGATGATCGCCTTCTTTAAACCCCAACAGGCGATCGGCAGATATGAAAATAGGTGTTTGCTACAGTATTTTTAACACGAATATCGGCTGACGTCGTTCTCCATAAGATCCGAGCGGGTGACGTCACACCCGTGTTGCTCGGATGTTTATGTGAAGAAAATTTTTCATTAATTCGCGCATCTTATTCTAGGTATCTGTATCTGTACTGATACTAGGCAAAATCCTAAAGGACATCACGCCTAGGTGCGGGCCTCGTAAACATGGCTGGGTTTCACAGTCCACACGATTAAAAATTAAAATTAAGAATTGTTCATTGTTCAATTGAAGGTTTCTGTACACTATGTACATCATTGCGTTCGGTTTAGAAGGTCATCTCCCGGATGCAGATCTTGAATTGTTCTACATCCGTGGCGGCGATTGTGTCTGCAGCCAGGTTGTTCCATATTGGCACAGTTCTGGGTAGGAACGAGCTGTGGTACTGGCTGATTGTTGTTTGGTATGGCTGTAACTTCAGTGGGTGGCTGTGCCTGGTGGTGTTTATGTTGGCCCACTGGGGATGGTATTCTGATGGTATGGCTACTTGCCCGTGCAGAATCTTGTACATGAAGATGGCATTGGCTTTCATGCGCCGCTGTTCAAGGGTTTCCCATCCTAGGCGATTTGTCATTGCTGTGACACTCTCTTGGGTAGAGGTAGACTGGTCGACTTAGAACAAATCTTGCTGCCTTCCGTTGTACCGCTTCGAGTTGGTTTACCAGATCACGTGTTGGTGGGTCCCAGACTGGAAGCATACTCGATTTTGGGTCGGACAAGTGATTGGTATGCACGCTCTTTCGCGGATGTTGGGCATGATTTTAGAATTCTCGTCAGAAAGCCGAGTACTCGATGGGCTGATGATGTTGATTTGGATATCTGGTTGTGCCATTTCAAGTTATGCATTAGCTGGACGCCAAGGTATGGTGCTGCCTTGCATTCCTCCAACAGATCCCCGCTCATAGTGTAGTGTGTGCTGAGGCACGTTCTTCGTTGGGTGAGTTTGAGGATGTTGCACTTCGAGACATTAAATTTCATCTGCCATCTTTCCGTCCAGGCCATGAGGGTGTCTAAGTCTGCTTGGAGAGCTTGTCGATCCTCAGGTGTGTCTATGGTATGATAAAGGAGGCAGTCATCAGCAAATAGTCGAATGATGGAGTCGAGGTCATTTGCTATGTCATTGATATAGGCAAGAAAGAGGATTGGGCCTAAAACTGATCCTTGTGGTACTCCTGACAAGACATTGGTTGACTCCGAGCAGGCACCTTCTATGACGACCTTTTGTGTTCTTCCACTGAGAAATGATGTTATCCATCCCAGAATGTTGCCTTGTATTCCGTAGTGGTGTAGTTTGAGTAATAGACGTTGATGCGGTACCTTATCAAAAGCTTTTGCGAAATCCAGTACGGCTATGTCTACCTGTCTGCGTTGGTCCAAGGCTAGGGCGAAATCATGAGTTGTCAGAATAAGTTGGGTTTCACAGGATCTGTTACGTCGGAAGCCATGTTGGTTTGGGTGGAGTATATTGTTCTTGTCCATATGTTGCATTAGCTGGCTGGCTATGATATGCTCCATCACCTTGCATGTGACTGATGTTAGGGAAACAGGCCTATAGGTTGAAGCTGCTGTTCTGTCACCTTTCTTATAAATCGGTGTAACATTGGCTGTCTTCCAGTCTGATGGTATTGTTGAGTCATTCAGTGTCTGCTGGAAGAGGGAGGCAAGGATTGGTGCAATTTGGCTTGATGTTTCCTTTAAAATTCTTGATGGTAGATTGTCTGGACCTGATGCTTTTGATGGGTTTAGGCGCTGTAGAGCCTTCTCTACTCCTAGTGATGTTATTTCTATGTTCTGAATGACGCTATATGGTGATGGTGGTAGGGTAGGCATTGAACTGATGTTTTCTTCGGTAAATACTGATGTGAATTGTTCGTTTAGTGCTCTGGCCTTTCCTTCTGGGTCGGTGATGATTTGCCCGTCTTGTCTGATGGTACTGATTCCTACATTATCCTGCCATCTGTTCTTGATGTAACGCCAGAATTTCTTACTACTCTGGTCATTCTCTGGGTCCAGTATTTTATGTATGTAGTCTTGGTAGGATTGCCGTAGCATGTGGTATATTTTTACGCGTAGTTTCTTAAATTTCTTGTCCCTGTCTTCACCTGATCTTCGTGCTGTATAGTGGGGTGCCGTTGACGCCCGTGTCTGGCTACGGTTCCGCGACTGCTACGGGTCTGTACGGTTTTCCGTGCGGACCGACCCCATGGACCGGAGTGTTTCATGGGGTGGCGGCGGAACCGTGTGGTACCGGAGTGCCTGGCGTGTCAGCCGTGGCTCCTTGCCGGGAGGCCGTGGCTGGCAGGCCCGTGAACACGTCAACGGGTGACGTGTTTGCGGGTGTGTCTTCATCGGAGATAGATTGGTCAGAGGCTCTGGCGTGGCCACGGCCGATGAAGATGCGACCCTTGCGTCGATTAGGACGGGGATTTTGCCAGCGGCCCGGATCCAGTCTGGTTCATAGAATTGTTGGAGGCTATTTATAGCAAACAACTTATGACCAAGGGTCAGCTCCCTGCGGCCTCCAGGGAGGTGCGGGCAAGATGTCGTATTCCGCGGGGGGAATACGACAGATATGGTGTAGTCCCGTCGGTCACCGAGAATGACCGATGGGTAATGGGCGTTCAGAGTGCCTTGGCGGGTGGCCCCGGTCCGGCACTTGTGGACAAGGCTCAGGTACACCAAGAGGAAGTCCTGTCCCTATGCAATGAGGGTGTCAGGGCAGCTATGAGCGCTGTCTCCTTCAGTCGGTGTGGGCTGAAGCGGGGGCAGGCAAATGGTCATTGACCATATGCGTCCGGCTACGGCAGTCAGGGAGCGTCTTCTTGGGACGCCCCTGACAGGGCCTAGCATCTTCGGTGGCCAGGCGCGGGCCATCTTAGAGGATACAGCCAGTATCGCGCAGAATCGGTTAGCGGTCAACCTGCAGCTAGAGCTAGTGCGGCAAGCGCACGCACTAGGGGCTGTAGGGAAACCGCTAGCGGGACAACCTTCAAAGAAGCAGAAGAAGCATAAGGGCAAGGCGAAAGCTAAGCCTGTTGCGACTTCTGCTTCAGCTGGCTTTTCTCAGCCGCCGCCGGCGAAGAAAGCCAGGAAGGTTGTAGTGGCGCCTACCCTCCCCAAGGTTGCTCCTGACCGCCCTAGAGGCGGGAAGGGGAAGGGTAAGGGTAAGTCCTCAAAGGGCGGACAGAAGGGGCCAGATCGTACCTGAGGGTACGAGAGCTCCCTTCATATCCATCTGGACCGCGCCTGTGCGACAGGAACAGCGGTGCCAGTTATACCCGTCGTGCCTAGAACGAAATGGTTCTCTCTCTCTCGTTAAGAAAGAGGGGGGAGCGGACTACGAGCCGGACAACCCCATTAGACGTCGAGGCGTCTATGGTGGGTGGAAGGCTCATGCGTTTCGTCGACGCCTGGCGAGGTGTGACGTCAGACAGTCTGGTCCTGGGATGGTTATCCCAGGGTTACATGCCGGAGTGGTGGGACTTTCCACCACAAAATCTGTCTTTGGCACCTGTCTGGACACCCGTACCAAGGGAGCCAGACAAGTTAGAAGCCGTTCAAAAGGAAGTGTCGGGTTTGCTTCTGAAGGGAGCAATAAAACCAGCAAACCGAAACACTCCAGGCTTCTATTCAAACATGTTCCTTGTCCCCAAGAGCACAGGGGGATGGAGACCCATACTCAATCTCAGGCCATTAAATTGGTTTATCCATACGCCTCGGTTCCAGATGGAAACGCCGAGGTCGGTAATGGCGCGATTGAGGAAAGGAATGTGGTGTGTATCGATCGATCTGAAAGATGCATATTTCCACATTCCGATGAACAGGAGTTGTCACAGGTTTCTGAGATTTGCGTTTCAGAATCAAGTATGGGAGTTTATTGTTCTCCCATTTGGGCTGTCGACAGCTCCGAGGGTTTTCACAAGAGTGGTCCTTGCGGTGACAGCGTTTCTCAGAAAAGAGAACGTGGCGCTACACACCTACATAGACGACTGGCTGATCAAGGCAGACTCGGCAGCCAGGTTGAACGTGGATACTGCTCTGATAAAATCCGAGAAATCCGAGTTGACGCCCACTCAACATTTCGTTTATTTGGGGATGCGATTCGATCTCGAGGAGGGCAGGGTTTGCCCGTCAGAGCCCAGAGTGGTGTCTCTGTTAGCCATCCTCAGGAGTTTTCGAGTGGGAAACCACATTCAGGCGAGGCGGTTCCTTCAGATGCTGGGCATGATGGAGCAGGTTATCCCATACGCTGCTCTAATGCGAAGGCCTATCCAGTTGTATCTGATGTCTCTGTGGAAACAGAGAACAGAACCCCTGTCAAAACTGGTACCAGTTTTGGAGCCGATAATGTCGCATCTTGTATGGTGGAAGGAGCGTCAGAATCTCCTAGTAGGGATTTCGCTGCACCTACCCCACCCCCAGCTGTCCGTGTACACGGATGCATTGCTGGAGGGGTGGGTGGGCCTGCCTGGGAGAACACCAGGTCTCGGGCACATGGACTCTCCAGGAGAGCCAGCTGCATATCAATCTGTTGGAAATGATGGCAGTGGAACTGGCGTTGGAAGAGTTTCTTCCAATGATCAGGGGCAAGGTGATATTGATACGGTCGGACAATTCGACGGTAGTATCATACATAAGTCGCCAAGGCGGGACCAAGTCACCCACACTGTGTATCATTCTGGCGGATGCTTTGTCTCGCAGACAGACAGAGAATTCTGCCAACAGAATGGTCCCTCAACCCTCCGGTTTTGCGACGGATCTTCGAGCATTGGGGCAAACCCAATGTGGACTTGTTCGACACAAAGGAAAATGCTCAAATCATGACATATGTCTCGCCGATTCCAGATCGAAATGCCGTCGATACAGACGCTCTGGCGATAAGCTGGAGAGGGATGCCCGCTTACGCGTACCCACCCACCATTCTTCTACCGAAGGTATTGGTGAAGGTCAGGGAGGAACCGTGTCTGGTCCTGCTAATAGCGCCGTATTGGCCGAGCAGGGCGTGGTTCACGGATCTGCTGGTGGAAAATCCTGTGCAGTTGCCCGAGATTCCGAACATAATCTCCCAGGCCAAGGGACGCTTCCTACACGAGCGTCCCGAAATGTTCAAATTGACTGCGTGGATGTTATCAAACAACGTTCCACGTCGGAAGGCTTTTCTCGACAGGCTGCTGATTTCATCGGGGCTGCGAGAAGGAGGTCAACCTTCAAGTAATATAACAACAAGGTTAACAGATTTGCAGACTGGTGTGAAGAAAAGGGTATTGATACCTTTCAATCCACTATCAGCAAATAGCAGATTTTCTCTGTGAGCTGTTCTTTTCAGGACTAGCTCCCGTCACAGTTGCTGGATACAAGTCAGCTTTGGCATCAGTTATCCCTTGTCTAGCCAACAGGGATAGTCCAGAGGTGGCCCAGTTAAATGTGATGTTGAAGGGAATGAGCAATCTCCGACCGAGACAACCGGTAGTCATTCCAGCCTGGAGTCTCTTTAGTGCTTAATGTACTGGCCAAGCACCCTTTCGAACCGTTGCGTTCGGCTAGTCTAAAGCATTTGACTCTAAAGGCGGTCTTTCTATTGGCAGCTTCCTCAGCTAGAAGGCGCAGTGAGATCCATGCGCTTTCGGCAGAGAGGAACCGATTTATTGTTTCTGGAGAAGGTCTGCGTCTTCTGCCAAGAGCAGAGTTTATGTCAAAGAACCAATCTTTGAGATATCCCGGCAAACCGATCATTATACCGAAGTTAACTAGGTTTGATCGTGATGCCAATGTCTGGTGCCCGGTCCGTGCTTTGACTAAGTACAAGAAATGGACTGACTCGTTACGGTCGAACGATAGACATCTGTGGATCTGCCATAAAAAGCCTTATGGCGCCGCATCCATGAATCCTATCTCTCGTTGGGTGGTCGAATGCATTCAGACTACTCACGAGATGGCGACTGGGCACCAGGTGCAAGGCGTAAGGGCACACGATGTCAGAGGAATAGCCTCCTCGACCGCCCTTTACAATGGTGTTCCGTTAGAGGACATCATGGCCGTTGCACAATGGCACTGTGAGTCCTCATTTACGGATTACTATATTAGGGATGTGTCAGACTCAGCCAATCCACTCGCTTTAACTGTTTTGAAACGATAGTTAGTGACCACACTGCTCTTCACCCTTTTTTCACTTCGGTAAGAAAAGAACCTAAAGCAGGCATGGTCAAGCGAGAGGATGACAACCAGATTGTGTCAATGATGGCCGAACCAGTGAATGGTTGGAGGCGGTATGTCTGAAGTCCAATTATCATAAGGTACTTCAATAGTGAGAGTTTTGTATTATGTATATGTATCATGTTCATTCATCTTATATATTCATGCTCATTCACAGGCTAATACATGGAATATGCAGGGAGTAGTTAACCCTCTTGGCATATTTGTGTTTTCAGGCGAGATACATGTTCGTTAGTTCTCTCCCTTTTCTTAGGAGGAAAAAGGGGTGGGGGGCGTGACGCGAATGTGATTCGGTTCCGTGAACTTGACGGTCCTTTTAGGTCTCCGTTAGTCAAGTTTGAAGTCTAAAATCTTTCTCCAAGGGGCAAAATTAGCATTTATGGCTTGCCCCTTCCCACCAGGTTACTGATCAAATCTGGTGTATATCAGAAGTAACAGAATGGTGAGTATTGATCGAAGGAGAATGCAGGAAATGTCAATTTCCCTTTCTCCGAGATCTAACAATACTCACCATTCTGTTACGGACCCAGCCTCCCAGCCCCACGGAGGCAAGCCATAGTTTTCTCTTGTTTGGTGGCTATGCAAACAATATGAGCTCTATGGTAAACGGGTACTCAGCAGCTGGAGCCGAGTACCCGGTTCCCAGGAGTCGGTAAAGCTTTCTTAGTCTATAATCCTAGAGCCGCTGTCAAGGCCAGCTGTATATCAGAAGTAACAGAATGGTGAGTATTGTTAGATCTCGGAGAAAGGGAAATTGACATTTCCTTCATTCTTTGCTAATTACTAATGTAGTGGTCTTTGGAAATGTTAATCATACAAGGGTGTCAATGTAGGTTGGTTGGTTTATCAGACAACAAACAAGTACAGTGCTTTAAGTTATTGTTTATTGACATGCATTTAAAATGTTATTAGTTAAATATACAAGGGCCATTTCAATAGATCAATTTTAGCCACCATTGTAGATCACAGAATACATATTTTTGAAAATTTACCACTGCATAGTTAATATTCTCTATATATACATTGACAGTATTTACACAATGTCATAACTAGTGCTTTCAACATGTTTAATAAAGTACTTTATAATTAGATCAATGTTTTTTTAAGAAAAAAACATGGGACCCCCATATTTCAGATGAGGACCCCATGGGACCCCCGATTTTACAGTGGGACCCCCAAATCTGAGTGTGGTGTCCTTGAGACCCGCAAAAATCAGATGTGGGCAACACTGGATGCACGCTTACGCGTACCCACCCACCATTCTTCTGCCGAAGGTATTGGTGAAGATCAGGGAGGAACCGAGCATACCGAAATGTTCAAATTGACTGCATGGACGTTATCAAACAATGTTCCATGTCGGAAGTTTTTTCTCGACAGACTGCGAAATTCATCGCAGCTGCGAGAGGTCAACCTTCAAGTCATGTAACAACAAGGTTAACAAATTTGCAGACTGGTGTGAAGGAAAGGTTATTGATACCTTTCAATCCACTATTCAGCAAATAGCAGACTTTCTCTGTGAGCTGTTCTTTTCAGGACTAGCTCCTGTCACAATTGCTGGATACAAGTCGGCTTTGGCATCAGTTATCCCTTGTCTATCCAACAGGGATAGTCCAGAGGTGGCCCAGTTAAATGTGATGGTGAAGGGAATGAGCAATCTCCGACCGAGACAACCGGTAGTGTCATTTCATTAGCGTTACTGTCGAATGATAGACATCTATGGATCTGCCATAAGAAGCCATATGGCGCCGCATCCATGGATTCTATCTCTCGTTGGGTAGTCGAATGCATTCAGACTACCCATGAGATTGCGACTGGGCACCAGGTGCAATGCGCAACGGCACACGATGTTAGCGGAATAGCCGCATCGACCGCCCTTTACAATAGTGTTCCGTTAGAGGACATCATGGCTGTTGCACAATGGCACTGTGAGTCCTCTTTCACGGATTACTATATGACGGATATGTCAGACTCTGCCAATCCGGTTTGAAACGATAGTTAAAGTGCCACACTGCTCTTCTCCCTTTTTTGACATTTGTAAAGCAAGAATTAAGAGGCAGACATGGTCAAGTGGGAGGATGTCAACCAGATTGTGTCACTGATGGCCGGACAAGTGATTGGTTGAAGGCTCCACGTCTGGAATCCAATAATCATGAGGTAATTCAAGATTGTGAGTTTTTTGTATCATGTCTATATATCATATTCATTCATCTTATATAAATATTCATGCTCATTCCCAGGCTGATATATGCAAAGAGCAGTTAACCCTCTTAGCATATTTGTGTTTCAGGCGAGATGAATGTTCATCTCCCTTTTTCTTAGGAGAAAAGAAAGGGGGGAGGGGGGCGGGGCGCCCAGTGATGCGAATGTGATTCGGTCCCTTAAACTTGATGGTCCTTTTAGGTCTCCATTTGTCAAGTTTAACTCTAAGCTCTTTCTCCAAGTGGCAAAAGTAGCAATTGATGGCTTGCCCCTTCCCACCAGGTTACTGTCTAAATCTGGTGTATATCAGAAGTAATAGAATGGTAAGTATTGATCGAAGGAGAATGAAGGAAATTTCAATTTCCCTTTCTCCGAGATCTAACAATACTTAGCATTCTATTACGGACCCTGCCTCCCAGCCCCACGGAGGCAAGCCATGATGGGTATCTCTTGTTTGGTGGCTATGCAAATAATATGAGCTTCATGGCAAACGGGTACTCCGTTGTTGGGAGCCAGGTACCCGGTTCCAGGAGCCGGTAAAGCTTACTAAGTCTAGAGTTCTAGGGCCAGCTATCCAAGATAGCTTGTATCAGAAGTAATAGAATGGTAAGTATTGTTAGATCTTGGAGAAAGGGAAATTGAAATTTCCTTCGGTTTAAATCGGGTTGCATTTGTTCTCATCTTCTAGCATTTAGTTCATTATTCGCATTGACCAAATGAGGTATAGCATCCATGGCCTTTTTCATTAATAATCCCAGATTGGGGCCAGAATCTCTAGAAATGTCTCCCTGCGTAGCTGATATGGTCAGTGAATGAGCCAATTAAAGAATTGGAACCATACCATGAACAATTGACGATTGGATTTTCTGCAATTTTATGTCCCTGGATCTACAAGCCGGCGATACCTTAGACCAGATTTCTTTATTAACTTTCGTCACAACAAAACTGCTACAGTTAGCAGGGCAATCGTATTCTGTAAACTTTGCAGTCAATTTCTCGTCTTTCAATCTCACTTGCATTAACTGATTCGCAACATCCGCCACGCTGTCATCGATCATGTCAACACATCAGGTTTTGATAGAATGGTAAGTATTGTTAGATCTCGGAGAAAGGGAAATTGAAATTTCCGTCAGTTTAAATCGGGTTGCATTTGTTCTCGTCTTCTAGCATTTAGTTCTTTATTCTCGTTGGCTAAAAGCGCTATAGCATCCATGGCCTTTTTCATTAATAATCCCAGATTGGGGCCAGAATCACTAGAAACGTCTCCCTGCGTAACTGATATGGTCAGTGAATGAGCCAATCGAAGAATTGGAACCATGCCATGAACAATTGACGATTGGATTTTCTGCAATTTTATATCCCTGGATCTACATGCCGGCGATACCTTAGACCAGATTTCTTTATTAACTTTCGTCACATCAAAACTGCTACAGTTAGCAGGGCAATCGTATTCTGTAAACTTAGCAGCCAATTTCTCGTCTTTCAATCTCACTTGCATTAACTTATTCGCAACATCCACCACGCTGTCATCGATCACGTCACCACATGTTTCACAAAGATCATAATATGTCGGCGCGCACTCGTCGATGCCAAAGCGGTGCTATCCGACACAGTCACATTCGAGTCAATGCAGCTGAAGACTCAAGATTTTTAGTGATGTCTTTGCCGTGAATTCCTGTTGTGTGTCAAGAGCTGTTAACCCTCTTGACATACTTGTGTTTTCAGGCGAGATACATGTTCGTTAGTTCTCTTCCCTTGCTGGAGAAAGGGGTGTGTGTGGTCGTGTGTGTGTAGTTATGAGAATGTGAGTCGGTCAATAGGCTTGTCGGTCCTCTGAGAAGTACCATTGTGACAAGTTTAGTCTCATTCTTTCTCTAGGGGCACTTAAGGTTTGCATGGCTTGCCCCTTCCCACCAGGTAACTGATCAAACCTGGTGTTATCAATAAGTAATGTGATGGTAAGTACTGATCGAAAGGAGAATGAAGGAAGTTTCAATTTCCCTTTCTCCGAGATCTAACCATACTTACCATTACATTATGGACCCTGCCTCCCAGCCCCACGGAGGCAAGCCATGTGTCGGTCACGTTTGTGCTTAAGCTATGCAAACACGTGGCTGGTTCATGGTTACAGGTACCCAGTTGTTGGGGCGGGTACCCAGTTCCAGGAACTGGCACGAGCTCTGTTAAAGTCCAAAGACACTTGGGGCACATCCACCTAGGTGGCTGTTATCAATAAGTAATGTAATGGTAATTATTGTTAGATCTCGGAGAAAGGGAAATTGAAATTTGCTTCATTCCAGCTGTTTGTAGATAGTATCTTCATGGTGTTAACTTTCCATGTACATAGGTATCTTGCACAAATGACAGTTGTAGGGCTTAATCCATCTTGACTTTGAACTCATTATAGATGTGGAACCCAATCAACGGGTAAAAATAAAATTCATTACATTCGCAAATTCGCTGTTGAACCGCAGTCTCACCATCTTCCATAGCATTTAGCTGCCAACTAGATCTGGGCAGTATTGGCTCTTAGAAGATGATAACGATATATAGGAAAATATCGCGAGATCAGGCCAAAATAAAAAATAGTTCCATTTCCTGTAAACCTCCCGGGTGAAATTTTTCTTTGTTTTCACCCGGCCGGGAATAAAATTATTTTTTTTTTCTACCAAGCATAAATGTTAAAACATGCATACATTTGTCAAACTATGCAAATTACAATGTTTTAATGCCATTTGTCTGCAATGTTAATCCATTTTGCCAATTGTGACATGAAAAACATGACAAATTTGTCAATTACAACTATATTTAATGGATATGTGGTCAAATATCCCTCCCTACTGAAATCTTTTTTTCCCACCCAATTTGTAGGAAACAAAATCTTTTTTATAGATGGCCTCACGATATATTATCTAGGCGATTGGGCCTGACGATAAATTGTTTTTAAAACTTGTAATAATTGCCACAAAACCCCAACCCTCACCGCGGTCACGACTCATACCACAAACAAACCATCTACAGCATTACTGATGGGCATGGATTAAATTTATCTTCTGATTCCCGCGTAAATATTAACCAAGCATAAACTTTGTATTTTAAGCCGTTCTCACTATTTTATTCAACTAGGTAACAAATTTATAGTATACGACATTCGCCATTTGTAGAAGGAAATCCTGAAGCTTACATCTGATTGGCTAAAACGGTAATAGGGCTACAGTCAAGTTCGACTAGCCAAATTTAGTTAACTATAGGTGATTATTTTACAGTCGAACGCATCATTTTCGGCTGGCAAATAATCAGCTACGGTTATCTATAATTCGCCAGTTGAACGCACCCTAGATCTGTTTCCAAGTAAATCTGGCTGTCTGATTCGTTAAGATTCGCTTTGACGGCTATGTACTGTAGGAGACGGCCAGTTATGGAACAGGCGAGTAATTGTGTTTGTAATTTTCTAGCTTTTACAAGGAATTAACCTTTTATTCCATCCCCACCACGCAAGGCCAATTAAAACTTGTCCACGCTTTGTCATCAGTGTGATCATAGAGGTCTACTGCGAAAGCGTGAATACAACGCATTGTCACATTTCATCCTAAAAGCTAGTTGTTAGTTAATGCAGTTTTGTAATAACTACCCGCCCAATTAAAGAGGAGCCGATGAAATGAGAAAAAATACTCAACTTAATGAAGTCCTAAAAAGCAATAAATTATAATTTGTTCTTTGACCCATTTCATTTCAATTTAATTTCTTAATTCATGGCTTTTATGTCTGGTTGGCAGCATCTATAGAAACAAGGTTTGTGTATTATGTAACGTCAGTTACCGAACACAAGCCAACTGTTCAAGTAAGTGTTTCTAACAAAACTTCAATAGCCACTCAGCTCATATCACTCAGTTATTAGCTCAACTGTCCTGAAAGGCAGGAATCATCCTTAGGGTATAGAGATTAAAGTTTGTTCAAATGAAGCCGATCGGCCAATTTGCCCGGCAGCCATCTTGGATTTTAGTGTTTTAATATGCTTAGGGACTAAGGTCATTAAAGTTTGTTCAAGGGAACTTGATGAATAAAAAAATATGGCAGACATGGACCAATCAAAATGTAGCATGTTTGGCGGCCAAATTGGATATTTTTCTTTGATGGACTTTGAGGCTGAAATTGATTATATATATATTTTTTAGAAATTTCTTTAAAAATCTTCGCTGAAATTGTTTGAGCGATTGATTAAAAACTCATAAAATATAATTTAGGGCACGAGCTGAACCAAGTTTGTTCAAGGGAACTTGATTTACCAAATGGTTCGGCGGCCATATTTGATGACCTAGTTTTTGCGAAAACAATTCCAGAATCGCTGAGCAGATCGGGCCGAAATTTGGCAGATATGATTATGGCCGAAACGCCATTAAAATTTGTCCAGTTGACAGTTGATACGTGAAAAACAGGGCCGGATCAATCAAAATTTAGCGTGTTTCGTGGCCATCTTGGATTTTCTGAAAAAAATCATGAGACTGCTTGCTTATTAACAATAAAATAATAGAATTTGACTAAACCTTCACAGAAATTATATTGGTACATCTTTAGCTCACCTGGCCTAAAAGGGCCAAGTGAGCTTATGCCATGGTGGTCATCCATCCGTCGTCTGTCCATCCGTCAAATCGCATCTTAACGGTTTGACTGATTTCAACCAAATTTGGCTGGAATGATCCTAAGCTGCTACACTAGTCAATTTTTTTCAGAATTTTGATTGATCGTTTTTTTGTGTGAAAATCTTAGATTTTATGAGAAATCTACCAGAAATGGTCAAAATGCTACTCCTCCTTATCTGCTTGACATATTTCAACCAAATTTGACTAGATACAGTCTATTCTATGGTGGTAGGCTTTAGAACTTCTATTCAGAATTTTTATTGATCAATTTTTTTGTTTGAAAATCTTAGATTTTATGAAAAATCTACCGGAAATGGTCAAAGTGCTACTCCTCCTTAGCTTCTAACATATTTCAACCAAATCTGACTAGATACAGTCTATGGTGGTAGGCTCTAGAACTTCTTTTCAGAATTTTGATTGGTCAATTTCTACGCTGGCCATCTGTTTTAATGTAAAGAATCATATATTTAAATGCTAATGGTTCAAGTGAGCGTGACAGGCCCTTGGGCCTCTTGTTCTAGTGGTCATCTCGTTTTGTTCATTTTGTTCCAGTGGCCAATAATTCCAGGTGAGCGGGCCTTTTATTTTATAGATCTATTATTTTTTGTAGCTAGTTGATGGCCACTCACTCTTTGACTACGATGTGGGCCTCAATGACCTGGTGCAGATCATGGTACGAAAGCCTGTTTTACAGGAGACTGTTACTGCGACTCCAGACAAACAGTCAACACAATCTAGTGGATATAATAGCGGCGAGGAAGGCAGCTCGGATAAAGAGAATGAAAAGGTACGTCTTTTCAGTGAGAATTGTAACACATTTACTGATTTACATCAAACTATTTAGCTTATGGCATGGCACCCGTCTGTCAAATCGCATCTCCAACTTTACGCTTTGACTGATTCTAACGAGGGATCATATAGGTAGGCTCCAAAATTTCTATTGAGAATCTTGGTCAACTTTTTTGGTTAAAATCTGAGATTTTATGACAAATTTACCGGAAATTGTCAAAATGCAAAATGCATCTCTTCCATAATCGCTTGATGGATTTCAACCAAATTTGTCTGGAGAGATTTTATGCTATTAGCCTCCAGAACCGCTATTCAGAATTTTGATATCGATTGTTATCCTGGTTGGTGTGTGTCTCTGTGTGCAAGAGACATCTGAATTTTTGCACGTTTTGCGATCTAGATCGAGATTGTATAGGCACTGTACCTGTTGTTGCCCCCCCCCCACACACACACACACACACACACACACACACACACACACACACACACACACACACATACCCATTGACCAAAATCATGGATATAAATTTTTTGTTGTGAAAATCTGAGATTTTATGAACAATTTACCGGAGATTGCCAGATTGTATCTTCTCCTTAGCCACTTGGTAGATTTCGGCAAAATTTGGCTGGAGGAATGCTAGGCTGATGACGGTCTGTGCAGAATTTTTATTGGTCATCTTTTTTGGTGAAACTTATATTTTATGAAAAATTTACTATTGATTGTCAAAATGAATCTCATTAGCCGCTTGCTAGATTTCATCTGAATTTGGATAGAAGAACCCTATGGTGGTTGGCTTCTATTCAGAATGTTTATTTGATTATTGTTATGGTGAAAATCTTATTTTTGGAAATTTGTCTGGACATTTTTTAATCGGTCGTCCAATTTTAACCCTTTAACCCTCAAATTTGTTCAAGAAAATCTAAATTTTCTCATAGAAAGTATTCATTTACAGACCGACCAAGAGAAGACTATTTTTTAGAAATTTACCACTGGAATGACTGGCTTTGTGCTCGGAAGGAGGTACCGTTAATGTGAGCATGAATGGATTACAATTGTGTGAGTATAAACCTGAACGGAGTTTTATAAGATTTCATTTACTCAAATGTTTTACTATTTATACCCTGGCAAAAAATTAGCTGGCTATTATTTGATGATGCCTCCCGGGGTATGGATGTGCAGCAGAGTAGTTTCCGGATGATAACTCCATTACTGCTTATCGGATCGCTTTGAAACTTCATGAATAGAGTGCATGGACTAGGTCTGGGGAACAAGCCTATCGAAATTGACAATGATCCGAAATCCAAGCTGGCCACCAGCCACTAATGGCCCCCTTGAAAATTGGTTTACGGATGATAACTTTGTTACTGTGTATCAGATGGATCTGAAACTTCATATGGTGGTAGGACTAGGTCTGGGGAAGAAACCTATCGAAATTGATGATCTGACATATGTCTGAAATCCAAAATGGCCACCAGCCACTGACTGCCATCTTGAAAATTGGTTTCCGGATGATAACTCCATTACTATTTATTGGATTGTTATGAAACTTCATAGAGGGGTTGGACTATGCCTGGATAAGAAACCTATCAAAATTAATGATGGTCCGAAATATACATCAACCACCGGCAGCCATCTTGAAAATCGGTTTCCGGATGATAAGTCAATGACCGTTTAGCTAATCGCTTTGAAATTTAGTAGGATGGTGTGTCATGGTCAGAGGAAGAAATCGCTTTTTAGAGATTAGACGTTTGTGGGTTTATAAGTACCTTGTATCATCAATGACAATTCTTTTGTCATCCTCTAGTACAATTTAAAGTGTGTGCAACTGCGCGTGTATTATATTTTATCTCTATTGATATTTCAGCCAGTGGAAGTTCAGCCATCTAGCAGTAGTACAGACGAAGTGGAGTCTATGGAAAGTTTGTACAAGGTTAGTTTATTAGGATCATTCACTGCTTCGACTTGTCTTTTGTTATCGAAACTTTGCTAGGTTCTGTTGACAGAGCTCTACAGTCATGACAGTGATCTTTTCAGCATCACAAACATTCTGGAAGTACATGGCTGACAGAACCGCCTGCTTTGGAGGTGGCGGAGTGTGGGCTTGTGCGATTATTGCGTTATCGCGATTGATTATTAAAAAATAATCATGATTGCTCGAATAATCAGCTTGGATACAAATTACCAAAACATAACAAAAGAATATCAATGACGAAAATTGCAATTATGTTTAGAAAAGTCCATTTGCAGTGCAAGAGAAGACTATTTTTGAAAATGTATCAATGGAATGCCTGGCTCGATTCTCAAGGCAGGCATTCCAGTGATACATTTTCAAAAATAGTCTTCTTGCCCTGCAAATGGACATACATTCACTAAGCAAAATGACATTTTTCATGCCCGATCGTATTAAAAAGTAATTGAAAGTTAGGTTTTGAAATATTTTATGTAATAGAAAATATTCATGATTATTTGATTATTTAATTTTTAATCATATAAATTCACGATTTAAAACATCACAATTTTCGATTTAATCATGTAATCGCGCAAGCCTAGCTGGGTGACAAAGATACTAATGCTGAAGTCACTGCTTACCACATGGCATTAATGGACCTTTTCATTTTTAACTCTGCCCCACCCATCTCAATCTAAGCTCCACCCACACCACGACCGTGTTGGGATCGATCGATCTCTGAACTCCTTGACCATCAATTTCCAGGAAAATACATGTTATATAAGCTGTTGAATATTTATGGCAGCAACATCGCCCAGTCAAATTAGTTTAAAAATATTCAAAATATTCGACAGCATGTTTATTAAATGGTAGACATACAATTTGTACAACGTATCGGACTACTAAGAGTTAAAGAGGGGCCAAATAGAATCATTTATGACGTAGTGATTATGACGTCAGCATACATGTCACTTAGTTGGTTATGAGTGATGTCATGATCGATGGATAAACTTGGAAAGTCCATTATGATAGATTCCTAGTTTCTTTTCTAATTTAGTAGAGTACCGCACATAAAAAGTTAACATATTTCCAAAACAAAAAATGGAAATATGTTAGTACAATTTTGAACAAGATATACGACGTGTAGGAAATGTTCTGTGGAATAGTTTGAACATAACTGAGCTGCAGCAATGCCCTCCAATCCAATTGACCGTTCCAGTTTCAGCTATGCCCTGCCCATCTTTAGCTAGCTTCACCCACACTTCGCCGTATTGGGATCGATCGATCTCTGATCTGCCTGACTATCAATTTCCAGAAAACTATAAAGATAAGCTGTTGAATATTTTGAAACTAATTTGACTGAGTGCTGTTGCTGCCTATCTTTTTATTTTGTACTATATGATAGCTGGTGTTTAATTTGTAATCAATATTGATTTTCATTGACGGTAACATTGATCACTTCTTATATCTTTATAAATATGATTACTGGCAATGTAGCAGAGGTCAAAATGTTTGAGAATGTGAAGTCATCCATTGTATGAGGTTATCTAAAACTGAATTGAGATAATATTTTCATAATAAGTAATCGCACTTCTTCAACATATGTATTCCTCCTAAGAAGGTCGTTTATTATTTAACCCGTTACTGATCAAGCCGGCCAAAACCGGCTTCTGCAGTGGTCTTGAGGAATGCCCATTTGCAGGTCAAGAAAATACTAATTTAATTTACCACTGGAATGACTGACTCGGTCGTCGAGCCAGTCATTCCAGTGGTACATTTTCAAAAATAGTCTTCTTGGCCTGCAAATTGACATTCAATAAGCACATTTTTAGATTTTCATGACCAATCTGGACCTGGTCAAGTTGACCATTAAAGGGTGTTTTTTTTGGTATTCAGAGTTAAGAAGAGTGAGGCGTGTGCATTTGGATATGTCACGGGGATAAGAATAAGAAATGTATTCTACATGCATACTGACTAACTGCATCTAACATTCAGATTTTACACACACACAACAAAATATCTACATGTTCATAAGTTGACAACATGCACAAACTATTTTTGTCCCCTGCATTGTGCATGTAACAACAACCATCTAGGTCACCCCTGCATCTATGTGATAAAAGCTTACAGCAGCCTGTTACCATACTTCCCATATCCTCGCTAAATGACATTTCTAATGATAACTGCCTTGAAAAGTACTTGAAAATGTGTTTTTCCCAATATAGGCAAAAGTTGTACTGCAGGAGATGCATTTCAGAATATCTAATTTGCAAAATTTCCTGCAGCTCCTAAAGATTGTTAAGTTTTATAGTCCATGAAAATGAGACATAGTCCTTGAAATGTACTTGAATGTATCGGTTTAATTCTTGTATGAACCATAACTGAGGTATATTGGGAATTTGCCAGTCTTTTATGGCCAATGTTTGTTATACATGTATATGTACTCCTGTGGTTAATTCTCTAATGCTATCAGTAAAACTATAGGCCTACTATATTAACCCTTTAATGGTCAAGGTTTGTTAAGAAAATTAACATTTTTGCTAAGTGAATGTCTTTGAAGGATAAGAGAAGACTGCGGCCAGTTTTGGACGGCTTGACCATTAAAGGGTTAAATGCTTACACAATGTATTTCATTTCAATAGCAAGTTGGTGTTTTTGAATGGGTGGTAATTCTAACGGTCTATTTAGTCTAGTGTTCTTTTCCTTGTACGTGTCCAAATTTTGCTGGAAGGATCCTATAGTTGTTCAGCGGCCATCTGGGATTTCTACAAATGTCTAGGAAATAGCTAAAAGTATTCCTCGTACAATGCAAGGCCACAATTTGTACTTTTAATACTTACATTTTTTTGTTTCTGTCCAGAGCTGTTGAATGTCTAGAAAAAATATATACGGCTCTGTGTATGCCCTTTCTGCTTGAAATTCCAATATTCAAAGGGCAGTGAGATGTAGCTCCTGGGGCCTCTTATTTTGTTAAGTATTTTGGTGAGTAGCCTTGCACGATTATGTGATTAAATCGAAAATCGCTATTATGATTTAAATCATGAATTTATATGATTAAAAATAAAATAATCAAATAATTGTCAATAATTTCTGTTGCATAAAATATTTCAAAACCTATCTTAATTACTCTTTAATGCGATCGGTTATGTAAATTTGTATTTTGCTCAACGAATGTATGCCGATTTGCAGGCTAAGAGGCTATTTTTTAACATTTATCACGGGACTGACTGGCTTGAACATCGAGCCAGGCATTCCAGTGATACATTTTCAAAAATAGTCTCATGGCCAAACAAATTTGCGTAACTGAAAAATGGGTTGCGCACATTTTCAATTTGGATAGGCCTAGCCTGATATGTCATTGTTGTTATATCTGGGTAATTTGCAACCAGACTGATTAATCGAATAGTCATAAAATAATCGATCGTGATCAGTCAAAACAATAATCGCGAACACCTGTTGCTGAATACATGTATATGACTGTTTTAGGTTGGTGACATAGTTGATGGCCGAGATAAGACGATGGGAGCCTGGTTTGAGGCGAAAATTGTCAAAATTACAAGGACAGATGCTGAACATACAGTGTCAGCTTCGCCTGCTGATTCTGACAGTGATAAAACAGTAAAAACAGACCCTGAATCTGAAGCTAATTGTGAATCTATTGACATTGATATAGACAGTGAAATTAAAGTAATAAAATCAGACCCGGAATCTAATTGTGAATCTACAGACATTGATATAGACAGTGAAATTAAAGTTACAAAATCAGACCCTGAATCTAATTGTGAATCTACAGACATTGATATAGACAGTGAAATTAAAGTTACAAAATCAAACCCTGAATCTGAAAACACAAACAGTGCTAAGCCGATGGAGGTTGATAGTGTGAATGACAGATTATCCTACAAACAAATAAACAGTGACGACGTCGAATTGAACAATAACAACACTACCAATGTCGAATTGAACAATAACAATACTACCAACATAGAATTGAACAATAACAACAACAATAATAATGAAAATGGTGAAAAGTCGGACATTATTAGTGTTGCACTTCAGGATAAGTTGTTGGACAAAAATTCTAATGAAACGGACATACATGAAAGTTCCAATGAGCCTTGTGATGAAACTACTATTGTGACTAAATCTGTGAATAATATTTTAAGTACGAAAGAGCGAAGGAGCTTAGAACCATTGGAGGAGCTGGCGGTGGATGACGGGTTTCTGTATCATGTCAAGTACGAAGGGTAAGTTACGACTGTTCACTTAACTCTTTAACCCTCAAATGTGTTCCAATTTTTTTAAATGTCCATTTGCAGACCGAGGAGAAGACTATTTTTTTAAATTTACTACTGGAATGGCTGGCTCGATTATCGAGCCAGTCATTCCAGTGGTACATTTTCAAAACACGTCTTCTCTTGGTCTGCAAATCGACATTTCTCAAGACCAAGGCAGAAACTGTTTTTGGCTGATATGAGGGTTGAAGGGTTAATTGTCAAGCCGGCCAAGAAAACTCTGGCCATCAGTGTTTTTTAGAAATGTTCAATGAAGGAATCCAGTTTTAGCAATGCTCTGCTTATTCCTAGCTACATGTAAACTCCGGGCACACTTTGTCCGTTTTGGGATCGATCTTAATTCTATGAATCTTAAATTCCAGAAAGCTATACACTCAGGTAAGCTGTTGAATATTTTGAAACTAATTTAAATGGGTGCTGTTGCTGCCTAATCACGCCCAGTCAAATTAGTTTCAAAGTGTTCAACAGAATTGTTATTAAGTGGTAAAGACATAAAATTTGTACATGTTGTCAGAGTTTTAATCATTTATGACAAATATATCATTCATGATGTATTTGATGGTAAGGTCAGCCTATCTGTGATGTAATTGATTATGACGTCATAGACTTGACTGACAGACAAGATTCCTCTATTGCAGGCCACGAGAAGGCCGTTTAAAATTTACCACAGGAGTCATTGAGTCGATAACCGAACCAGTCATTCCAGTAGTAAATTTTCAAATATACATGTAGCCTTCTCTTGGCCTACAAATGGACATTCATTGAGCACCTATTTTGGCTTTGCTAGCACAGTTTTAATATTGTTTAAATACATGAACTGAATTTAGTGTGGTACGTCATGTACTGAACAGGTGTAGCACTATGCTTCCATCGTAATTCATTACACAGAGATATTGCATTGCACAGAGATCAAAGTAAGCGCATTAATGAATTGAATGTCTATGTCTGATTTCATTAGTAAAGCCACATACAACTAGATAGCAGGGGCAGGGCTTGATTTTAACACTAACCCGTTAACCTGAGGATAGTAGAATTTCATATGGGTTATTAACACTACACCTGCACTAACCCATGGGTGTTAGTAATTCTCTCAAAAGAGGAAATAGGAAAAAATGCTTATAATGTCATTATGTTCAGTACCCACCAAAATTTGACAAAAGAACAGATTTCCTGCTACCTTAATGCTTTATTGAATATTTTGAGATTAATTTGTTCGGAAAGCCGTTGCTGACTTAGGCAGCAAGGTCTTTCCAGTCAAATTAATTTCAAAATATTCAACAGCTTTTCGATATGGTTGCCTTGGAAATGAGTTTTATAGGGATCCATTGGTGAATGGATTAGAGAAGTGATCAGCTTTGAGCTTACAAACATTGGGTTAGTGAAATTTGCTGCGGGATAGTAAAATCAAGGATACACTATCTCATCTGGGTTAGTAGAAAAAATCCTTAAAATCTGCCCCTGCATAGGAATGTAACAAGTTGACATCTTTTGGTAATTCTAATCTGGCATAAAGCACAGTAAACTGATGCTGTTTGCGATGGTAAACTTAGGTTAGCTGACTAGGGCTTTCAGATGCTAGTTCCTCAATTTCAAGACAACTATAGAGGAAAAGCTGTTGAATATTTTGAAACCTATTCGATTAGAATATGTTGCTCACTGTCAAATTAGTTTGAAAATCTTCACCAGATCATGAACTAATAATATTTATGAAAACTCGAATTTTGAAAACAACGTTTTGAAAGTTTAAACTGTACGACTCGATTGACTAATAGCTAATTTGACAACCAAGCTGGCCATTTGGCTAGAATGGCTGGATTCAGTGTTTCTCATGCTATCTAAACTTTGGAGGTCCCAAGGACCCCACATCCTGAAATCTGGGGGCACCAGCTGAAATCGTGGTGTCCCAAACTGAAATCTGGTCTTCCCAATCAGTATTTCTCACCCATGCTAAAAATTAGAGGGTACCATTGCCTCACAACTATGAATTGTGGCTTTGTGCCACAACCTATCAAACTACTTAGTATTACAGTCATACCAGGTTTTCAGGGGTCCGTCCCATAGGAGCCATAGCCTCTACTTTTGGGGGTTCCAAGCTGCATTATGGGGTATATACACTCAAAAGGATCCTTATGAGAATCTCTGGCTGGATTGTTTGCCGAATTAGTCATTCCAGTGTTTAAGTTTTGAAATATTTTTCATGACATTGCCGATTATTGTATCTTCATGTTCATGATGGGCTATTGAGGCTATGAATAATTTCACACCTTCAGGAGTTCAGGTAGCTTTGGAAATGTTTTGGCCTTTAACTGTCAAGTCGGCCAAAACTGGCATGTGCTGTGGACTTGGGAAATGTTCATTTGTATGTCAAGCGAAAACTATTTTTAGCTCGACTTTACGAAGGCGAACGAGCTATTGTGATACCCTACATGTCATCCGGTTTCTATGTCCAATTTGCGGTTAGTTCAGCTTTTCTGTTTGTATCTCATGTTTGGTTAATCAGACTGGACCCAAGCTTGGGCACATGCTTCCTTATAATGATACAGCATCATTTCACTTCAAGAGTATACTTACCTCCCTAATACTTTTGATATTGCTAAATATTGGCTTTCACTCAATAAACACTCAGATTTAAAACAGTTAGGTGCCCCTACTGGGCAGGGAGTCAGAGCATAGTCCGGCGGATGCCAGCCCCACCACCGCGCATGCGCAGACTAGCACTTCCTCTTTGCTAGATTATTGGCAAAGAGAACACACATGTTTTTCAGTCATAAGCTTTTCTTGCTCATTAACGTTTTTATTGGTGTGATTTTGGAAGTGATAAGACCTGATTTGGATGGCGGGAGGATACACTTCGCCACCGGAGGACGTTGGACCTTTAAATCAGGTGACTTCTAGTAAAATTAGCGAGTTTTCTTCCCGGTGTGTTGTGTTTCCGGGACTCGCGTTTACCGTGATAAGCGCCTTAGTTAGTTGGTTTAGGTCAACTCGGTGCTACCTAGGACTAATTTCTCTTTCTGTTTCTGTCCACAGGTCTGTATGACGCTAGGTTGTGACGTCACAGTACCAGAGAATTAGTATTCTCTCCACCATGGTTCCATTTCCTACTAACTCTGTTAGGTTATCTAACCAAATGAAAAATTATGTCCAGTGAGTTGGAGGCCTGGTATAAAGGTCTTCTCACTTTGCCCTCTTGATCCAATTCCTTCCCCATGAGGTGGAGAGAGTTAAGAGGCGTGCAGATGGTGGAGTTTCCGGTTCGTCACGTTGGATGGTTTGTCTATACAAAGTGTCAGGTATCTAGTTATTGATAATGTGGTGATGTTAATTATTGTAAACAATCAAAGGGAGATAATTAACATTTTTGCCAGTCAAGAGTTATCTATATGTATCTGATGGTTGTGTAGTCAACTTATCCATTCAGCATACAATTCGTCTTTGCACTTGGATGTTTTGTTGGGATCGAATTTTTCCTGTCACGGGATTAATGACGTCATAATCAGCTGGCTATGTATTTATTAGCAATTCAAGCGCTATGCTGGTTTTTGATGTATATTGATCTTTATGATCGTTTTCCTTCTCCTTGAGTTGGATTGAGTTTCTAAGCTTAACTAGTTGCTCATACTCCTTGTCCTTTGCCCTGTTTCAGGGACCGGGTTGCGCGTCCTGTGGCCGTTTTGTACATGTAAAGTTCTGGCCGCATCTGTGTTATCGATGTAGCCCTTGTGGTCCATTGATTAATTGTGACATATGTAAGCACTGGGGGGGCGAGTTAATGTCCGAATTCTTGTGCTGCTTACAGGCGACGGACAAGGTGGTAGTGGAGGAGAGGAAGAAGAAGCGGAAACGAGAGGTTGTAAGTAGGAAGGGTAAGGGGAAGGTCTCGTCCGCGGTGGATATGGAGACCTTCCGGACCGAGATGTTGGGAGAGATGAAGAGGACAATAAAGGATTTGGTTCCAGGGTTGCTTCGTGGCATGCTTCCTGGACCGGATCCTTTATTGTCCTCATCATCGGCTTCGGAGCAGGTAATCCCCGCCTCTGGATCGATTTTCCTTAGTCCGCTTCCGTTGTCCGACGATTCAGAGGTGGCCCCATTAGAGGGGGCGTTCCACGGCCCTGGCAGCAGGCTTATTGCCGCGCCGATAGGGGACCGTGGACGGTTGTCGCTGGAACCCGCTGGCTGCTTATCAGTCCAGGGGTATCCGCACGCCGCGGTGGCCAGTACCTCCTATGGCACCGTTCCTGGTCAGCCCGGGTTAGCTCTCTTTGCTGACCCGGGGTCTAATCTTTCTGACCAGGGTGATGAGGATTACCTGCTAGGGTCGCCGTCTGACGACGTGGACATGGATGAAGACGTTTGTGCTCCCCTCGCGGGGAATACAGGCGCTTTTTTCCACGGTATTACTCACCCTGGAGTAAGGTCCGCGGTTCAGGTGGTGGCCCAGGGCGCTGCTGATGGCCAGCAGTACCGCATACCTCGGCTTGCCGAGAGTGTAGCTGGTGCTGGCCGGGCCCGTGGTAGGGCTATATGTACCCCGCGCTCTACCGCGGTGCCTGCTCCTGGTCAAACCAGTGATATTCTCATGCCGGTGCTGTCAGGCCCGCATGTTTTCCCTGGCTTGCCAGGTGTATCAGCGTACCCGCCGTCAAGCTCTACTGCTTGCGCTCAGGAGGAAGACGAAGGACCCCGTCTTGTAGAGCGCTCGCAGTTAGCCACGGAGGAGGATTGGTATGACGCTTGCCAGTGGTTGGTGAGCGTTAGGCCTGATCTGCCCGTGGAGCAGTCGGCTAGCCACCGTGTTCACACGCCGTGGTTAGCTGGGAAACCAACTGCTAACGCTATGCCTTCTCTGCCGCTGGCGGAGCATGTCGTTGACATGTTCAAGGCGGCGGAGGCGTCCATTAACACGAGTGGACGTCTCGCGAAGGCCCCTCGCGAGGTGGCCAGGCGTTGTCGCATCGTGCCCCTGGACTACCAGCGGTACGGTGTGGTACCCAAGCCCAGCGTGGATGACCGCGCGGCTTTGGGTGAGGATACGCGGCCAGGCTCCCGTTCTGACGCGGGGGTCTTGTGCGCGAACGCGTTGCGTTCGGCGGATACCGCGTTGCGCGATGCGGAGGAGAGTGGGAGGGCTTCGATGGCCGCTCTGTCCCACGTCTCCCAGCTGTTACAGGGGGTAGTAACGGCATCCGCATCGCGCCAGCCAGGCCCGCTCGCGGTCCAGCGAACCATCCAGGATGGTATTAACCTGGCGCTGGACTGTATGACGCGGGCGGTGACCAGGAGTGTCAGGGCAAGACGCACATTTGCCCTGGACAATCTGTGCCCGTCTCAGGACCTGTATAATAGGCTACTCCGTACGCCGATGACGGGTCCTGGTCTTTTTGGAGGTGAGGGATGTCGCCACCTCCAGGAGACGGTCACCCTGGTGAATAACCAGAGGGCGCTGCGCGAACAGTTTGAGGTACTGCGTCGTGCTAACGTTCGCGCCGCGGCCCCTGCGTATCGTCCCCTGCAGGCTCGAGGTGGTGTTGGCCAAGTCAGAGGCCAGCCGCCGTCGCAGCGCCGGCCTCGGCCGCGTGCGATTCGGCCAGCAGTGAGGGGGGCGCAGGCTCCTCAGCCGCCGTCAGCCAGGCAGCTGCCCGTGCACCGAGGTGCGCGCGGGGCGGGGCGGGTCGCGCGAGGATCTGGGCGTGGTTATCGTTCCTGACAGGGCGCTTACCGCGGTAAGGACCACGCCGGTGTGTATGGCGACGGAGACAGTGCCGCTCTTGCATGCCTTGTGTCCACCGCGGTCCCTAGGTGGACCGGTGGGAGGCCGGCTAGCCGACCACATGCAAGAGTGGGAACGGTTAACTCAGGACCGTTTAGTCTTGCGATGGCTTTCCGTGGGGTATCATCCAGAGTGGATGACAGGCCCGCCGTCGCGACTGTCTCTGGTGCCAGTCTGGACTCCCATTCCGAGAGATCCAGATCAAAGGTTGTGTATCGAGGAGGAGATAAATTCCCTCGTACAAAAAGGAGCTATTCAGCCGGCACAAAGGTGTCCGGGCTTCTATTCAACCCTGTTCTTGGTAACAAAACGCACCGGTGGGTGGAGACCGATTCTCAACCTCAAGCCATTGAACAAGTTCATCGAGACGCCCAGTTTCAAGATGGAAACGGTGCGCTCGGTGTTGGCGGGGTTGGAGAGGGGGATGTGGACGGCGTCGATAGATTTGAAGGACGCTTATTTCCACATCCCCATCCACAGGAGTTTCTGTCGCTTCCTGAGATTTGCATTCCAGGGCAGACAGTGGGAATTCAGGGTGTTGCCCTTCGGAATTTCCACGGCTCCTCGGGTTTTCACCCGTGTGGTTCTTGCGATCACAGCATACCTCCGCAGGAGAAGCATAGCAGTCCACACGTACATAGACGACTGGCTGTTGAAAGCGCACACCCGGGAAAGTTTGTCCGCCAATCTGGAGATTGTTTTGAAAATTCTCACAGACTTGGGCTGGATGATCAATTTCCCAAAATCAGAGCTGACTCCATCCCAGAAGTTTGTTTACCTGGGGATGTTCTTCGATCTGGAGACAGGATATGTTTATCCTACTCAGGAGAGAGTTCAAATACTCATCTCGTTGATTCAGTCAGTGTGCGACAGTCGTCATGTCCTGGCACGGGTTTACTTGAGAATGCTGGGGTTGATGGTTTCGTTGGAACCAGTCATTCCTCAGGCCGCCTTACGCAGGCGGCCGATCCAGTTGTTTCTCATGACACAATGGACCCAGAGTACAGGTTCGCTGGACTCGAATGTGTCAGTGTTGGCGCCTCTGATTCACCACCTGCAATGGTGGTTGAATACAGAGAATCTCTTACCGGGGGTTTTGCTAACCCCTCCCCACCCTCAGGTGACTGTGTATACAGATGCATCGATGGAGGGCTGGGGAGCTTGCCTGGAAGAATCCACGATATCAGGGCTTTGGAATCTGGAACAGTCACAGGAACATATAAATCTACTGGAGCTAAGAGCAGTAGTCCTGGGCCTGGAACATTTCTTACAGAAAGTTCAGGGCAAGATTGTTCTTATTCGTTCAGACAACTCAACAGTTGTGACTTACATAAACCGCCAGGGCGGAACGAAGTCGCCCAGTCTCTGTATGATGACATGGAAACTGCTTTGTTGGTGTCTGGATCACCAGATTACCTTGAAAGCAGTTCATATTCCGGGAAGGTTAAACCTGCTAGCAGACTCATTGAGCCGAAGGATGAGTGTTTTACCCACGGAATGGCAACTAAATCAATGTGTGGCGGATCGTCTGTTCGACCATTGGGGGAAACCCAACATCGATTTGTTCGCAACAAAGAAGAATGCGAAGATGACGACGTACGTCTCTCCGATTCCGGATCCAAGCGCTTTCGCAACAGATGCGTTAGCTATCAGCTGGGGGAGAATGTATGCATACGCATTCCCTCCAGCAATCCTGATTCCAAAAATTCTTCAGAAAATCAGACAAGAGGAATGCCAAGTGCTTCTGATCGCCCCGGATTGGCCAAGCCGATCATGGTATACGGATCTGCTGGACCTTCTGGTCTGCAATCCGGTTCCTCTGCCTCTGATGGAAGATATTATATTCCAGGGCAAGGCCCTTCACAACAATCCGTCAATGTTCAGATTGACTGCGTGGATGTTGTCAAGGAATCTAGAATTAAGGAGGGCTTTTCTGAGCAAGCAGCCATGTTTATGGCCAAAGCCAGGAGGGGGTCAACCTCCAGAGCATATAATTATAAAATCAACAGATTTGCAGAATGGTGCTCAAAAAGATGTATTGATCCAATGGATTCATCTATTCAAGTAGTAGCTGATTTCCTCTGTCACCTCTATGATGCCTATAGCCTCAAGCCTAACTCTATTGCTGGTTATAAGTCAGCATTAATGTCTGTTATTCCTTGCTTGGCTAAGAGGGGAAGTGATGAAGTAAATACATTGAATGTATTAATTAAAGGCATGGGCAATCTAAGACCAAGGAATCCTCCTGTGATTCCGTCTTGGAGTTTATCGCTAGTGCTTCAAGTACTAGGTGATAAGCCTTTTGAACCACTTAGTTCCATTTCTATGAAACTATTAACACTGAAGACTGTGTTTTTAATTGCTGCGGCCTCGGCTAGGCGTAGGAGTGAGATTCATGCCTTATCAGCCGAGGATGACCGTTTTGTGGTTTCAGGGGAAGGCCTTAAGCTGCTACCTAGGATTAATTTCTTGGCTAAAAATCAGTCGTTGAAATATCCAGGTCAACCTATTATTTTGCCTGCTTTAACTAGATATGATCCTAATTCTAAAGCATGGTGTCCCGTCCGGGCGCTGCGCCGGTACAAACAACGTACGGCGGCATGGCGCACCGACCAGTCAGCGTTATGGTTGTCATATATTGAACCCCATGGGAGGGCTTCTAAGGACACCATTTCCAGGTGGATTGTGGAATGCATTCAGTTTTGCCATAAATCCGCCACCGGGAAACAGGTTGACGTGGCCAAGGCTCACAGTGTCCGCGGCGTAGTGACATCCACGGCCCTATTTAATGGGGTCCCTGTGGATGATATTATGTCGGTGGCTCAGTGGCACTGTGAGTCAAGTTTTACAGACCATTATCTCCGTGACACCTCTAATCCTCTCGCCTTGTCGGTTTTGAAAAAATAAATCGGTTTATATTTTTTGAGGTGATTTCCTCATTACTTATATATATCACAATTAATTTATGGAAACACCCACATTTTTGGGCCTGCATCAGTCTTTACCGATGGGAAGATGATGTCAGCAGCCATTGTCAACAAGGTCAGTCTTGTTCATGTGTTGTCCGTTGTTGATTGTTTTGTCACGATTACCCGTTATTAATATGGTGATGGTTTGTGTATTTGTGTGGTTCATTGTTGAGAGTTACGAAAATGGAGCTTTTTCGTCTCTGTCCTGTAGTACATGGCACTTGTACGTAGAGAGCGTATAGGACATTGAGGTCAGTCGACTCTTCCTCCCAGGAAGGAGGGGGGGAGCGCATATGACATTCGGTCATCTCTCATACATCGGTGGTGTTATCCGATGGTTAGTCAAATCCTGACTGTTTTTTCTTACAGTTTCAGAAGTTTTAGTGCCTTAAACGCAGAAAAGCGTATAGGGATGAGCTGGTCTTTTGACCTCGCCTCCCTCCCGCCAGATTCACTTTCGAATTCTGGCAATATCAAAAGTATTAGGGAGGTAAGTATACTCTTGAAGTGAAATAAACGAAATCTAGGATTTCTTTTTTCACGAGAGAGTTGATACTTACCTCCCTAGATACGGACCCGGCCTCTCCACCCCACAGAGGCTCGGTCTTCAGGCTCTTAATAGTTGCATGTGTGTCAGCCAATAATCTAGTCAGAGGAAGTGCTAGTCTGCGCATGCGCGGTGGTGGGGCTGGCATCCGCCGGACTACGCTCTGACTCCCTGCCCAGTAGGGGCACCTAACTGTTTTAAATCTGAGTGAAAGCCAATATTTAGCAATATCAAAAGTATTAGGGAGGTAAGTATCAACTCTCTCGTGAAAAAAGAAATCCTAGATTTCGTTTACTCAATGATGTTGGGGCCCAAAGGTCAAGGTCACTTGGCGTCCATCCATCAACTTTTGTTTAAAAACACTACTCATTAACCGCTTGTGCGAATTTCAACCTAATCTGGATGGAAGGATCCTAATGTTTTTGACTTCAGAACTTGTATACAGAATTTTGATTGGTCAATTTTTGTGTGTGAAAATCTTTGATTTTATAAAAAATCTACCAGAAATTGTCAAAATGGTTCTCATCTTTAACCGCTTGGCAGATTTCAGTTTACTTTGGCTGGAAGGACTCTATTGGGGGCTAGACTTTAGAACAGAATTTTGATTGGTCATGTTTTTTGGTGAAAAGCTTAGATTTTATGAAAAATTTACCGGAAATTGTTAAAACTCATCATTAATTATCGCAGTAGGCTCCAGAACACCTATTCAGAATTGTAATGGTTTGATTTTTTTAGTGAAAATCATAAATTTTATGAACAATTTACCAGAAATTATCAAAATGCATCTCCATAACAGCTTGGTGGATTTTATCCAAATTTGACCGGAAGGAATCTATAGTAGTAGGCTCTAGAACATCTTTGGATTTTGTGGAAATTTTCCAGAACCATTTAAAATGCTATTCCTTAATTAGTGATCCGGTTTTAAGGAAACTTAGGTGGAATGATCATATGGCGGTAGGCTTCATTCAACATAGCAAATGAGAACTTCGATTGGTCCATTTCTTTGGTGGCCATCTAGGATTTTTTGAAAATTATCTGTCTTCCGGTATTTAATTATGCAAATGGTTCAAATGCGAATGGTCCAGATGAGCGTTACGGGTGCTTTAGCATCTTGTTGATAACGGTATTGATAAACCTATATTTATTTTATGTTTGAAGTCCAGCTTAATAGTTCACTGCAAAGTCGTAAAGTTGAGCTTCATAGTTGCATTGCAACCACATTTCTGATTGAAAATTTGCAACTGTATGCTGGAATAACTGGATTGATAATCGAACCAGTCATTTGAGAGATAAATTTTCAAAAAATAATCTTGTCTTGGTCTGCAAATGGACATTTTCTCTGAGAAAATTTACATTTTCTTGAACAAATTTGAGGGGTTAAATGGTTAAAACTTTGTGTGTGTATGAATACCTTGTAATGTTCTTGTCATTTCTTGATTGTTTATTGTCTAGGTACGAGAATGAAGAGGATATTGTCAAGCTTGACAGTAATCACATTAGGCCACGTGCACGACAGATTATCAAATTCTCCAGTGTCAGAATTGGCACAAAGTTGATGGCTAATTATAATTACGATGAGCCGGACAGGCGAGGATACTGGTACGACTGCATCATAAGTAAAAAGCGAGATACAAGGAGTATCAAAGAACTGCTTGCCACTGTTTACCTTGGGTGAATATTTATTTATTAATCCTTTCCCCTATGAATTCCCCCTATCTCATTTTCAAGGCAGCCATACAGGAAAGCTGTTGAATATTTTGAAATTAATTTGACTCGGAGCCGTTGCTGCGTAACGACTTCCAGTCACATTAATTTCAAAATATTCAACATAGTAACTTTTATATCGTAAATAAAGTACTTTTTTCCAGGAGTTGTCGGTGAAAAGGCTAACTAAATTGGTGTATTTACGTAAATAATGTTGAAATCTCCCCACACCCAAAGCTCAGATGGCATACAGTATGGTAGACAGAAGCGAGGCTGGATCAGACATAGATCTATGTCAACTTTATGGTGCTGAATTAAATCTTTATAAATTGGCGGCGTATTATGTACTTCATAGGGTTGATGGAATTGGTCTGGAGAAGAAACCTATCAGCGTTGACGATAATCCGAAATCCATGATGGCCCCCCCCCCAGCCAAGGGCAGCCATCTTGAAAATTGGTTTTCGGACGATAATTCCATCACTGTTTATCAAATTGCTTCCACACTTCATAAGGTGCTTGGAGTAGGTCTGGAGAAGAAACCTATTGAAATCAACGACGATCCTAAATCCAAGATAGCTGCCAGTCACTGGCGGCCATCTTGAAATTGGTTTTCGTATGATAACTCCAGAAAATGATAACTCCATTTCTGTTAAGCGGATTGCATTGAAACTTCATAGGATGACTGGACTAGGTCTAAGGAAGAAACTTAACGAAATTTTAGATGATCCGAAATCCAATATGGTCGGCATCCACCGACGGCCAGGGAATCCACTAATTTCTAAACTGGTTAAAGCTATTGGGTGTCCAAGCAAGAAACATGGAAGTCTAAAATAGTTCAAATACGTGTAATCTGGTTAAAAATCATTGTTTTTAGAGATGTCAGGGCAAAAAAATAGGAAGTGATGATTTTTGGGAGGCCAAACATGAACTTTAGGAGTATAGGACTCCCGGACTTCCACTAGTGGAACTTGTTTTCCGTACAATGACTCCATTTAGCGGATCACTTTGAGACTTCATAGGATGACTGGGCTATGTCTGAGGTAGAAAACGGCTATTTTCTGATAACTAATTCATTGGTTTGTCATATTATGGTGGTATATTATGCACCGTTTGCGGAACTCTTGTAGTTTCAGCCAGTATCTCATAGGCTTGCGCGATTTTTGCTTTGAAACATCGCGATCGATTTTATTTTAAAAATCGCGATTTTCGATTAAATCGTGGGTCCAAATTCCCAAAAGTATAAACCGGGGTAACGTGACTTGCTTCTAGAAAACGTTGAAAGAAATGACTTACCATCCTACGTCTATGTTTAATGTATACATTATATCCATCATCGCGGGAGTGAAATTATTAATTGGGACCGCTTAAATATTGCATATAGTTTAATAAACATTATTTCATCCAAATTTGAGATAAAATGTCGCGAGAAAAAAAATAAAAATTACATGATGTGTCAGCTTACACTTATAGCCTCACTTTGTAGGACGAGTTTAGGTCATTACCTGAGTAACGGGACGACGCTAATATTAGTACTCGGGAAGATACTGCGCAATCCACATAGATAGGACTTTAGCTTTGAGTAGGTACGAGTGTAACGGCGTAAAATCGTCCTTTCGTGCAGTTTATAGTTGCTTTCAGAATGTATGATTTACATTTAAGAGTAATCAACCATATGCACAGAATGCTGTTGCTTTATTTTCTTTAATTTGACACGACAACCGAATTAAAAAGGAAAAATTATTACATCGCCTGCAATTGCTAACTCTAGAATTAAAAAGAATTATGTTCACTGATTGCCTAACACTCTGCAACTAAGTATATACTTGGCATTTCACGACAGACTCAGGGTCTGCAGCGAAAGAAAGAAAATTATATGGCGATTCGACGGAGTAACTAGCTGGTTTTCTCAATGACAAAGGTGTTACCTTGCTATTGTTAGCTTGTTTATTGTAGCGCTTTGTGTTGTGATTAGTACGGCGGGATATAAACACACGGAACACAGGCGTGAATCGATTATAATTGTACTCATGTACTGATAAAATGCGACGGAAAAGTACACACTTCAGGTTTTAAAATAATATGAAATTTTTGATGATTTTCCGATTTTTCCTCAATTACATCGTAAAAATCGTGATTTAAAAAATAAATTGAACTTCGCGATTAAATCGAAAAATCGTGCAAGCCTACTATCTCAGTCCTCGCCCTTTCCGCCAATGAGCGTAACAGGCATGTATTTGAATCTGCAGAAGTTACAGTAAATACAATTCTGAAGTTGACATGGAATCGAACCCACAACTGACGAAAGTGCCAAGCATCATAGCTCACAAACCCTTCCATCACACCAATGCCGCAAGACAAAAGTCTCAATTTGCTGGTACAGCAGTGAGGCTTTGACGATGTGGGTTTCTGATACACAGTGGAATTCTGTGGTAGTTGATTTTGACCGTAATTACTGCAACTGGCTCGCCAGTTAGTCATTTATGTGCACAGAGGGTCACACAGTACCTCGCATGTACACACATCACATAGACCACACATTTTACAGCCATTATACTAATTATACAAGCATTCGTGGCATTACAGTATTTGGGCATTGACAGGGAATCGATCCCACAACTGATGAACGCGGTGCACAGAGGGTCACACAGTACCTCGCATGTACACACATCACATAGACCACACATTTTACAGCCATTATACTAATTATACAAGCATTCGTGGCATTACAGTATTTGGGCATTGACAGGGAATCGATCCCACAACTGATGAACGCGCCAAGCATCGTCGCCCACAAACGCTTCCACCACACACCATCCCTGCAAGACAAAAGCTGTAGCCAGTTAGTCATTTATGTGCACAGAGCGTCACACAGTACCTCGCATGTACACACATCACATAGACCACACATCTTACAGCCATTATACTAATTATACAAGTAGTCGTGGCATTACAGTATTTCGGCATTGACAGGGAATCCATCCCACAACTGATGAACGCGCCAAGCATTGTAGCCCACAAACGCTTCCACCACACACCATCCCTGCAAGACAAAAGCTGTTGGTGTGATGGAAGTGTTTGTGGACTATGTTCTAGTTAGAAAACAGTAAAAGGTTTCTGATCGTTTCCCAGTTTGAAGAAACACAAGAGCCCAAAAATGTTTTTATACATTTCCTGAAATTTTCATGCCTACATTGGTTGTAACATCTTAGACTCTAAATATTTAACGGAACTTGGTCAAGACTACTCATTAACCACTTGATTGATTTCAACTAAACTTAGCTGGAAGGACCCAATCCTGGTAGGCTTAAGAAAACCTATACAGAAATTTGATAAATTTTCAATAATAGTTGTCTCTTGGCCTACAAATGGACATTTCTAAATACCATTGCACCTTTTTTCATTACCATGTTTTTGTTATGTCTGGATAATTTGTACTCGGGCTGATTAATCGACTAATTACAATTGTTCTTAAATAATCGATCGCGATCACTCAAATCAATAATCGCATGCGCCTAGTTCCATGTGAGTGATACATTTGTACAGACCCCTTGTTCATTAATCTTGTAGCGTCATCCTCTTAAATCTGTGTATTGTTTACATTAATATGTGGTTGTTATTTTCAGAGCTGACTTGATGCCCCTTAAGGATTGTCAGCTGCTGTTTGTTAATGAGCTATTTGAGATCGAAACTGCAGGATCACAGCTCAATGAACTGGATGTTGCTAATGATCCAACTGCTTCACCGATGAAGAGTAAGTAACACGTAACTTAGTGTGAACAATTACACTGCCTTATTGAGGCTTGAACATATAAAAAAAGGGCAAGTTGCCATAACGGGTTTCATAATTTTAGGGGCAATGCCTTTGGACATCAAGGCAGACTGTTCCTCATGGGGAAGGGCATGAAGGCAACATTTGGACTAGATAAGTACGTTATGAACGCATAATTGGTGATGGACTGTGCTTTGTACGAATTGTATGTCTACTATTTAATAAACATGCTGTTGAATATTTTGAAACTACTTTGTCGGAGTGCTGTTGCTGCCATAGCTTTCTGGAAATTGATAGTCGGAGAGTTCAGGGATCCATCAATCCCAACATGAGCGAGGTATGAGAAGGCAGGGCTCGAAATAAACCAAGGCAACTAACGCAATGGACCTTTCTTGTTTGAGTATCTTAGCTAAAGATTGGTGGGGCATAGCTCAAACTGGAAAGGTCCATTGCCTTAGTTGCCTTGGTTTATTTCGAGCCCTGCCTTCTGATGGCTACTTATCTCTGTTAACCATTTAATAATCTCAACCAGCTAAAATGACTTCTGCATGATCTTGGAAAATGCCAGTTTGCTAACAAAGGATATTTTTGAAACCTTATCATCCTAATGACTGGCTCAATAACCGAGTCAGGCATTCCATTGGTAAGTTTTCAAATATATTCTCTTTGCAGTGTTGCGCCTAGGAAAAAGATTCAAGGGGACAATTTGAGGTTTTTCCCCCTCCCCTTGGGCCCCATTTCCATATCCATTATAAGTAAATAGGGAACTGCTAAATGTAAGGGGATGTTTGCATTCTCAGGTGGGCAAATTTCCCCCGGGATTTCCCTTGGTGCAACATGGCTTTGTCTGCAAATGGGCATTCGCGGGGAAAAGTTCTGTTAGAATTTTGACCATATAAAATGAGCTATTAGTGTCACATTCATTAACACTAGAATGTATAATCATCATTTTTTCGCTTGACACCTGTATGTTTGAAATCTTTACACTGAAATGATGGCACAATTCTGTAATACGTGTATGAAATCTTCAGCTGTATGCAGATAAGAGAGATCCATTTGTAACTATGCCCCACTCATTTCTAGCCAAGCTCTATCCAATTTGTCTATGAGTTCATCAAATCGATTTTAACACTGACGTTGCACAATTTCAGTTATCACAGTAATTATACAGGTAAGCTGTTGAATATTTTTGAAGATGTTTCATCTTTAGTTTCAAAATATTCAACTGAATGTTTATCATATTGTGAATTTACCCCCAACGGCAGGTGGGTGGATGCAAAACGCCAAAATTGGTGAAAGTATTGGGATTTGTAATGGTGTGGCATCGATTACGCATTCTAGTTAAATTCATTTGTTAGTGACTTGCTTCTTGCTTTAGCATAATATCTTAAGCCCTTAACGACTAAATTTGGTCATTGAAAATCAAAGTATTTTCTTGTTAAATGTCAATTTGCAGGTCAAGAAAATAGTATTTTTGAAAATTGACCACTGGAATGACTGGCTCGATTATCGAGCCAGTCACTCCAGTGGTGAATTTTCAAAGATACCCTCCTTGGCCTGCAAATGGGCATTCCTCAGGACTACTGCAGAGGGTGGTTTTCGCTGGCTTCCCCATGAAAGCGATAAATACTTAACTTTTTCTTTTTCTTTTGAAGGACAGAGCAAGCCCGAGTGTGACCACTGCTTAGATAACCCTCGCAAGAAATGCAAGTTCTGTGCATGTGCCATTTGTGGTGGGAAGAACAATCCTGACACACAGATTATGTGTGACGAGTGTGACAATGCATTCCATATCGACTGTTTGAACCCACCATTAAAAAGTATACCTGATGATGATGAATGGTGAGTGAACCAACAGTATGAGTGGCTGTGGGTATATGTGTATAGACTAGTAAGTCAGCTGAGCCATGTGTGTATAATGGCAGACCTTAAAATCTAGCAAATATTACCTCTACACGCAAATGCTGTCGCAGAACTCATTCACCACAGACCTTAAAATTCAGCCAATTTTGCCTCTACACACAAATGCTGTGGCAGAACTCATTCATCACAACACTGCTATGGTATTTATAGAATCTTTTCAAATGTCATTAATGGATTCCTTGGATATAGTTTTAGATCAAATACAACCACATTCAAGTCTATTAATCATTTGGGCCTTCACAAGTCTACTATCAATTCCCAGGGGTAATGTACATAAATGTACTGTGGTGTAGGTTCTGCAAACTTTGGTTGAATTCGATCAAACTGTTTAGGATGAGTTGCATTACAATCAATTTCAGCATAGACGGAGACGAGACAAGCGGATATGGTGGGACGATACTTTCCTTCGATAAATGGTGATAAAGATGGTTTGGTAAGACCATCAATGCAAATTATTTTTTGAACGACTGGTTCTGAACATTCAGGACAAGTGTCACGTATACAAAAATCAGTCGTAACATTCCACGTTATAAAGAATGCTGTTTTTCTCATTCATTCACAGAAATATTATATTTAATATTGCCACAATTTCTATTGTTAGAAACACTACCATGTTTTGGAGTTTATGCAACTCTAGAGACATTCATTTATTTGTTGACGTCTTAATTTCAGGTATTGTCCTGATTGTAAAAATGATTCAACCGAAGTGGTACAGGCAGGGGAGAAACTCAAAGCAAGTAAAAAGAAATCCAAGATGGCGTCTGCCTCGGCTACCACAAGCAGAGACTGGGGAAAGGTAATCATTAGGTTACTGTTAAACTTAACATTCAAGCAGGGCAAAAATGGCTTCTGCAGTGTTTCTTGGAAATGTTCATTTGCAGACTAAGATAAAACTATTTAAAAAAAATTACCACTGGAATGACTGGCTCGATATCCAAGCCAGTCATACCAGTGGTAGGTTTTCACAAAAAAGTTTTGTGTTGGTCTGCAAATTGAGGAACCTGTCTCTCTGCTAAAAAGTGCGACATACTATGGTTGCAGCTTTGTCAAAAATCTGACAGATTGAACGACCGCCTTGAAATAATTGGGAGTCGCATTTAAATAGTCAGCAGATAATGCATATGTGGCCGATGATGGCGATGAATGCCAATAATGAAACATACAATTCATTCCTTGATCCCTAAAAGCATAGTATCTCAATTTGTTTTCCACCATACAGATAATGTGTTATTATCTTAAAAATCTGTTTCGAAATATCATGTACAGGTAGTACGTATTTTGTTGGAGGGATCTGATCTGTCACTCTAGTATTTGACTTTGTAATCAATTACGTCAGTCATTCGCAAATGTTAGATTTAAAATGACATAGCTCTTGTAACATAACTCAAAAAGATGATCACGAAAGTGTACAAATTGTATTTACAAATTCATAAGCATTCTGTTGGGTATTTTGAAGCTACATTGTCTGGGAGCAGTTGCTGCCTATAGGCAGCAACAGCTCCCAGTGAAACTGGTTTCAAAATATTAAACAGCTTACCTACAGGTATAATAACTGTAAAATTGGAATTGTGGGAATTCAGGTTCCAAAGTGTATCAATCGATTCCAACACGCGTACAAAGTATGAAGATGTTAGAAGTTGGAGGAGCAGTGGAATAGCTAGAAAGTGTACCCTCTATTACTCATTGCTTTGGGTGACACGGCATCAATCATATAGTGACCATAATGTATGGTAAGGTCTCGTATTGAATAGTACTTGAGATATATTAAAGCTATAATACACAATGTTCTCACGCTTATCTTGAACGAGCATGCAAGTATACACAAGTATAAGTAGAACTACATACACAAACACTGCTGGAATTTGCCATTTCGCCGGTAGACATCTGAAATTCGAGATGTTTAAAATTCCAAATTACCTTTCGTAAGATTGCTGACTTTTATATTGGAAACAAGGTTGCTATCAGCTGCTGATGTCTAAGAGAGCAACAACTTTCAACAACAGCTTTTAGCGATGTTTCCAAGGCCATCATGTTTTCTATGGACTCTGTGTAAATTATCCTTTTGGCAACAATGAGTTAATGGTTGCTACCTAGCAATCTAATAGTGGCATTAGCGTGATACATAAATGTCCATGTGGTAGTCATGTTTTAATTCACCATTAATAGAATATGTTAAACATTGAATGGCAAAGTCTCAAAGCTGTCCGCTGCAGGGGTCTGTAGGAACGTTGATTTGCAGGTCGATAGTGTAGTTTTGAAAATTCATCACTGGAATGACTCGGTATTTTTATTAAAAATCTTAACCATTAACCCTTTAATGGTCAAATTTAGTAAGGAAAATTGTTAAATGTTCTTATTGAATATCCATTTCCAGGCCAAGAGAAGCCTATTTATGAGAATGGGAGCTGTCATCGAACCAGTAATTCCAGTGGTAAAATGTGAGAAATAGTCTTCTCTTAGCCTGCAAATGAACATTCCTCAAGACCGCTACAAAGGCGGGTTTTGGCCACGTTGACCATTAAAGGGTTAATGGTTTAGTGGTCACAGATGGAGTAGTGGAGGTTAACTCTTTCAACCTCATTTTGCCATGTTGTGTTTATCATGTCTTCATTATTTGCAGGGTATGGCATGTGTGGGAAAGACAAAACACTGCAGTATTGTACCGGCTAACCATTTTGGCCCTGTACCTGGTGTGCAAGTTGGTATGCTGTGGAAATTTAGGGTCCAGGTAAGCTGTGGAGAGATGCAATCTGTCACTCAAGTATCTAACGTGCCAACTAAGTCCTTCATTAGCTGATATCACGATCAAAATGAAGTCCATCACAAAAGTGTTAATGGTCCATCACAAATGTTTCCGAATTGTGTGTCTGATTAATTTACAATTTAATAAACATTCAGGTGAATATTAATTGTGGTTGGGGTCAGCTGCTCAAAAAGACTACACAAAGAGCCACCAAAGGTTTAACCCTTTAATTGTCATGCCAGCCAAAACCGGCCTCTGTTATGGTCTTGTGGAATGCCCATTTACAGGCCAAGAGAATATAATTTTTGAAAATTTACCACTGAATTGACTGGCTCGATAACTGAGCCAGTCATTACAGTGATAAATTGTCAAAAATTGTATTGTCATGCCCTCGAAATTGACATTCAATAGGCAGATATTGAAATTTTCTTGACCAAATTTGACCATTAAAGGGTTAAGAAGCAATTTTGATCCATTTTAGGGATCTGATTCCAAATGTCTTGTGTACGTTCATAATCTTCACAAGCAGCATATGTTTTAACTGTTTTGACATTGAATATTAGTTCAAAATTTGCTTTTAAAGATTCAAGGAATGTTTCTTTGATTAAGAAAATTTACCAAATTTCTTTTTCATGAGTGAGATGACATACTTTTCACATCAAGAGTATACTTACCTCCCTAATACTTTTGATATTGCTAAATATTGGCTTTCACTCAATAAACACTCAGATTAAAACAGTTAGGTGCCCCTACTGGGCAGGGAGTCAGAGCGTAGTCTGGCGGATGCCAGCCCCACCACCGCGCATGCGCAGACTAGCACTTTTTGCTAATTTATTGGCAGAGAGTCTACACATGTTTTTGTGCTAGAGCTTTTCTTTACTCAATTCTTAGTGTTTTTGTGAAAATTTGGAAGTGTTTATCCCTGATAAAGATGGCAGGAAGGATGACTTCGCCAGAGGAGGGCCCAGGACCTTTAAATCAGGTGACTTCTAGTAAAATTAGCGAGTTTTGTCCCCGGTGTAATGTGTTTCCGGGACTCGCGCTTACCGTGATAGGCGCCTTGTTTAGTTGGTTTATTTCAACCAGGTGCTATATCATACTAATCTCTCTTTGTGTTTATGTCCACAGGTTTGTGTAACGACATGTAATGGACATCACATCAGCAGAGAGGTTGTTTCTCTCCACCATGGTTCCATTTCCTACTAATACTGTTAGGTTATCTAACCAAAACATTTTATGTCCAGTGAGTCGGAGGCCTAGTATAAAGGTCTTCTCACTTTGCCCTCTTGATCCAATTCCTACCCCTAGAGGTGGAGAGAGTTAAGAGGCGTTCAGTTGGTGGAGTGCTCCAGTTCATCACGTTGGATGGTTTGTCTATACAAGGTGTCAGGTATCTAATTATTGATATGAGGTGATGTTAATTATTTAGAGGAAAGGGAGATAATTAACAGTATTTGCCATTGTTATCAGTATATATCTGATGGTTGTGTAGTCGAAATGTCCATTCTGCACATGTTCTGGTTAGAGATACAATTCGTCCTTGCACTTGGATGTTTGTTGGGGATCGATCTTTTCCTGTCATAGGATTAATGACGTCATAATCAGCCTTGCTCTTTATTAAAAATTAAAGTTGTCCGAAGCTGGTTTTCTGAATAATATTGATCTTTATGATCATTTCCTTCTCTTGAGTTGGTGAGTTTCTGAGCTTAACTAGATTGCTCATACTCCTCGTCCTTTGCCCTGTTTCAGAGACCTGGTTGTGCGTCCTGTGGACGATTTTTGAAGGACAAGTTTCTGCCTCATCTCTGTTATCAGTGTAGCCCCTGTGGTCCCTTGCTTAATTGCGAGATATGTAAGCACTGGGGGGGTGAGCTAATGTCTGAGTTCTTGTGCTTGCAGGCGAAGGACAAGGTGGTGGAGGAGGACAAGAAGAAGCAGAAAAGAGAGGTTGTGAGTAAGAAGGGTAAGAGGAAGGCCTCGTCCGCGGTGGACATGGAGGCCTTCCGGACCGAGATGTTGGGAGAGATGAGGAGGACAATAAAGGATTTGGTTCCAGAGTTGCTTCGTGGCATGCTTCCTGGACCAAATCCTTTGCTGGCCTCATCATCTGCTTCGGAGCAGGTAATCCCCACCTCTGAATCACCTTTCATTAGTACGCTTCCGTTGTTCGAAGATTCAGAGGTGGCCCCATTAGAGGGGGCGTTCCACGACCCTGGCAGCAGGCTTAGTGCCGCGCCGAATAGGGACCGTGGACGGTTGTCGCTGGAACCCGCGGGCTGCTTATCAGTCCAGGGGTATCCGCACGCCGCGGGTGCCAGTACCTCGTATGGCACCTTCCCTGGCCAGTCCGGGTTAGCTCTCTTTGCTGACCCGGAGTCTAATCTGTCTGGCCAGGAGGATGAGGATTACCTGTTGGGGTCGCCGTCTGAGGACGTGGCCATGGAATATGACGTTTGTGCACCCCTCGCGGGGAATACAGGCGCCTTTTTCCACGGTTCTACTCTCCCAGGGGTAGAATCCACGGTTCAGACTGTGGCCCTGGGCGCTGAAGGCCAGCGGTACCGCATACCTCGGCTTGCCGAGAGTGTAGCTGGTGCTGGCCGGGGCCGTGGTGGGGCGGTATATGCCCCGCGCTCTACCACGGCGCCTGCTCCTGGTCAAGCCAGTGAGATTAGCATGCCGGTATTATCAGGCCCGCATGCTTTCCCTGGCTTGCCAGGGATATCAGCGTATCCGCCGTCAAGCTCTGTTGCTTGCGCTCAGGAGGAAGACGAAGGCCCCCGTCTTGTAGAGCGCTCGCAACTAGCCACGGAGGAGGATTGGTCTGACGCTTGCCAGTGACTGGTGAGTGTTAGACCAGATCTGCCCGTGGAGCAGTCGGCTAGCCAGCGTGAACACAGGCCGTGGTTAGCTGGTAAGCCTACTGCTAACGCTATGCCTTCTCTGCCGCTCGCAGAGCATGTCGTTGACATGTTCGAGGCGGCGGAGACGTCCATTAAGTCGAGTGGACGTCTCGCTAAGGCCCCGCGCGAGGTGGCCAGGCGTTGCCGCATCGTGCCCCTGGACTACCAGCGGTACGGTGTGGTACCAAAGCCGAGCGTGGATGACCGCGCGGCTTTGGGTGAGGATGCGCGGCCAGGCTCCCGTTCTGACACGGGAGTCTTGTGCTCGAACGCGTTGCGTTCGGCAAATGCCGCGTTGCGTGATGCGGAGGAGAGTGGGAGGGCTTCGATTGCCGCTCTGTCCCACGTCTCCCAGCTGTTACAAGGGGTAGTAACAGCATCCGCATCGCGCCAGCCAAGTCCGGTCACAGTCCAGCGAGCCATCCAGGATGGTATCAACCTGGCTCTGGACTGTATGACGCGGGCGGTGACCAGGAGTGTCCGGGCAAGGCGCACTTTTGCCTTGGATAATCTGTGCCCGTCCCAGGACCTCTACAATAGGGTACTACGTACGCCTATGACAGGTCCTGGTCTCTTTGGAGGTGAGGGATGTAGACACCTCCAGGAGACGGTTACTCTGGTCAATAACCAGAGGGCGCTGCGCGAACAGTTTGAGGTGCTTCGTCGTGCCAACGTTCGCGCCGCACCCCCTGCGTATCGTCCCCTGCAGGCTCGAGGTGGTAGTGGCCAGGTCAGAGGCCAACCACCATCGCAGCGCCGGCCTCGGCCGCGTGCGATTCGGCCAGCAGCGAGGGGGCCGCAGGCTCCTCAGGCGCAGTCAGCCAGGCAGCCGCCCGCGCACCGTGGTGCGCGCGGTGCTGGTCGTGGCGCGCGAGGATCTGGGCGGGGTAATCGTTCCTGATGGGACGGTTACCGCGGTGAGAACCGCGCCGGTGTTTCTGGCAAAGGAGACAGTGCCGCTCTTGCACTCCTTATGTCCACCTCTATCCCTAGGTGGACCGATGGGAGGCCGATTAGCCGACCACATGCAAGAGTGGGAACGGTTAACTCAGGACCGTTTAGTCTTGCGATGGCTTTCAGTCGGGTATCATCCCGATTGGATGACAGGCCCGCCATCGCGACTGTCTCTAGTGTCGATCTGGACTCCAAATCCGAGAGATCCAGATCAAAGGTTGTGTATCGAGGAGGAAATAAATTCCCTCATACAAAAAGGAGCTATTCAGCCGGCACAGAGGTGTCCGGGCTTCTATTCAACCCTGTTCTTAGTAACAAAGAACACCGGAGGGTGGAGACCAATTCTCAACCTCAAGCCATTGAACAAGTTCATAGAGACGCCCAGTTTCAAGATGGAGACTGTGCGCTCGGTGTTGGCGGGGTTAGAGAGGGGAATGTGGACAGCGTCGATAGATTTGAAGGACGCTTATTTCCACATCCCCATACACAGGAGTTTCCGTCGCTTCCTGAGATTTGCATTCCAGGGCAGACAGTGGGAATTCAGGGTGCTACCCTTCGGAATTTCCACGGCTCCTCGGGTTTTCACCCGTGTGGTTCTTGCGATCACCGCATACCTCCGCAGGAGAAGCATAGCAGTCCACACGTACATAGACGACTGGCTGTTGAAAGCGCACACCCGGGAAAGTTTGTCGGCCAGTCTGGAGATTGTTTTGAAAACTCTCACAGACTTAGGCTGGATGATCAATTTCCCAAAATCAGAGCTGACTCCATCCCAGAAGTTTGTTTACCTGGGGATGTTCTTCGATCTAGAGACAGGATATGTTTATCCTACTCAGGAGAGAGTTCAGAAACTCATCTCATTAATTCAGTCAGTGTGCGACAGTCGTCATGTCCTGGCACGGGTTTACTTGAGAATGCTGGGGTTGATGGTTTCATTGGAACCAGTCATTCCTCAGGCCGCCTTACGCAGGCGGCCGATCCAGTTATTTCTCATGACACAATGGACCCAGAGTACAGGTTCGCTGGACTCGAATGTGTCAGTGTTGGCGCCTCTGATTCATCACCTGCAATGGTGGTTGGACACAGAGAATCTCTTGGTGGGGGTTATGCTAACCCCTCCCCACCCTCAGGTGACTGTGTATACAGATGCATCGATGGAGGGCTGGGGAGCTTGCCTGGAAGAGTCCACGATATCAGGGCTGTGGAATCTGGAACAGTCAAAGGAACATATAAATTTACTGGAGCTAAGAGCAGTAGTCCTGGGCCTGGAACATTTCTTACAGAAAGTTCAGGGCAAGATTGTTCTTATTCGTTCAGACAACTCAACAGTTGTGACTTACATAAACCGCCAGGGCGGAACGAAGTCGCCCAGTCTCTGTATGATGACATGGAGACTGCTTTGTTGGTGTCTGGATCACCAGATTACCTTGAAAGCAGTTCATATTCCGGGAAGGTTAAACCTGCTAGCAGACTCATTGAGCCGAAGGATGAGTGTTTTACCCACGGAATGGCAACTAAATCAATGTGTGGCGGATCGTCTGTTCGACCATTGGGGGAAACCCAACATCGATTTGTTCGCAACGAAGAAGAATGCGAAGATGACGACGTACGTCTCTCCGATTCCGGATCCAAGCGCTTTCGCAACAGATGCGTTAGCTATCAGCTGGGGGAGAATGTATGCATACGCATTCCCTCCAGCAATCCTGATTCCAAAAATTCTTCAGAAAATCAGACAAGAGGAATGCCAAGTGCTTCTGATCGCCCCGGATTGGCCAAGCCGATCATGGTATACGGATCTGCTGGACCTTCTGGTCTGCAAGCCGGTTCCTCTGCCTCTGATGGACGATATTATCTTCCAGGGCAAGGCCCTTCACAACAATCCGTCAATGTTCAGATTGACTGCGTGGATGTTGTCAAGGAATCTAGAATTAAGGAGGGCTTTTCTGAGCAAGCAGCCATGTTTATGGCCAAAGCCAGGAGGGGGTCAACCTCCAGAGCATATAATTATAAAATCAACAGATTTGCAGAATGGTGCTCAAAAAGATGTATTGATCCAATGGATGCATCTATTCAGGTAGTAGCTGATTTCCTCTGTCACCTCTATGATGCCTATAGCCTCAAGCCTAACTCTATTGCTGGTTATAAGTCAGCTTTAATGTCTGTTATTCCTTGCTTGGCTAAGAGGGGAAGTGATGAAGTGAATACATTAAATGTATTAATTAAAGGCATGGGCAATCTAAGACCAAGGAATCCACCGGTGATTCCGTCTTGGAGTTTATCGCTAGTGCTTCAAGTACTAGGTGATAAGCCGTTTGAACCACTTAGTTCCATTTCGATGAAACTATTAACACTGAAGACTGTGTTTTTAATTGCTGCGGCCTCGGCTAGGCGTAGGAGTGAGATTCATGCCTTATCAGCCGAGGATGACCGTTTTGTGGTTTCAGGGGAAGGCCTTAAGCTGCTACCTAGGATTAATTTCTTGGCTAAGAATCAGTCGTTGAAATATCCAGGTCAACCTATTATTTTGCCTGCTTTAACTAGATATGATCCTAATTCTAAAGCATGGTGTCCTGTCCGGGCGCTTTGCCGGTACAAACAACGTACGGCGGAGTGGCGCACCGACCAGTCAGCGTTATGGTTGTCATATATTGAACCCCATGGCAGGGCTTCTAAGGACACCATTTCCAGGTGGATTGTAGAATGCATTCAGTTTTGCCATAAATCCGCCACCGGGAAGCAGGTTGACGTGGCCAAGGCTCACAGTGTCCGCGGCGTAGTGACATCCACTGCCCTATTTAATGGGGTCCCTGTGGATGATATTATGTCGGTGGCTCAGTGGCACTGTGAGTCAAGTTTTACAGACCATTATCTCCGTGACACCTCTAATCCTCTCGCCTTGTCGATTTTGAAAAAATAACTAGGCATATATATTTTTGATGGGGTTTCCTCATTGCTTATATATTTCACAATTAATTTATGGAAACAACCACTAATTTGGGACTGCATCGATCTTCACCAATGGGAAGAGGATGTCAGCAGCCATTTCAACAAGGTCAGTCTTGTGTATGTGTTGTCCATTGTTGATTGTCTTGTCACGTTACCCGTTATTTATATGATGATGGTTTTGTGTATTTATGTGGTTCATTGTTGAGAGTATACGAAAATGGAGTTTTTTCGTCTCTGTCCTGTAGTACATGGCACTTGTACGTAGAGAGCGTATAGGACATTGAGGTCATTCGACTCTTCCTCCTAGGAAGGAGGGGGGGGAGCGCATATGACATTCGGTCATCTCTCATACATCGGGGGTGTTATCCGATGGTTAGTCAAATCCTGACTGTTTTTTCATACAGTTTCAGAAGTTTAAGTGCCTTAAACGCAGAAAAGCGTATAGGGATGAGCTGGTCTTTTGACCTCGCCTCCCTCCCGCCGAATTCACTGTCGAATTCTGGCAATATCAAAAGTATTAGGGAGGTAAGTATACTCTTGATGTGAAATAAACGAAATCAAGGATTTCTTTTTTCACGAGAGAGTTGATACTTACCTCCCTAGATACGGACCCGGCCTCTCCACCCCACAGAGGCTCGGTCTTCAGGCTCTATAGTTGCATGTGTATCAGCCAATAAATTAGTCAGAGGAAGTGCTAGTCTGCGCATGCGCGGTGGTGGGGCTGGCATCCGCCAGACTACGCTCTGACTCCCTGCCCAGTAGGGGCACCTAACTGTTTTAATCTGAGTGTTTATTGAGTGAAAGCCAATATTTAGCAATATCAAAAGTATTAGGGAGGTAAGTATCAACTCTCTCGTGAAAAAAGAAATCCTTGATTTCGTTTATACCTCCCTAACACTCTTGGTATACTAGTATATCGGCTCTAAATTCAATAATATTCAGATTTATAAAAAGTTAGGTGCACCTAATGGGCAGGTGGATGTACACAGTCATGCACATGACAGACCCCATCCACTGCGCATGCGCATACTGGTACTTCCGTTACTAAATATTGGGAAGCAACTATTCAAATAACCAAAGGACCAGGCTTCCGTGGGGCGTGGGGTGGAGAGGCCGAGATCCTGTTAGGGAGGTAAGTATGTCATCTCACTCGTGCCAAAGAAATTTGGTAAATTTTCTTATTTCACATCATGGGAACATACTTACCTCCCTAACACTCTTGATAAAAGCCAGAATTTGAAAGTCAATTTGGCGGGAGGGAGGCAAGGTCCTGAAAACCAGCACACCCTCGAAGAGACTAGCTCTTTAAATTTTCAAGAGATTTGAAAAACATCTGAAATTGTATCTGAAACACAATCAGGAATAGAATTTTGCATCGGATAATCGACCGATGAAGAGAGATTGATCAAAAAGTAAATGCACTCTCGCCCCCCCCCCCCGCCCTCTTTCTGAGGAATGTTACGAAAAAATGCTGCTCTAAATGACTAGCACGTTCTCTAATACTTGATGAAAAGTATTACTAGCCATTGGAAAAAGAAGAATTGCTTCATTTTCAAAAAAACTCTGAAAGAACCACAATTAAGAGACATTAACCATCACCATATTAAAAATTAAAAATATGACACCATCACCAAGACAAAAAAACCAAAATGGTCACATATACTGACCTCTGATGTCTTGGGGGCGGCACTCATCTCTTCCCCCACCGGATGAAGAGAATTGTACCAGCTAATAGTAGCGATACCCTACCAACAAATGTGATATTTGTAAATAGCAGAGGAGGAAAACTAATTACAAATACATACCTCTACATTATTTATTTTCTGAGGACTGAGACGGCGAGCGGGTTAGAAGTGTCATGAAGGTAATGGTCAGTAAAACTTGATTCACAGTGCCACTGGGCTACTGACATAATGCCTTCAATAGAAACACCATTAAATAATGCTGTGGAAGTTACCACACCACGGACACTATTTGCCTTGGCTCTATCTACTTGAATTCCAGTGGCTGTCTTATGACAGAATTGAATACATTCTACTATCCATCTGGAAATAGTGTCTCTTGACGCCCTACCATGGGGTTCAATATATGACAACCATAGGGAACATGGGTCCATCCACCAAACCTGAGTTCTTCTCTTGGACTTATTTAAAGCACGGACAAGACACCATGCTTTAGCACCAGGATCATATCTGGTGACGGCAGGTAAAATAATAGGTTGACCCAGATAGTTTAAAGATTGATTCTTAGGCAAGAAATTCAATCTTTGTAGAAGCTTAAGGCCTTCACCTGTAACTATATAACGATCAGGCTCAGCAGACAAGGCATGAATTTCACTCCTGTGTCTGGCTGATGCTGCTGCAGCTAAAAATACAGTTTTAAGTGTCAATAATTTTACAGATATAGCACTAAGTGATTCAAAAGGTTTATCACTCAAAACCTGCAGAACCAGAGAAAGACTCCATACTGGTGTCAGTGGAGGATTTCTTGGTCTGAGATTGCCCATACCGTTGATAAAAGTATTTAAAACACAGTTCATCACTTCCCCTCTTTTCCAAGCAAGGGATAACAGTCATTAATGCTGATTTGTATCCAGCAATAGAATTAGGCTTAAGACTATAGGCATCATACAGGTGACAGAGAAAATCAGCTACTACCTGAATAGATGCTTCCATCGGATTGATACATCTCTTTGAGCACGATTCTGCAAATCTGTTGATTTTATAATTATATGCTCTGGAGGTTGACCCCCTTCTGGCTCTGGCCATGAGATTGGCTGCTTGCTCAGAAAAGCCCACCTTAATCGCAGATTTTTTGACAACATCCATGCAGTCCATTGAAACATTGACGGATTGTTGTGAAGGGTCTTGCCCTGGAAGATAATATTGTCCATCAGAGGCAGAGGAACCGGATTGCAAACCAGAAGGTCCAGCAGATCCGTAAACCATGATCGGCTTGGCGAATTTGGGGCGATCAGAAGCACTTGGCATTCCTCCTGCTTGATCTTCTGATGAATCCTTGGAATCGGGATTGTTGGAGGGTATGCGTATGCATACATTCCCTTCCAACTGATAGCTAATGCATCTTTCACATCAAGAGTATACTTACCTCCCTAATACTTTTGATATTGCTAAATATCGGCTTTCACTCAATAAACACTCAGATTAAAACAGTTAGGTGCCCCTACTGGGCAGGGAGTCAGAGCGTAGTCTGGCGGATGCCAACCCCACCACCGCGCATGCGCAGACTAGCACTTTTTGCTAATTTATTGGCAGAGAGTCTACACATGTTTTTGTGCTAGAGCTTTTCTTTACTCAATTCATAGTCTTTTTGTGTGAATTTGGAAGTGATTATCCCTGATATAGATGGCAGAAAGGATGACTTCGCCAGAGGAGGGCCCAGGACCTTTAAATCAGGTGACTTCTAGTAAAATTAGCGAGTTTTGTCCCCCGGTGTAATGTGTTTCCGGGACTCGCGTTTACCGTGATAAGCGCCTTGTTTAGTTGGTTTATTTCAACTAGGTGCTATATAATACTGATCTCTCTTTGTGTTTATGTCCACAGGTCTGTGTGACAATATGTAATGGACATCACATCAGCAGAGGGTTTGTTTCTCTCCACGATGGTTCCATTTCCTACTAATACTGTTAGGTTATCTAACCAAAAAATTTTATGTCCAGTGAGTCGGAGGCCTAGTATAAAGGTCTTCTCACTTTGCCCTCTTGATCCAATTCCTTCCCCTAGAGGTGGAGAGAGTTAAGAGGCGTTCAGTTGGTGGAGTGCTCCAGTTCATCACGTTGGATGGTTTGTCTATACAAAGTGTCAGGTATATAATTATTGATATGAGGTGATGTTAATTATTTAGAGAGGAAAGGGAGATAATTAACAGTATTTGCCATTGTTATCAGTATATATCTGATGGTTGTGTAGTCGAAATGTCCATTCTGCACATGTTCTGGTTAGAGATACAATTCGTCCTTGCACTTGGATGTTTGTTGGGGATCGATTTTTTTCCTGTCATAGGATTAATGACGTCATAATCAGCCTTGCTCTTTATTAACAATTAAAGTTTGTCCAAAGCTGGTTTTCTGATGAATATTGATCTTTATGATCATTTCCTTCTCTTGAGTTGGTTGAGTTTTCTGAGCTTAACTAGATTGCTCCTACTCCTCGTCCTTTGCCCTGTTTCAGAGACCTGGTGTGCGTCCTGTGGACGGTTTTTGAAGGACAAGTTTGTGCCTCATCTCTGTTATCAGTGTAGCCCCTGTGGTCCCGTGCTTAATTGCGAGATATGTAAGCACTGGGGGGGGGGGGCGAGCTAATGTCCGAATTCTTGTGCTTGCAGGCGAAGGACAAGGTGGTGGAGGAGGAGAAGAAGAAGCAGAAAAGAGAGGGTGTGAGTAAGAAGGGTAAGAGGAAGGCCTCGTCCGCGGTGGACATGGAGGCCTTCCGGACCGAGATGTTGGGAGAGATGAGGACAATAAAGGATTTGGTTCCAGAGTTGCTTCGTGGCATGCTTCCTGGACCAAATCCTTTGCTGTCCTCATCTGCTTCGGAGCAGGTAATCCCCACCTCTGAATCACCTTTCCTTAGTACGCTTCCGTTGTTCGAAGATTCAGAGGTGGCCCCATTAGAGGGGGCGTTCCACGACCCTGGCAGCAGGCTTAGTGCCGCGCCGAGGGGCCGTGGACGGTCGTCGCTGGAACCCGCGGGCTGCTTATCAGTCCAGGGGTATCCGCACGCTGCGGGTGCCAGTACCTCCTATGGCACCTTCCCTGGCCAGTCCGGGTTAGCTCTCTTTGCTGACCCGGAGTCTAATCTGTCTGGCCAGGAGGTGAGGATTACCTGTTGGGGTCGCCATCTGAGGACGTGGCCATGGATTATGACGTCTGTGCACCCCTCGCGGGGAATACAGGCGACTTATTCCACGGTTCTACTCACGCAGGGGTAGAATCCACGGTTCAGACTGGCCCTGGGCGCTGAGGGCCAGCGTTACCGCATACCTCGGCTTGCCGAGAGTGTCGCTGGTGCTGGCCGGGGCCGTGGTGGGGCGGTATGTGCCCCGCGCTCTACCACGGCGCCTGCTCCTGGTCAAGCCAGTGAGATTAGCATGCCGGTGTTGTCAGGCCCGGATGCTCTCCCTGGCTTGCCAGGGGTATCGGCGTATCCGCCGTCAAGCTCTGTTGCTTGCGCTCAGGAGGAAGACGAAGGCCCCCGTCTTGTAGAGCGCTCGCAGCTAGCCACGGAGGAGGATTGGTCTGACGCTTGCCAGTGGTTGGTGAGTGTTAGGCCAGATCTGCCCGTGGAGCAGTCGGCTAGCCAGCGTGACCACAGGCCGTGGTTAGCTGGTAAGCCTACTGCTAACGCTATGCCTTCTCTGCCGCTGGCAGAGCATGTCGTTGACATGTTCGAGGCGGCGGAGACGTCCATTAAGTCGAGTGGACGTCTCGCGAAGGCCCCGCGCGAGGTGGCCAGGCGTTGCCGCATCGTGCCCCTGGATTACCAGCGGTACGGTGTGGTACCTAAGCCGAGCGTGGATGACCGCGCGGCTTTGGGTGAGGATGCGCGGCCAGGCTCCCGTTCTGACACGGGAGTCTTGTGTTCGAACGCGTTGCGTTCAGCAAATACCGCGTTGCGTGATGCGGAGGAGAGTGGGAGGGCTTCGATTGCCGCTCTGTCCCACGTCTCCCACCTGTTACAAGGGGTAGTAACAGCATCCGCATCGCGCCAGCCAAGTCCGGTCACAGTCGAGCGAGCCATCCAGGATGGTATCAACCTGGTTCTGGACTGTATGACTCGGGCGGTGACCAGGAGTGTCCGGGCAAGGCGCACATTTGCCTTGGACAATCTGTGCCCGTCCCAGGACCTGTACAATAGGCTACTGCGTACGCCTATGACAGGTCCTGGTCTCTTTGGAGGTGAGGGATGTAGACACCTCCAGGAGACGGTTACTCTGGTAAATAACCAGAGGGCGCTGCGCGAGCAGTTTGAGGTGCTTCGTCGTGCTAACGTTCGCGCCGCACCCCCTGCGTATCGTCCCCTGCAGGCTCGAGGTGGTGGTGGCCAGGTCAGAGGCCAACCACCATCGCAGCGTCGGCCTCGGCCGCGTGCGATTCGGCCAGCAGCGAGGGGGGCGCAGGCTCCTCAGGCGCAGTCAGCCAGGCAGCCGCCCGCGCACCGAGGTGCGCGCGGTGCTGGTCGTGGCGCGCGAGGATCTGGGCGTGGTAATCGTTCCTGATGGGACGGTTACCGCGGTGAGAACCGCTCCGGTGTTTCTGGCAAAGGAGACAGTGCCGCTCTTGCACTCCTTATGTCCACCTCTATCCCTAGGTGGACCGGTGGGAGGCCGGCTAGCCGACCACTTGCAAGAGTGGGAACGGTTAATTCAGGACCGTTTAGTCTTCCGATGGCTTTCAGTCGGGTATCATCCCGATTGGATGACAGGCCCGCCATCGCGACTGTCTCTAGTGCCGATCTGGACTCCAAATCCGAGAGATCCAGAGCAAAGGTTGTGTATCGAGGAGGAGATAAATTCCCTCATACAAAAAGGAGCTATTCAGCCGGCACAAAGGTGTCCAGGCTTCTATTCAACCCTGTTCTTAGTAACAAAAAACACCGGAGGGTGGAGACCAATTCTCAACCTCAAGCCATTGAACAAGTTCATAGAGACGCCCAGTTTCAAGATGGAGACTGTGCGCTCGGTGTTGGCGGGGTTAGAGAGGGGAATGTGGACAGCGTCGATAGATTTGAAGGACGCTTATTTCCACATCCCATACACAGGAGTTTCCGTCGCTTCCTGAGATTTGCATTCCAGGGCAGACAGTGGGAATTCAGGATGTTACCCTTCGGAATTTCCACGGCTCCTCGGGTTTTCACCCGTGTGGTTCTGGCGATCACCGCATACCTCCGCAGGAGAAGCATAGCAGTCCACACGTACATAGACGACTGGCTGTTGAAAGCGCACACCCAGGAAAGTTTATCGGCCAGTCTGGAGATTGTTTTGAAGACTCTCACAGACGTGGGCTGGATGATCAATTTCCCAAAATCGGAGCTGACTCCATCCCAGAAGTTTGTTTACCTGGGGATGTTCTTCGATCTAGAGACAGGATATGTTTTTCCTACTCAGGAGAGAGTTCAGAAACTCATCTCATTAATTCAGTCAGTGTGCGACAGTCGTCATGTCCTGGCACGGGTTTACTTGAGAATGCTGGGGTTGATGGTTTCATTGGAACCAGTCATTCCTCAGGCCGCCTTACGCAGGCGGCCGATCCAGTTATTTCTCATGACACAATGGACCCAGAGTACAGGTTCGCTGGACGCGAACGTGTCAGTGTTGGCGCCTCTGATTCATCACCTGCAATGGTGGTTGGACACAGAGAATCTCTTGGTGGGGGTTATGCTAACCCCTCCCCACCCTCAGGTGACTGTGTATACAGATGCATCGATGGAGGGCTGGGGAGCTTGCCTGGAAGAATCCACTATATTAGGGCTTTGGAATCTGGAACAGTCAAAGGAACATATAAATCTACTGGAGCTAAGAGCAGTAGTCCTGGGCCTGGAACATTTCTTACAGAAAGTTCAGGGCAAGATTGTTCTTATTCGTTCAGACAACTCAACAGTTGTGACTTACATAAACCGCCAGGGCGGAACGAAGTCGCCCAGTCTCTGTATGATGACATGGGGACTGCTTTGTTGGTGCCTGGATCACCAGATTACCTTGAAAGCAGTTCATATTCCGGGAAGGTTAAATCTGCTAGCAGACTCATTGAGCGGGAGGATGAGTGTTTTACCCACGGAATGGCAACTAAATCAATGTGTGGCGGATCGTCTGTTCGACCATTGGGGGAAACCCAACATCGATTTGTTCGCAACGAAGAAGAATGCGAAGATGACGACGTACGTCTCTCCGATTCCGGATCCAAGCGCTTTCGCAACAGATGCGTTAGCTATCAGCTGGGGGAGAATGTATGCATACGCATTCCCTCCAGCAATCCTGATTCCAAAAATTCTTCAGAAAATCAGACAAGAGGAATGCCAAGTGCTTCTGATCGCCCCGGATTGGCCAAGCCGATCATGGTATACGGATCTGCTGGACCTTTTGGTCTGCAATCCGGTTCCTCTGCCTCTGATGGACGACATTATCTTCCAGGGCAAGGCCCTTCACAACAATCCATCAATGTTCAGATTGACTGCGTGGATGTTGTCAAGGAATCTAGAATTAAGGAGGGCTTTTCTGAGCAAGCAGCCATGTTTATGGCCAAAGCCAGGAGGGGGTCAACCTCCAGAGCATATAATTATAAAATCAACATATTTGCAGAATGGTGCTCAAAAAGATGTATTGATCCAATGGATTCATCTATTCAGGTAGTAGCTGATTTCCTCTGTCACCTGTATGATGCCTATAGCCTCAAGCCTAACTCTATTGCTGGTTATAAGTCAGCTTTAATGTCTGTTATTCCTTGCTTGGCTAAGAGGGGAAGTGATGAAGTAAATACATTAAATGTATTAATTAAAGGCATGGGCAATCTAAGACCAAGGAATCCCCCTGTGATTCCGTCTTGGAGTTTATCGCTAGTGCTTCAAGTACTAGGTGATAAGCCTTTTGAACCACTTAGTTCCATTTCTATGAAACTATTAACACTGAAGACTGTGTTTTTAATTGCTGCGGCCTCGGCTAGGCGTAGAAGTGAAATTCATGCCTTATCAGCCGAGGATGACCGTTTTGTGGTTTCAGGGGAAGGTCTTAAGCTGCTACCTAGGATTAATTTCCTGGCTAAGAATCAGTCGTTGAAATATCCAGGTCAACCTATTGTTTTGCCTGCTTTAACTAGATATGATCCTAATTCTAAAGCATGGTTTCCCGTCCGGGCGCTACTCCGGTACAAACAATGTACATCGGAGTGGCGCACTGACCAGTCGACGTTATGGGTGTCATATATTGAACCCCATGGCAGGGCTTCTAAGGACACCATTTCCAGGTGGATTGTAGAATGCATTCAGTTTTGTCATAAATCCGCCACCGGGAAGCAGGTTGACGTGGCCAAGGCTCACAGTGTCCGCGGCGTAGTGACATCCACTGCCCTATTTAATGGGGTCCCTGTGGATGATATTATGTCGGTGGCTCAGTGGCACTGTGAGTCAAGTTTTACAGACCATTATCTCCGTGACACCTCTAATCCTCTCGCCTTGTCGATTTTGAAAAAATAACTAGGTTTAGATTTTTGATGAGGTTTCCTCATTGCTTATATATTTCACAATTAATTTATGGAAACAACCACTTTTTTGGGACTGCATCATTCTTCACCAATGGGAAGATGATGTCAGCAGCCTTTTCAACAAGGTCAGTCTTGTGCATGGGTTGTCCATTGTTGATTGTCTTGTCACGTTACCTGTTATTAATATGATGGTGGTTTTGTGTATTTATGTGGTTCATTGTTGAGAGTATACGAAAAGGGAGTTTTTTCGTCTCTGTCCTGTAGTACATGGCACTTGTACGTAGAGAGCGTATAGGACATTGAGGTCATTCGACTCTTCCTCCCAGGAAGGAGGGGGGGGGGAAGCGCATATGACATTCGGTCATCTCTCATACATCGGTGGTGTTATCCGATGGTTAGTCAAATCCTGACTGTTTTTTCATACAGTTTCAGAAGTTTAAGTGCCTTAAACGCAGAAAAGCGTATAGGGATGAGCTGGTCTTTTGACCCCGCCTCCCTCCCGCCGAATTCACTGTCGAATTCTGGCAATATCAAAAGTATTAGGGAGGTAAGTATACTCTTGATGTGAAATAAACGAAATCAAGGATTTCTTTTTTCACGAGAGAGTTGATACTTACCTCCCTAGATACGGACCCGGCCTCTCCACCCCACAGAGGCTCGGTCTTCAGGCTCTTAATAGTTGCATGTGTATCAGCCAATAAATTATAGTCAGAGGAAGTGCTAGTCTGCGCATGCGCGGTGGTGGGGCTGGCATCCGCCAGACTACGCTCTGACTCCCTGCCCAGTAGGGGCACCTAACTGTTTTAATCTGAGTGTTTATTGAGTGAAAGCCGATATTTAGCAATATCAAAGTATTAGGGAGGTAAGTATCAACTCTCTCGTGAAAAAAGAAATCCTTGATTTCGTTTATATTGCGATAACGCTTGGATCTGGAATCGGAGAAACGTACGTCGTCATCTTCGCATTCTTCTTCATTGCGAACAAATCTATGTTGGGGCGGAGTTGGGCTTCCCCCAATGATTGAACAGGTGATCCGCCACACATTGATTTAGTTGCCATTCCGTAGGCAGAATGCTCATTTTTCGGCTCAATGAGTATGCTAACAGATTCAACCTTCCTGGAATATGAACTGCTTTCAAGGTGATCATATGATCCGTGCACCAGCAAAGCAGCCTCCATGTCATCATACAGAGACTGGGCGACTTCGTTCCGCCCTGGCGGTTTATCTAACTTACTACTGTAAATTTTCTTTCCACTTCTTTTAAGAAGTGTTCCAGGCCTAGAATTACAGCCCGCAATTCTAGCATGTTGATATTTTCCTTTGACGGTTCCAGATTCCAAAGCCCTGATATAGTGGCTTCTTCCAGACAAGCACCCCATCCCTCCATCGATGCATCCGTAAACATCGTTACTTGAGGGTGGGGAGGGGTCAGCATGACCCCCGCCAGGAGATTTCATCTCTCCATCCACCAATGAAGGTGATGAATGAGAGGGACCAACACTTGAATGCGCGAGTCTAGTGACCCTGAACTCTGCGTCCACTGAGCCATGAGAAACAATTGAATTGGCCGCCTGAGGAATGACTGGTTCCATTGAAACCATCTGACCTAACATTCTCAGATAGACTCGTGCTAGAATATAACGACTGTTGCAAACCAACTGAATGCACGAGAGGCAATTTTCCACTGTCTCCTGGGATGGATAAACATATCCTATCTCCAGATCGAAGAACATACCCAGGTAAACAAACTTCATCATCTTCCTGGTCAGGAAAGTTAGACTCTGGGTTAGCAATAAAAACTAACCCAGACTGACCAGGAGAATGCCTGAAAGCAGATGACGAGGGTTCTCCGCGAGTGATCGTGGTCAGGCCCGCTGGTCGGGTCCCGCCTGATGATCCTCGCGATGCGAACATCAAGCCTGTGTCCAAGACGGCCGCCCCTGGATCACTAAACACTTTGTCCTGCTAGTAGGGCATGATCCAGGGACGGGGGCCTACCTGCACTGAGGTCGATGCGCAGGAGGTTGAACCACCTGTGCCCGGCATTCAGGTCTTTCAAAGTCCTGCGCATCTCACCCATTAACTCAACCTGGAAGTCCTCGAGCTCACCATTCTCAGAGGCTTTCTTCTTACCCTCCTTCTTTGCCTTCTTGCCCTCCTCAGCCATTAGCTTAGCCTGAAAAACAAAGAATTCAAGGTTAGATCCACCCCACTCTTTACAAATGACACATTTGTTAGACAGCCTACAAACTGAACAAAGATGGCAAGGGTGGGGGAAGAATCTAGCCTTCATGGGCTTAAAGCATGATGGACATAACTTCTGAAAGGGAAGGCATATGAAGACAATGAGTATTATAGTTTTCAAAACCTTGTTATTTGACTATTAGTACAAAACAAGAACAAACTTGAGAGAAGACACCCACTTTTATTACAGACAACCCTGACGGGACAGCTGACTTCTCTTGTTAATAATAACCAATCACAACCAGGATCCCAAATTAAGAATGAGAGAGAGAAAGATTATTGACTATCTAGATATCTCTCCACGTTCATAATAAAGGGTGATAAAAACATCAAAAAGATTTCTCTAAACTAAGATTATGACATCAAGGAAAGAGAAAAAATTCTGGTTGATTATAACATCAAACCTCAATGCAACAGCTCCTTCAAGGAGAGGGGACATCAGAAATGAATGCAAGACATATCTAGAGACTAAAGACATTCATTACTCCCGAATAATATGATATTAAATTATATATGTTTGAGAACCCATGCACACACAAGAGAGAATACAGTGCAATAACAAATGGCAGCAGAAATTTGTGAATATTTTCAAATAATTATGTGCTATAACTAATAAAGTCCCTTAGCCTGAGCACAGGCAAAACCATCCTCTTGTGCAGGAGAACACGTCCATCCATCCGCCGAGACTTCTTTCTGTAGACCAGATGAGGGGCCACCGCCTGAAAACGCGATAACGCCAAAACGGCCGCGAATGAAAACCGGTAACATATAAAAGTTACAAGTCTTAATTAATATATGGAACAACATCACCTGCACTGAGGTCGATGCGCAGGAAGTTGAAACACCTGTGCCAGGCAACATGCCGCGAAGCATGTCAGGCATCAGATTGTTCAAAGTCCTGCGCATCTCACTCACTAACTCAACCTTGAAGGCCTCGAGCTCACCCTTCTCAGAGGCCTTCTTCTTACCCTCCTTCTTTGCCTTCTTGCCCTCCTCAGCCATCAGCTTAGCCTGAAAAGCTAAGAATTCAGAGGTTAGATCCCCCCCCCCCCCCACACTTTACAAATGACACATTTGTTAGACAGCCTACACACTGAACAAAGATGGCAAGGGTGGGGGAAGAATCTAACCTTCATAGGCTTAAAGCAAGATGGACATGACTTCTGAAAAAGGGAAGGCATACGAAGACAATGAGTATTATAGTTTGCAAACCCTTGTTAATTGACTATTAGTACAAAACAAGAACAAACTCGAGAGAAGACATCCACTTTTATTACAGACAACCCTGACGGGACAGCTGACTTCTCTAGTTAATAATAACCAATCACAACCAGGATCCCAAATTAAGAGAGAGTGAAAGATTAATGACTATCTAGATATCTCTCCACCTTCGTAATAAAGGGTGATAAATAAACACATCAAAGACTTCTCTAAACTAAGATTATGACATCAAGGAAAGCGAAAAAACTCTGGTTGATTATGACATCAAACCTCAATGCAACAGCTCCTTCAAGGAGAGTGGACGTCAGAAATGAATGCAAGAAATATCTAGACTAAAGACATTCCTTACTCCCGAATAATATAATATCAAATTATATATATTTGAGAACCCAAGAACACACAAGAGAGAATACAGTGCAATAACAAAAGGCAGCAGAAAATTGTGATTATTTTCAAATAATTATGTGCCATAACTAATAAACTCCCTTAGCCTGAGCACAGGCAAAACCATCCTCTTGTGCTGGAGAACACGTCCATCCATCCGCCGAGACTCCTCTTTCCAGAAGAACTGATGAGGGGGATGGGACAAAAGGAAGGAGATATTTCCTTTATTAATTTAATATATCTCCAATCCTTAGACATATCACGATGATAAGTAAAAAAACGAGACGTGAACAACCTTCAAGAGAAGAACAGGACCACTTACTCATCCATAAGTTGAACCTGTGAACACAAAGCGCAAGGGATTAATAGCCCTAGGCGCTGGGAGAAATTTAACACGGATTCCCAGCGCCTGAAAATGCGGTAACGCCAAAACGGCCGTGACGAAAACCGGTAACATATAAAAGTTACAAGTCTAATTAATAAATGGAACAATATCACCTTAACAGATGATGAGGGAGACTCCTCTGCAGACTTAGAATCAGCCATAATAAATCCAAAAGGTGATAACTATTATTGAAAATTCTCAAAAAGAGACTAGGAAAGTTTTCAACATGTGGTTGGTCAGCCAATATATTAGAAAACGGAAGTACCAGTATGCGCATGCGCAGTGGGTGGCGTCTATCATGTGCATGACTGTGTACATCCACCTGCCCATTAGGGGCACCTAACTTTTTATAATTTTGAATATTATTGAATTTAGAGCTGATATACTAGTATATCAAGAGTGTTAGGGAGGTAAGTATGTTCTCATGATGTGAAATGGGAATTTTTAAACACCACCAAATTGATGAAAGTACATGTATCATAAAAATTCTTTATCAACACCCCAATATTGATTTTAAATCATTCTCACATGTGTTTCTGTGTAGACCTTCAAAATTTGCCATCCATGACTCCCAACTATATTTTAAAACTAAATTTGATTTTGTTGCCATGGGCCACCATCTGTAGGCTTGCACGCTATTGTCCTAGAAGGTATCGCGATATATTGTGGTGAAAAATTGCGATATATCATATAGCCTATTTTATGGTATATGAAGTCATAGGCCGAATTGGTCTTGAGTTGAGTTGGACTGTGTAGTGTGGCTTATGTAGCCATATTCGGCTTCGCTATGAGTTTTCATATCAGTTTTAACAGAATGACTTCTAATTGGTAAATTTCAACAAAAACTTGAAATCCAGTTGCCAATATGCTTAGACTAAGACCGATCGTTAATAACACGAAAATAGGACACAATTTGCCGGTAATAAATTCTTGCCGCCTTACACCTTGGCTTAATGTATTCCATGTTCATCATTACGGGAGTGAACTTATTATATTGGACAACCTAAATATTGCGTACTCTTTTAAAATCATCGTTTATTACATCAAAATTAATCCTAAAATTGACATTTCATGTCGTCTTCATGAAAATAGGGTACTAACAACGAATGCACTGACTGTGGTTGGCCGTGTTTCGTGAAAATATACAAATCACGTGATATTAGGAATGTACTTTCGGCTTGCTTGCTAAAGCGTTTTTACCATCACATGTAGCTATCACATTTGTGCCACCTCTCGCCACCAAAAACAGGAGCGCTAGCAATATCACGTGATTTATTTATTTTTGCATTGCCATTTAATGTCAAATTTAGGATTAATTTTGATTTTTATAAAGTATGCTTATTAAAAAACATGCACTATTTATACCATCCCAGGTAATAATTTCACTCCCGCAATCATGGTTTTGAAGTATACAGTAAGGCGCCAAAAAATTGTACTGGTAAATTGCGTTGAATTTTCATATTATTGGCCATCTTTTAAAGCAATTTTAAAGAATGAACTTCAACTTTTTTTTACCTATTCCTAGTATAAGCCCACCCCTTTCTCAGAGATGTTGGTTAAGAAATAAATTGAACAGCTTGCCGTAATAGATGCCTATGCTACAAATAGATGAATACGGCGACAGTAAAATTTTGACGATATTTTGATTTTTTCAAAATCACAAAAAAATAATATCGGATAATCGTGCAAGCCTACCCATGTGTAACTTTTAACCGCAATGCCTCTCACTCAGTCAGTCAGTCAGTCACAAAAGCTTATTCCAGGCTGTCGGTTCAAGTTTTTCGTATACAGTAATCCAACTTGGTATATGCATACATTGTAGGCTTACAGTATGTAGTGTAGCAGAAGTAGATCATTGTGACCTACTTTTCATGCTTCACTCGCAGCTACCAAGATTCTATTGACCTTGTTATATGAGTTTAGAGACTGATTGTTTTTGTAGGCAAGTGAAGCTGGTGCTCACAGACCACACGTCGCAGGAATTCACGGCCGAGAGGAGGACGGTGCATTCTCGATTGTTTTATCAGGAGGTTATGAAGATGATGTGGTATGTTGTACACATTACAAATTATTAGCTTACCTTGCCTGAAAGGCCAAGTGAGCCTATGCCATGGTGACCATCTGTCTGTCCGTCCATCAACTTTTTCTTTCAAAGCCTACTCATTAACCACTTGACCGATTTTAATTAGACTTGGCATCCTAGGGTGGTAGGCCTCAGAACTTCTATTCAAAATTTTGATATTGTTCAATTATTCCGGAGGCCATCAGCAGAAAAATTATCCGGAAATCCTTTAAACGCTGCTCCAATATCAATGCCCAAATTTTGACGAAACCTTTTTGGAATAATCTTGTGGTGGTAGCCTTCAACTCTGGGTTGCACGATTTTTCGATTATTCGATTAATTGCGATTATATAATTCAAAATGATCGTGGACGATTATAAAATGAAATAATCGTATAATCGCCATGTTGAAATTTTTGTCAAGACACTTTTACGCTTGTGAAACTCTGCTCGCGTTAACAATCATGGAAACAAACATCCGGCTATCAGCCGAATGTGTGAATGATTAAATAAACTAAATAATTAATTGATTTGTTTGTATTGACTCATGATTAGTTTTAGATGAATAAAGATTGTTCACTTGGTCGCTATTTCTCATTGTTGTTGTAATCACACACGCTTATCCCCCGTTCCCCATTCTCTGAATAGTTATGCGCTACGGTTTTCCCAAAAAAGCTCTAAAACTGATACCACGGAAATTCAACGCATTTTCTCCCGTAAAAATTCTCACCGCCTACGTCTATGTTTAATGTATACCTCAAAACATCACCGGGGAAGGGAAATTATTTGATTTGAGCGCCTAAATATTGCGTATCCTTTATTAAAGGTTGTTTATTACATCAAAATTAATCCACAATTTGATATAAAATGGCGTCGCGAAAAAAAATACAAATCGCGTGATTCGCCTCCAATTGAAGAGGTTATTTTAGAGCGAGTACTCAGGTATAAATATTCTGGAATCAGGGACTCGGAACTCGGGAATTTCTATATATTATCATTGCGCGATAGGAACAAAGTATTATACTGATCTGAATAATGGGTACTCGTTTGATAAACTCCCGTTACTGTATAATATCTCGCGAGAACACGCCACCTCCCATTGCAAAAGAGCTGCTGGCTCGCCAACTTAAGAAGCAGTTTATATTGTCGTTCGTAATAATTCAATTTGGATCATTTAATGTTGATCGGCGTTACAAAATTGATGCACATTTTCTCCCGTACTTGTTTGGTACATAAATTTGGTCTTAAAATATATTTATAAGGAAGCTATTTAATCACGCCATGACTGTTTTAAGCGCATTTTGACTACAAAAGTGTGGAATTAACTTTATTATATCTTGAACATACGTGGCCTACTATTAGTATTAATCTAAAAGGTGGTCGAGATTTACAAATCCGAGGCCTGTATTGACTTCTAGAGGGGCCAGAAATGTATCAGGGCAGAGATCGGTCTGAAGTAGACAACCCTGTGACACGATTCTTATTATTATACGTTATTCTTACAAATTTTCCTATACAATGTGCTGAGTTAGGGGGTGGGCGTCTAATACAGAGTTTTGCCATTTTGAAACTGCGAAGAAATCATTGGAGCTCATATGTCAAAGTTAGGGGGTGGGCTTCTATTAGAGCATAGGCTACAATTAAGTGAAATATGGCACCTTCCGTTTTCCGTCTAGAAAAATCTTGATACATTCCTTTGTTTGCAATCAGCAACTGGCATATTCTGTCCATGCATGTCTACCCATGCGCCTAACCCATAATCTTACAATCTGCAGTAGCATAATAACGTCCTCTAAGCAGCATTGACATAGTTAATATAGTTCATGATTAATCATATGATTGCGATTATTTTTTTTAAATGATCGCGATTATGAAAAGTGAATAATCGTGCAACCCTACTTCAACCCTTCTAAGGAGAATTTGGATTGGTAAATTTTTCCGGTAGCCATCTTGGATTTTCCAAAATTTTTGGGAAATCAGTTAAAAGCCTACTCCTCATTAACCACTTGGCCGATTTCAAGCACATTCGGCAGGAAGGACCCTTATAGTGAGATGCTTCAGAACATCGATACAGAATTTTGATTGACCAATTTTTTTCAGCAGCCATCTTGGATTTTCTCGCAAATGTCAGGAAATCTTTTAAAACGCTACTCATTAGCTGCTTGCATGATTTCAACTAGATTAGTCTGGAAGAACCTGGGGGTGCAGGGTTAGAAATAAATGAAAAGATGTAGGGCGGGCAATGTACGATGCCATTTCATGCATTTTCAGGTTGCCCGCCACAGATTAAGTTTGCCCGTATATGTTAAGCTAAATGACAAAGAAAATTAGAATCACTATTGCTTTGCCAAGTAAATTCTGAAGAATGGCCACAATTAATGGCATTAAGCATACTGCTTGCTCTTTCTAATAATTAAATGCCTTAAAACGAGGAGTTAGTCAGTAGGTATAAAAAACAGTATAATACTATTAGTCTGAGTATTTATCACGGTTGCTCTATGTACCATTAACAGCCAAAGTTTAGTTGCCCTTTTGAAAATCAGGTTGCCCCGGGCAACAGGGCAAATTGGCATTTCTATCCCTGGTGTGGTGGGCTTCAGAACGTGTACGGAACTTTGGTCAATTTTCTCAGTGGCCATCATGGATTTTCCGAAAAATTTCCAGAAATCCTTTAAAACGCTTCTTAATCAATGGACCAATTTCAATGAAACTTGGGTGCAACGATTCTATGGTGGTTATGCGTCAACACATCTAGCGAGAATTTTGATAGGTCCATTTTTATTTTGGTGGCCATCTTGGATAATCCGAAAGTTCCAGAAATAGCTTAAAAAGATAGTCATTAACCGCTGAGCTGATTTTAATCAAACTTGGCTAGAACAACCTTCGGATGGTAGCCTTCAGAACAATTTAAGCGTAACGGGTGGAAGGATTCTATGGTGGTTATGCGTCAACACTTCTAGCGAGAATTGTACTTGGTCAATTTTTCCGGTGGCCATCTTGCTTAATGCAAAGAATCCTGTATATTTAAATGCAAATGTTTCAAATGCTAATGGGTCAGGTGAGCGTCACAGGCTCAATGCTCATAATACTCAAGTCGGCCTTTTGTTTATTGCGTAAAGATTATTCTGTTAGATGTTTTGAATCTAATTTCACTGGGAGCTGTTGCCAAGTGGACACAGAGTTGCCCTTATGCATCCTTTTGTGCGTATATACGCATAAAAATGGCAGAGGGACGCATAAAAATTAACCCTCTGCGTCCCCGAGGACGCACGAGGGATGCAGTGAAAAAGTGTAACAGGAACTGGTAACTTTGCGTGTGCTTAGTTATCGATTATATTATCGTGTGTGTATATTTATTTGTGCATGTTTTTACTTTAAAAAATGTACCTAATGTATTGTGTGTTCAATAAAAACGAACTTACTGCGTTGTTTAAGACTATGGTTGTATGTTTCACATCAAGAGTATACTTACCTCCCTAATACTTTTGATATTGCTAAATATTGGCTTTCACTCAATAAACACTCAGATTAAAACAGTTAGGTGCCCCTACTGGGCAGGGAGTCAGAGCGTAGTCTGGCGGATGCCAGCCCCACCACCGCGCATGCGCAGACTAGCACTTCCTCTTTGCTAATTTATTGGCTAAGAGACTACACATGCTTTTGTGCTGGTGCTTTTTGTGACTCATTTATAAACGTTTTTGACACAATTTTGAACTGTTGTTACCTGACAAAGATGGCTGAGAGAGTGACTTCGCCACAGGAGGGCCTTGGACCTTTAAATCAGGTGACTTCTAGTAAAAGTAGCGAGTTTTGTCCCGTTGTAATGTGTTTCCGGGACTCTCGCTAAACGTGATAAGCGCCTTAATTAGTTGGGTTTTTTCAACTAGGTGCTATACAAGACTAATCTCTCTTTGTGTTTATGTCCACAGGTCTGTGTGAAGGAGAAATAAGGACATGACATCAGCAGAGGGTTTGTGTCTCTCCACCATGGTTCCATTTCCTACTAATACTGTTAGGTTATCTAACCAAAAATTCTATGCCCAGTGAGTTGGAGGCCTATTATAAAGGTCTTCTCACTTTGCCCTCTTGATCCAATTCCTTCCCCTTGAGGTGGAGAGAGTTAAGAGGCGTTCAGTGGTGGAGTTCTCCAGTTCATCAGGTTGGATGGTTTGTCTAGACAAGGTGTCAGGTATTAATTATTGATATGAGAAAGGGAGATAATTAACACTATTTGCCATTGTTATCAGTATTTATCTGATGCTTGTGTAGTCGAAATGTCCATTCTGCACATGTTCTGGTTAAAGATACAATTCGTCCTTGCACTGGGATGTTTGTTGGGATCGATTTTGTCCTGTCATAGGATTAATGACGTCATAATCAGCTTTGCTCTTTAATTACAATTAAAGTTGTCCGAAGACTGGTTTCTCATAAAAATTATGATCTTTATGATCATTTCCTTCTCTTGAGTTGGTTAGTTTCTAAGCGTAACTAGTTTGCTCATACTCCTCGTCCTTTGGCCTTTTTCAGAGACCTGGTTGTGCGTCCTGTGGATGATTTTTGAGGGACAAGTTTGGCCCTCATCTATGTTTTCAGTGTAGCCCCTGTGGTCCCTTGCTTAATTGCGAGATATGTAAGCACTGGGGGGGGGCGAGCTAATGTCCGAATTCTTGTGCTTGCAGGCGAAGGACAAGTTGGAGGAGGAGAAAAAGAAGCTGAAAAAAGAGGTCGTAAGTAAGAAGGGTAAGAGGAAGGCCTCGTCCGCGGTGGACATGGAGGCCTTCCGGACCGAGATGTTGGGAGAGATGAGGAGGACAATCAAGGATTTGGTTCCAGAGTTGCTTCGTGGCATGCTTCCTGGACCAAATCCTTTATTGACCTCATCATCTGCTTCGGAGCAGGTAATCCCCACCTCTGAATCAACGTTCCTTAGTACGCTTCCGTTGTTTGAAGATTCAGAGGTGGCCCCATTAGAGGGGGTGTTCCACGGCCCTGGCAGCAGGCTTATTGCCGCGCCCAATAGGGACCGTGGACGGTCGTCGCTGGAACCCGCGGGCTGCTCATCAGTCCAGGGGTATCCGCACACCGCGGCTGCCAGTACCTCGTATGGCGCCTTCCCTGGCCAGTCCGGGTTAGCTCTCTTTGCTGACCCGGAGTCTAATCTTTCTGGCCAGGAGGATGATGATTACCTGTTAGGGTCGCCGTCTGAAGACGTGGCCATGGAATATGACGTTTGTGCGCCCCTCGCGGGGAATACAGGCGCCTTTTTCCACGGTTCTACTCTCCCAGGGGTAGAATCCACGGTTCAGACTGTGGCCCTGGGCGCTGATGGCCAGCGGTACCGCATACCTCGGCTTGCCGAGAGTGTAGCTGGTGCTGGCCGGGGCCGTGGTGGGGCGGTATATGCCCCGCGCTCTACCACGGCGCCTGCTCCTGGTCAAAGCAGTGAGATTAGCATGCCGGTATTATCAGGCCCGCATGCTCTCCCTGGCTTGCCAGGGATATCAGCGTATCCGCCGTCAAGCTCTGTTGCTTGTGCTCAGGAGGAAGACGAAGGCCCCCGTCTTGTAGAGCGCTCGCAACTAGCCACGGAGGAGGATTGGTCTGACGCTTGCCAGTGGCTGGTGAGTGTTAGACCAGATCTGCCCGTGGAGCAGTCGGCTAGCCAGCGTGAACACAGGCCGTGGTTAGCTGGTAAGCCTACTGCTAACGCTATGCCTTCTCTGCCGCTGGCAGAGCATGTCGTTGACATGTTCGAGGCGGCGGAGACGTCCATTAAGTCGAGTGGACGTCTCGCTAAGGCCCCGCGCGAGGTGGCCAGGCGTTGCCGCATCGTGCCCCTGGACTACCAGCGGTACGGTGTGGTACCAAAGCCGAGTGTGGATGACCGTGCGGCTTTGGGTGAGGATGCGCGGCCAGGCTCCCGTTCTGACACGGGAGTCTTGTGCTCGAACGCGTTGCGTTCGGCAAATGCCGCATTGCGTGATGCGGAGGAGAGTGGGAGGGCTTCGATTGCCGCTCTGTCCCACGTCTCCCAGCTGTTACAAGGGGTAGTAACAGCATCCGCATCGCGCCAGCCAAGTCCGGTCACAGTCCAGCGAGCCATCCAGGATGGTATCAACCTGGCTCTGGACTGTATGACGCGGGCGGTGACCAGGAGTGTCCGGGCAAGGCGCACTTTTGCCTTGGATAATCTGTGCCCGTCCCAGGACCTCTACAATAGGCTACTACGTACACCTATGACAGGTCCTGGTCTCTTTGGAGGTGAGGGATGTAGACACCTCCAGGAGCCGGTTACTCTGGTCAATAACCAGAGGGCGCTGCGCGAACAGTTTGAGGTGCTTCGTCGTGCCAACGTTCGCGCCGCACCCCCTGCGTATCGTCCCCTGCAGGCTCGAGGTGGTAGTGGCCAGCTCAGAGGCCAACCACCATCGCAGCGCCGGCCTCGGCCGCGTGCGATTCGGCCAGCAGCGAGGGGGGCGCAGGCTCCTCAGGCGCAGTCAGCCAGGCAGCCGCCCGCGCACCGTGGTGCGCGCGGTGCTGGTCGTGGCGCGCGAGGATCTGGGCGGGGTAATCGTTCCTGATGGGACGGTTACCGCGGTGAGAACCGCGCCGGTGTTTCTGGCAAAGGAGACAGTGCCGCTCTTGCACTCCTTATGTCCACCTCTATCCCTAGGTGGACCGATGGGAGGCCGATTAGCCGACCACATGCAAGAGTGGGAACGGTTAACTCAGGACCGTTTAGTCTTGCGATGGCTTTCAGTCGGGTATCATCCCGATTGGATGACAGGCCCGCCATCGCGACTGTCTCTAGTGCCGATCTGGACTCCAAATCCGAGAGATCCAGATCAAAGGTTGTGTATCGAGGAGGAAATAAATTCCCTCATACAAAAAGGAGCTATTCAGCCGGCACAGAGGTGTCCGGGCTTCTATTCAACCCTGTTCTTAGTAACAAAGAACACCGGAGGGTGGAGACCAATTCTCAACCTCAAGCCATTGAACAAGTTCATAGAGACGCCCAGTTTCAAGATGGAGACTGTGCGCTCGGTGTTGGCGGGGTTAGAGAGGGGAATGTGGACAGCGTCGATAGATTTGAAGGACGCTTATTTCCACATCCCCATACACAGGAGTTTCCGTCGCTTCCTGAGATTTGCATTCCAGGGCAGACAGTGGGAATTCAGGGTTCTACTCTTCGGAATTTCCACGGCTCCTCGGGTTTTCACCCGTGTGGTTCTTGCGATCACCGCATACCTCCGCAGGAGAAGCATAGCAGTCCACACGTACATAGACGACTGGCTGTTGAAAGCGCACACCCGGGAAAGTTTGTCGGCCAGTCTGGAGATTGTTTTGAAAACTCTCACAGACTTAGGCTGGATGATCAATTTCCCAAAATCAGAGCTGACTCCATCCCAGAAGTTTGTTTACCTGGGGATGTTCTTCGATCTAGAGACAGGATATGTTTATCCTACTCAGGAGAGAGTTCAGAAACTCATCTCATTAATTCAGTCAGTGTGCGACAGTCGTCATGTCCTGGCACGGGTTTACTTGAGAATGCTGGGGTTGATGGTTTCATTGGAACCAGTCATTCCTCAGGCCGCCTTACGCAGGCGGCCGATCCAGTTATTTCTCATGACACAATGGACCCAGAGTACAGGTTCGCTGGACTCGAATGTGTCAGTGTTGGCGCCTCTGATTCATCACCTGCAATGGTGGTTGGACACAGAGAATCTCTTGGTGGGGGTTATGCTAACCCCTCCCCACCCTCAGGTGACTGTGTATACAGATGCATCGATGGAGGGCTGGGGAGCTTGCCTGGAAGAGTCCACGATATCAGGGCTTTGGAATCTGGAACAGTCAAAGGAACATATAAATCTACTGGAGCTAAGAGCAGTAGTCCTGGGCCTGGAACATTTCTTACAGAAAGTTCAGGGCAAGATTGTTCTTATTCGTTCAGACAACTCAACAGTTGTGACTTACATAAACCGCCAGGGCGGAACGAAGTCGCCCAGTCTCTGTATGATGACATGGAGACTGCTTTGTTGGTGTCTGGATCACCAGATTACCTTGAAAGCAGTTCATATTCCGGGAAGGTTAAACCTGCTAGCAGACTCATTGAGCCGAAGGATGAGTGTTTTACCCACGGAATGGCAACTAAATCAATGTGTGGCGGATCGTCTGTTCGACCATTGGGGGAAACCCAACATCGATTTGTTCGCAACGAAGAAGAATGCGAAGATGACGACGTACGTCTCTCCGATTCCGGATCCAAGCGCTTTCGCAACAGATGCGTTAGCTATCAGCTGGGGGAGAATGTATGCATACGCATTCCCTCCAGCAATCCTGATTCCAAAAATTCTTCAGAAAATCAGACAAGAGGAATGCCAAGTGCTTCTGATCGCCCCGGATTGGCCAAGCCGATCATGGTATACGGATCTGCTGGACCTTCTGGTCTGCAATCCGGTTCCTCTGCCTCTGATGGACGATATTATCTTCCAGGGCAAGGCCCTTCACAACAATCCGTCAATGTTCAGATTGACTGCGTGGATGTTGTCAAGGAATCTAGAATTAAGGAGGGCTTTTCTGAGCAAGCAGCCATGTTTATGGCCAAAGCCAGGAGGGGGTCAACCTCCAGAGCATATAATTATAAAATCAACAGATTTGCAGAATGGTGCTCAAAAAGATGTATTGATCCAATGGATGCATCTATTCAGGTAGTAGCTGATTTCCTCTGTCACCTCTATGATGCCTATAGCCTCAAGCCTAACTCTATTGCTGGTTATAAGTCAGCTTTAATGTCTGTTATTCCTTGCTTGGCTAAGAGGGGAAGTGATGAAGTGAATACATTAAATGTATTAATTAAAGGCATGGGCAATCTAAGACCAAGGAATCCACCGGTGATTCCGTCTTGGAGTTTATCGCTAGTGCTTCAAGTACTAGGTGATAAGCCGTTTGAACCACTTAGTTCCATTTCGATGAAACTATTAACACTGAAGACTGTTTTTAATTGCTGCGGCCTCGGCTAGGCGTAGGAGTGAGATTCATGCCTTATCAGCCGAGGATGACCGTTTTGTGGTTTCAGGGGAAGGCCTTAAGCTGCTACCTAGGATTAATTTCTTGGCTAAAAATCAGTCGTTGAAATATCCAGGTCAACCTATTATTTTGCCTGCTTTAACTAGATATGATCCTAATTCTAAAGCATGGTGTCCTGTCCGGGCGCTTCGCCGGTACAAACAACGTACGGCGGAGTGGCGCACCGACCAGTCAGCGTTATGGTTGTCATATATTGAACCCCATGGCAGGGCTTCTAAGGACACCATTTCCAGGTGGATTGTAGAATGCATTCAGTTTTGCCATAAATCCGCCACCGGGAAGCAGGTTGACGTGGCCAAGGCTCACAGTGTCCGCGGCGTAGTGACATCCACTGCCCTATTTAATGGGGTCCCTGTGGATGATATTATGTCGGTGGCTCAGTGGCACTGTGAGTCAAGTTTTACAGACCATTATCTCCGTGACACCTCTAATCCTCTCGCCTTGTCGATTTTGAAAAAATAACTAGGCATATATATTTTTGATGGGGTTTCCTCATTGCTTATATATTTCACAATTAATTTATGGAAACAACCACTAATTTGGGACTGCATCGATCTTCACCAATGGGAAGAGGATGTCAGCAGCCATTTCAACAAGGTCAGTCTTGTGTATGTGTGGTCCATTGTTGATTGTCTTGTCACGTTACCCGTTATTTATATGATGATGGTTTTGTGTATTTATGTGGTTCATTGTTGAGAGTATACGAAAATGGAGCTTTTCGTCTCTGTCCTGTAGTACATGGCACTTGTACGTAGAGAGCGTATAGGACATTGAGGTCATTCGACTCTTCCTCCCAGGAAGGAGGGGGGGAGCGCATATGACATTCGGTCATCTCTCATACATCGGGGGTGTTATCCGATGGTTAGTCAAATCCTGACTGTTTTTTCATACAGTTTCAGAAGTTTAAGTGCCTTAAACGCAGAAAAGCGTATAGGGATGAGCTGGTCTTTTGACCTCGCCTCCCTCCCGCCGAATTCACTGTCGAATTCTGGCAATATCAAAAGTATTAGGGAGGTAAGTATACTCTTGATGTGAAATAAACGAAATCAAGGATTTCTTTTTTCACGAGAGAGTTGATACTTACCTCCCTAGATACGGACCCGGCCTCTCCACCCCACAGAGGCTCGGTCTTCAGGCTCTTTATAGTTGCATGTGTATCAGCCAATAAATTAGTCAGAGGAAGTGCTAGTCTGCGCATGCGCGGTGGTGGGGCTGGCATCCGCCAGACTACGCTCTGACTCCCTGCCCAGTAGGGGCACCTAACTGTTTTAATCTGAGTGTTTATTGAGTGAAAGCCAATATTTAGCAATATCAAAAGTATTAGGGAGGTAAGTATCAACTCTCGTGAAAAAAGAAATCCTTGATTTCATTTATTTTCTTGCACAACTCAAAGTTGTTAATGCCCATAAATCAGATTCAACCACCACACAATCCCCAAATCATCCTTAGTATTCCATTTGATCTAATTTTTTTTATAAATAATGAGTTTACAAGCCCGATGTTAGTCGCCTTGTTTGGCCTACAAATTGCAAAAATACCCGCCATGTTTCTGTCTGTTGTGCTAAACGTCAGTGTGACGTGTCAGTGTTTGATTGGATAACAGCGGAATCTCCCTCTAGAGGAACTCACGTTTGAGAAATCCAATACAACTGATCAAGCGTATACATACGTGTCTGGTCGTCTTAACCCTTTCACAGCTCAGAACATTGGACAGATCACAACGTTGTTTTCACTAATCTGCTGAATATTTTGAAATTAATTTGGGCATGCATACTTGCCTAAAGCAGCAACGACTTACAGGCAAAATATTTTTTCTATTGACTTATCAAAATATCTAAATGGATGAAGAAATATATAGAAGATATTGTGATATCTTTTACATTTGAATCCGTCATTTGACGGATAATCGGCGGTGTTTTTGTATTGCTATTTGAATAACGGTATCAATACACGCTATAAGCCGTCTTTTATTTAGCAATAGCGGCTGATTGATTGACTGATGGATTAGTGTTTATAATGTTTAACAATACTCGATCGTTAGGTGTTCCCAATTTCTCAACTAAAAAGCTCAGCGATGTTCAACGATATCGTCGATCTACAGGTAGGCATAAGTTAAAATATAGATTTTTTCCAAACGGCGTATAGCTCAAAGCTCCCCGATATAAGCGTCCTTATTGGATACACGCTAATGCGTTATCTATGCTTCAACCAATCAGCAATTGCGTTACATAGTTCCTCCCTATGAATTAGACATATCCGGTTATTGGCTGATATATTTTCACTAATTACGCAGTTCAATCTGATTTATACAGATTATTTTTGATAAATTATTGTTTTGTCTGATCTTAACCTATGTATTCCACTATATTTAGTCATTCCAGTTACATTATAAAAAATATGCGCACATCGAAGTAGGTCAAGGTATCCTTGAGCAAACTCGCCCCAGTTACTCATAATTTTTCAATTCGTCCAAAGTAAAGTTAGGGTTTAATAGAAAAACTAATGCAGTGGTCTTTGCTAATTACTAATGTAGTGGTCTTTGGAAATATTAATCATACAAGGTTGTCAATGTAGGTTGGTTGGTTTATCAGACAACAAACAAGTACAGTGCTTTGAATAATGGTTTATTGACATGCAGTTCAAATGTTATTGGTTAAATATACAAGGGCCATTTCAATAAATCAATTTTAGCCACCATTGTAGATCACAGAATATATATTTTTGAAAATTTACCAATGGAATGACTGGCACTGTTTTCAATAATAAAGTGCTTTATAATTAGATCAATGGGTTGTGTTTATTTTAAGAAAAAAATATGGGACCCCCCATATTTCAGATGAGGACCGCATGGGACCCCCCAAATTTTACAGTGGAACCCCCAAATCTGAGTGTGGGGTCCTTGGGACCCCCAAAAATCAGATGTGGGCAACACTGAGTGGACATTTCAGTGGATATATTTGGTGGTGTCAAAGTGTGATGAATTTCGTTTCATGAACATACACCTAACACACACACCCCACCCGAGTACTTTTCATCTTCTGTTTAATCAATAAAACAGACTATGGACAATCATTAGGACAATAAGATAGACATGTCAGATGTATTGCACATCCCTGACTAACTTAACCCTTTAATGGTCAAATTTGGCTTACGTCGTAATCAATGGAATTTTCCAGAGTATCCATCCATAATATGACGTCATAATCAACTACATTACGTGTAGGATGACGTCATAATCATGATGTCATGAATGATTCGAAATAGTGCATCTTTAGCTCTTAATAGTTCGACATGTACAAATTGTATGCCTACTAGTTAATAAACATGCTGTTGAATATTTTGAAACTAATTTGACTGGACGCTGTTGCTGTCATAGGCAGCAACAGCAACCAGTCAAATTAGTTCCAAAACATTCAATAGATTATCTGTGTAGTTTTCTGAAAATTGATAATAGTTACAGAGTTCAGAGATCGATTGATCCCAACATGAGCGAGGTGTGGGTGGAGCTTAGCTTGAGCTGGGCGGGGCATAGGTAAAACTGGAAAAGCCCATTACATAGCTTGTTAGCTTATGTCATAATCAGTTACCTGACATATTAGCTTATGTCAAACTAGTTTCGAAATATTCAACAGCTTACATGTATAGTTAACTTGAAATTTAGATTCTGGGTCTTCAGGTTTCAAAGATTCAAATCAATTCGAACACACATACAATGGGGGTGGAGCTTAGCTAGAAATAGGTAGGTCATAGCTAGAAATGGATCTTATTAACTTGATTTACTGTACACTGTTTATAGTGTTGTTCCATCTGGTAGGTAAACATTCTAACCGCCATACATGTGTGAGTGAATCTGCTTGTGTTTACTTCAGGATAATGGTGGCGAGTTTACATATACAGGCAGCGGAGGTCGTGATTTATCGGGGAATAAACGCACAGCTGACCAGTCATGTGACCAGATACTTACTCGTATGAATAAGTAAGTTTGTCGTGTACCTAGTCATTAACTCACCTGGTCAGAATGGACAGGAGGTGAGACTACTGGTCAAGCCGGCCGAAACCGCCCTCTGCCGCAGTCTTGTGAAATGTATATTTACAGGCAGAGATAAGACAATTTTGTCACTTTAGAAATGCCTTTAACATTTAACACTCGAGTCGGCCAAAAACAGCTTCTGGTCTTGAGAAATGTCCAATTTGCATACCAAGAGACCATTTTTGAAAATGTACCACTGGAATGACTGGCTGATTTGAAATGAATTTAGAAGCATCAAAAGCATGAATGAAAGTCTGAAAGAACCTGATTGGGCAATTTGTCTGCTCCCCGTCAGATGATCTAAAAGCTGGACAAAAATGTCTTCTCCAGTCACTTTGAGGAATGCTGATTTGCAATACAAGAGAAGAATCTTGAAAACATAGCACGGGAATGATTGCCTCATTAACTGAACTCATATTTTTTGGTCTACGAATTATGGTCTATTTTCATCATGTGAGAAAAGCTATCCAATTTTGATGATTTAAAGTAATCTGTTAGAAATCGTCCCGCATACGATTTACCCCTTTAACACTTAGCCCTTTAATGGTCAAATTTTCTCAAAGAAATTTGCTTATTGAATGTCCATTTGCAGGCTAAGGAAAGACTATTTTTGAAAATTTACCACGAATTGTCTTCTCTTGGCCTGCTAATGGCCATTCCTCAAGGCCGCTATAGAGGCGGGATTTGGCCGGCTTGACCATTAAAGGGTTAAGCTGGCCAAAATGACTTCTGCAGTCATCTTGAGAAATATCCATTTGCAGAACAAGAGAAGACTAAAAATTTGCTACTGGAATGACTGGATCGATAAGAGCCAGGCATTCAAGTGGTAAATTTTGAAAAATAGTCTCTTGTTCTGCAAATGGACTTTTTATATGAGAAAACCTTTTTTTGACAGCGAGCCTGTGCAAATGCGCCAAAGGAGTTGTAAAATACTACAGTTACTAAGATTACATAATTATTAGATTATCTGGCCTGAAAGGCTATGTGAGCTTATGTCATTATGGCCATGTGTCATCAGGGGTCCGTCATCACCTTTTTTTAAGCGACTTCTCAAGCACCACTAGGTGTATTTTTAATCAAATTGGCAGGACGCATTCTTAAGGCATAGAGATCCACGTTTGTTCAAAGGAAGTCGATCGGCCAATTTGGATTTTGGCTGATTTTTAGAAATGTTTTAAAAGGTCTGGAGAGAGCTGAACCAAGTTTGTTCAAGGGAACTTGATTGGCCAAATGGTTTGGCGGACATCTTGGATGTTCTAGTTTCGTGCAAGCGACTTCTCCACAATCACTGAGCGGATCGGGCTGAAATTTGGGAGATAGCATTATTAAGGTTTGTTCAAGGGAAGTTGATACGTAAAAAATATGGCCAATGTGGACCAATCAAAATGAAGCGTGTTTGGTGGCCATATTGGATTTGTGTATTTGATGTATTTTGAAGCTGAAATAGTTTTTATGGGTTTTTGAGTATACTGTTTTCAAATTTTGGCTGGAAACTGTCGGATAAACGGTTTGGCGGCCATCTCGGAGCTAGTCCCGCTAAAATCTACCATACTAAAGCAATATGAAATTTAAATGGCTGCCTCCTGTGAACCACTGGGCTGATTTCAATTATATTTTCCTGGAAGCATCCTTAGGGCATAGCGATCCATGTTTGTTCAAACTATTGGCCAATTTTGGCAGATTTTTAGAAACGGCAAAAACAATCTCCGAATCGGTGGATTGATTCAAAACCCATGAAGTGTCATCTGGGCCCACAATTGAACCTAGTTTGTGCAAGGGAAATTGATTGGCCAAATGTTTCGGTGGCCATCTTGAAAATGATTTCTATACCACTAAACAGATCAGGCTGAAATTTGGTCGATTTGATTAGGAACTAAGGACCGTTAATGTTTGTCCATGGAAAGTTGATACGTCAAAAAAGCATGGCTGCTGTGGATCAATCAAAATTTAGCGTGTTTGCCGGCCATCTTAGATTTTCTGAAATTTCCGAGAAAATCATTTAAGACTATTAACCAGTGGGCCAATTTTAGTAAAAAAACCCCCACAGAAATTAGATTGGTAAATTATTCCGGTCGTATCTCATTTTGTTCAGTTGTGTGAGTGGCCAATAATTCCAGGTGAGTGATACATGCCCCTTGGGTCTCCTGTTATATATCCATAATTTTACTTTCTAGAGCACTTGCAAAAAATTGCAATGCATCCATTGACAATAAAAACGGTGCGACGGCCAAAGATTGGCAAGCTGGGAAGCCTGTGCGAGTGATTCGCAACTGCAAAGGACACAAGCACTCGAAGTATGCACCAGAGGAAGGAAATAGATACGATGGAATCTACAAGGTAAGATCAGATGTCTAATGCACATATTTAATTTCAGTTTATAGGAATTGTAGGATATCCACATTCTTTAAACAAAAATCGTACACTAAGTTAAACATCTTTAGTCCTTAAAATCTAAAAAAATTAGGGTCCTAGAAAACCTGGAAAATCGGGCAACTACGTTGAAAAGTATTTGTAAGTAGAGATTTTAGCTTGAACAAAATCTAGAAACATGTCAAAAAAAAGTTTCCCTGACATTTCTGGCAAGAAATATATTATAAATATATATTCAGAAATTCTGAACTATAGATTAGCCAATATCTCCAGAAATGCAGGAGATGCTTTCTACGAGCATCTAGATTCCAAAATCTTACGGTTAAACAATTAACTACCACGGACCCCCAACCCATTAGGTGCTAGTGTCTTGCATGTGGAATTGGACAAGTCTTGAAGAACTTTTAAAAAAATCTCATTTTGGAATGATTCTACTGACCCTGTTATATATGCTTCCAAATTAAATATGTGCCTGTATAACTTACAAAATATCTGGCGCCGTGCTTAAGTAATCGTTTGGATGTCATCTGACTGAACCGTAAAACATGCTGCCGACTCAGAAATTTTCTTTAGTTTCCCGTGTAGAATTATTAATTTTTTCTGCCGCAAGCACGTTGTGAAATAGAATTGACTTCCTCCGTCAAAATGGGCTCAAATAATGTTTAGAAACTGCCTTATATCCAAATAAACTAAAAAAATTAGTTTTGTTCTTACCTTCCTTACTCCAACTACCAGGATCAGGAGAGGACAACCAAACAATCTTAAGGATGCCACAATTGGCATTCATAAGCATCTAATCAAATTTAATGTCATAGACTTTGTTGTAGAAAGTCTGGTATCATGTCAGGTTGATCGAGTACAAACAAAAATGACATCTTTTTTTTGATGATTTATTACAAGCCTTTTTGTTGCAGATTGTCAAATATTGGCCTGAAAAGGGTAAATCTGGCTACAATGTTTGGCGGTATCTATTGCGACGAGATGATCCAGTGCCTGCACCCTGGACAAAAGAGGGAAAGAAACGAGTAAAGCAGTTAGGCCTGACCATGCAGGTATGGGGAATATTGCTTGTATACATAGTTTGGTGTGGTGGAGGAATTATTTTTGTTTCAATTCGTGCCTGCATATTTTGTGTTCATTCAATGCTAATATACCGTTATCATTATGGTATGGTGATCATGGCTTTCGGAAGAAGTATATTATTGTTTGGATTTCAAGTTGACGTCATGGTTTCATGAATTGCTGGAGTATGTGTGGCGTGAACCTTTATGGGATTTTATGTAGTTTAATGGATAAGCTGGATAAATCAACATGATGCGAGTTCTGAACTTTATTGGCTCACCTGGCCTGAAAGGCCAAGTGAGCTTATGCCATGGCGTCCATCCGTCGTCCATCAACTTTTCCTTTAAGCGACTTCTTCTCAAGAACCACTGGGCCGGTTTCAATTATATTTGGCAGGAAGCATCCTTAGGGCAGGGATCCAAGTTTGTTCAAACGAAGCCAATCGGCCAATTTGGCCGGTGGCCATCTTGGATTTTGGCCGATTTTAAGAAATGGCTTTAAAAATCTTCTCTGAAACCGCTTGGGGAATCGATTCAAAACTCATGAAACATCATCTAGGGAAAGAGGTAAGCCAATTTTGTTCAAGCGGACTTGATTGACCAAATGGTTTGGCGGCCATCTTGGATGACCTAGTTTTCCCGATAACGACTTCTTCTCCAGAACTGTTGAAGGGATCAGTCCGAAATTTGGGAGCTATGATTAGGGACTAAGCGCCATTAAAGTGTGTTCAAGTGAAGTTGATCCATCAAAAAACATGGCCGCCATGGGCCAATCAAACTGTAGCGTGTTTGGCAGCGACATTGGATTTTTTTATTTGATGGATTTTGAGGCCGAAATTGGTTTTATATATGTTTTTGAATATACTGAGCTCAAACTTGCCATTTTCGAAACTGTCGGATAAACGGTTTGCAGCCATCTTGGATTATTTCCCCGCCAAAGCCTCCCATACTAAAGCAATGGGAAATTTTAAATGTCTTCTCAAGAACTGCTAGGCCGATTTCAATTATATGTAGAAGGAAGCATCCTTAGGGCATAGGGATCTAAGTTTCTTCAAATCAAGCCGATCGGCCAATTTGGCGGGCGGCCATCTTGAATTTCGGCCGATTTTAGGAAACGTCTTTAAAAATCTTCTCCGAAACCGCTTGGGGAATCAATTCGAAACTCATGTAACATCATCTAGGGAAAGAGGTAAGCCAAGTTTGTTCAAGAGGACTTGATCGAGCAAATGGTTCGGTGGCCATCTTGGATGACCTAGTTTTCCCGAAAATAACTTCCAGAACCGCTAAAGGGATCGGGCCGAAATTTGGGAGATATGATTAGAGACTAAGAGCCATTAAAGTTTGTTCAAAGGAAGTTGGTCCATCAAAAAACATGGCCGCCGTGGGCCAATCAAAATGTAGCATGTTTGGCGGCCATATTGGATTTTTCTATTTTGATGGATTTTGAGGCCGAAATTGGTTTTATATATGTTTTTAGGTATTCAGAGCTCAAATTTGCCATTTTCAAAACTGTCGGGAAATGGGAAATTAAAAATGTCTTCCCGAGAACTGCGGGGCCGATTTCAATTATATTTGGCAGGAAACATCGTTAGGGTATGGAGATTTAACTTGGGTGAAACGAAGCCGATCGGCCAATTTGGCCAGTGGCCATCATGGATTTTGGTCGATTTTTAGAAATGTCTAAAAATCTTCGCCAAAACTGAGCGATTGCTTCAAAACTCCTAAAATATCATTTAGGGCACAAGCTGAACCAAGTTTGTTCAAGGGAACTTGATTTGCCAAATGGTTGAAAACATGAAAGCAGCTTCGTCTCCAGAGCCACTGAACGGATTGGGCCGAAATTTGGGAGATGATATTGATTACTAAGGGCCATTAAAGTTTGTTCAAGAGGAGTTAATACATAATGAAACATGGCCTCTGTTTTCTTGTTACAAGTCTGCTCAACTCATTAGAGTTCTACTTATAGACAATGACCATTCTAGTTGAGATGCCTAGGGTCCAGGTGAGCGATACAGTCCCCTTGGGCCTCTTATTTAATGAGAGGTCCATTCTTTTATCATTCCTGGTAGTTTTTACTAAATAATCTTCTGCATTGGATATATAGTGAGGATATTAACTGCTATTGATTGTTGCCACTTACTTAGCATTTAGTCATGTTAGTGGCCAATTGGGCTGAAACCATCCTCTGCAGTGTTCTTAAAGAATATCCATTTACAGACTGAGCAAAGACTATTTTCGAACTCTTATCACTGGAACCGAGTCAGTCATTCCAGTGTTAAAATTTAAATCATCTTGACATGCAAATGGGCATTCACTAAGCAAAGATTTCTACTTTCATCACCTTTAACCTTTTAACCCATAAATTTTGTTCGAGAAAATTTCAATTGTCGGTTAGAAAATCCCGATTTGCAGACCAAATTTATCACTGGAATGACTGGTTCGGTGAAGGAGCCAGTCATTCCAGTCGTAAATTTAATCTCTTGGTCGGCACATTTCTCAATCTCACTGCAGGAGCTGTTTTTGGTTGGCTTGAGTGTTTAAGCCTTTCACCGATGAATTCCTCATATCTCATTTTCAAGGCAACCATACAGGAAAACTGGTGAATATTTTGAAATTCATTTCAAAATATTCAACAGAATAAGTTTTATATCGCAAAGAATCCCCTTTTTCTGGGATTTGTCGATGAAATGGTTAATGTTTATATCACCTGCTAGCTATTTGCAATTTCTTTGTGGGTCTGTTCTATGAGAGAAAAGGACTGTTATTGATTTTGGACATTATCCCTTCCTTTAATTATTACTCCAGTCAAAAATGGCTTCTGCAGTGCTCTTGAGAAATATCCATTTGCATACCAAAGATGACTATTTTTTAAAAATATACTACAAAAATGATGGCCAGTCATTTCATGTGGTAATTTTTCAAACAATAGTCATCTCTTGGTCTGAAAGTGGAGTAATGGCTTCAAATCAAATTAAGTGTAAAATATTCAACAACATTTCTTACGCCATGGTCAAAATTGTACTAACTAACGTGTGTCTGTTTGTGTTTTGGAAACATGTTAACTTATGAGCAGTACTGTAGTTACTAACAATTTTCCCGTTTTATGAATAATCTTGGGATTTTGACCAACATTTGAAAATATTGTTTATTGTTTTTAAAAGTACCCTGATGGTTACCTGGAGGCTCAAGCTCAGAAAGAGAAGGAGAAAGAGGAGGCAGAAGGCACGGAAGGCAAGAGCAAAGGAAAGAAAAGGAAGAGTCAAGATGAAGGTGTGTATTTGTGTTGTTACTACATTACAACTTACCTCCTTGCATTACTATTGCTCTTTCCTTCTTTGAAGGGAAGCGTAGTAGGATGAATTTTTTACAGCCAATGTTTGCTGGGTATTGTGGTTACAGTGACTGAAGGCTCCTTCAGGTATCTCCATACTCTCTCTAATGATGAGATACATAGTAACTCGCTTGAATGCTATATCTCGGAATGAGGCAAGAAGAGGGTTAATCCAATACCCAGAGCCACTGAGTAGTTCATTAAGCACAATGACAACCTCATTGGCTGAAAGCTATCACATGACATTGTTGATAGCAACCAAGACTTCATTCCTTTTCCTACTTTGAAGCGGAAAGGTGTTTAAAAAATTTCAAAGCCATTAAAAGTTATATTTAACTTTTGGATTTGCTGTGGATAAGAAAGAAAAGCCAAGAGAACATTTAAGAATGTTGGACAAGCACAGAAAACCATCCATTATAAGTGGTTGTAGGTCTTGGTGACTTAGTAATGATTTGTAAGATCATTTCTAATTTCGTGGTAGGTGCGTTACCAGTTTTGGTTCTTGCGCCCAGAGTGTATATAGACTATGTTATGTCTACTCTTTTGCTTTTTGTATTACCAGTAGCATGTATAAGCTACTGAATTGACATGCTTGTTGTACTTGAGTATGAATCTGTGTGTCTCAATAACATACTCTCTCAAAGAAAAATCTATTAAGATGTATTAGAGATTGGTTGTGTCTTTATCAATTAAATCTTGGGGTGAGTGCTGGCTAACCCCGAGTCATAATCGGAGCTTTACTCTATCAATTCTTTCTCTTATTAAACTATTCAGATTTGAGTAAGTCTCCGAAGAAGACCAGAAGGTCAAAGAAAAGAACCAGAATCATTCTATAAGCTGTCCATCTGGCAGTTGCCAAAGATTCATAAAATCTGAACACGCTGGTTATGTGTGTTTGAAATGTACATAATGTACCTTAGAGTCGGTTTGCTTGATATGCGAGTCATGGCCTCAATCTGCCAGAATGTCTTTCTTTAAACCTAATTCTCCAGAGATTTCAAAATTTCCTTGGAATCCTTCTCCAAGAAAAATAACGGCCAAACCCGAGGCCACGGCTGATTCAGCCATTTTTGAAAAGATAGTACAGTCTATGGAGTGTCTTCAGAAACAATTACATAATATTGACTCGTCTATTGACAGTGGAATTAACAAGATTATCTGGGAGGAGTCGGATACCAATGCTTCATCACTTGACGTGGTTGAATGTGTAGCATTGGAACTGGTTTGACCCAGGAAATGCCTGTTTTCAAAATTAAATAAATTACAACTTACAGATTTACATTGTTTCAGAGGTTCCATGAAAAATGGGAAGAATAAAAGTACCAAGACTCAGGTTTCGCCTCATTTGTTGCCTGTTAATAAGCCAGTCATACCGTCCAGGATACATCAGATCATTCTTTGTCTATCAACATTCCGCAGCCTGCTCCCATGTGGCCCGAGTTCGGTTTATCCTCTCGGGCCCGAGCGGGTCATAAGTCGGTCCTGTATATCATCACCTATCACTACAACTGCCTCGCTGGCTGGTTCGAAGGATTTCCTGACCAGAGTGATTCAGATGATCTACCAAGCCAGTTTCATCATCTTATGTTTTAATTGCCGGCTCCGGCCCCGGGTCTTCCTGACTCTGGGTCCACACCTCTGGTTAGGCTCCCGGTTTTCCCGCGCCGGGGCAGGGCCAGTCATTCTGGATTGTCAATTTCCCTGGTATAGCAGCCGGAAAAAACCTGGCCCCGGGTCTGGATGTTGGCCGGCTTTGGTTCCCGATCTTATCTATGGGGAGACTGCGGGTTTAGAGTTCTTGCCGGGTCTTTTCCCGGGTCCGAGTCCGGGTCCACACCTCTGGTTAGACATATGGCTTCTTCGCTTTGGCTCCTTCTTAGACCTGGGTCGGGGGTTGGGCTTTTTGGTGTCTCGGATTCAATCTGATTTTTCAACTAATTTTGGCCAGTATCCTTGTGATTTTCACTTTTTCCCCCAGTCCCGAGGCTCAGATTGGCTCCAGAGCCGGGTGCCTTGCAAAATTCTCCATCATCTTCCATCTTTTTCTCTAGAGTTCTGAGGTGCCCGCCCCGGGCCCGGCTTTGGCCCAGGGCGGGAACCGGTCCCAGGAGGGTCAGAATTTAGTTTCATTAAAATTTTCCGCTAATTTTTGGCATGTTTTTCTGTTTCCACGGCCCTCAATGGCTTAAGATTCGGGACCGGGTTTAGTGGAACCGCGCCCTGATCCCTTTTGTGGACCCGGGTTCGACCAATTTTTTTTTATCAGGGTTCGGGCCTACTATCATCTTTTTTGTTTCGGATAATAATTTTTATTAGCTAGATAAGTTATTTCTTTTTTCAATGGGATCTTTTTTCACCTTGCTACATATGTGCATATCATTATCTTATCTAGCAGTACACTCTCATGCAATATCTTAGTGGTTCAGGCTGCTCTCCCCTTTTTCTGCGTGTTATCTCTCCTTGTCTTCTCACAATTTAAGTTATAGTAATTTTTATTCTTTCTCATTTTTTTCTTCCTGCACTCTGCTATCTGTCAGATTACTGCGCAATTCTAATTAGCTATGTTTTGGTCACTTTTTCGTCCCAAGTTAGAGGCGCAGTTCTATTTGGGCCGTTCATCTTTTCGTATAGTACACCTCCTCCCTTCTATGTTGGCAGGTAGACATACATTCATAACTTTAGAAGAATTTACTTGTCATTCTATCTTTATCGTGAATATTTTGTTCTTTTACGGCTATTTTTCCCTATTTATCACCCTTTTGTTTAAAATGTTCATTCCCTAAAAGTCAGATTAGATTTGCTCTCATGTTGTTTTGTGATTTTCTTTAATATAAGTTTCTTTCCCAAATTTCGCTGATCTTTAGTATCTGTCAGTTTTTATCGTCAACACTCGTAGTTTCGACTCGACAGTCTATTCGTCCTAGTCTCATTTCATCTCGGTTAAATTATCGGTGTTTTCTCTAATATATATCCATTTTTCAAGGCTATTTTCTAATTTTTAGCTAAAACATATTATTTAGAGTCATTTTCTTTCCCACCATCGCGGGATTGGTGATTATGGGCTCGAAATTTATCCTTTTCATTCCCTTAGCTACTTCCGGTAGCTGTCAGATTGTCATCATCATTCCTGTCACTTTTTATATAGGTCATTGACAATGCGCCCCATACTCATTTCGTTCCTTTTTTATGCTTTTGAGGGAGCATATAGTTGCCGCTTTGTCCATCCGTTCGTCTGTCCGTCCCTCCGTTCACCATATATAAATTTGTCCGGGGCATAGTTTCAAGACTTTCACATATGGTCACCAAACCTGGTATGTGGATGCATCTTAGGGAGAAGGTGTGCGGAGTATGAAAAGTAGGTCAAAAGTATGTCATGCTGACCTACTTTTCATGGTCGACTGAATATCACAGAAAATGTTTGTCCGTGCCATGGTTTCAAGACTTACACATATGGTCACCAAACTTGGTATGTGGATGCATCTTCGCGAGAAGATGTGCGGAGTATGAAAAGGAGGTAAAAAGTAGGTCATGCTAACCTACTTTTCATGGTCGACTGAATATCACAGAAAACGTTTGTCCGTGCCATAGTTTCAAGACTTTTGCACATGTGCTCACCAAACTTGGTATGTAGATGCATCTTAGGGATGTGTGCAGAGTATCAAAAGTAGGTCAAACAGGTCATGCTGACCTACTTTTCATGATCGATTGAATATCACAGAAAATATTTGTCCGGGCCATAGTTTCAAGACTTTTTCACATATGGTCACCAAACTTGGTATGTGGATGCATCTTAGGGAGAAGGTGTGCACAGTATGAACAGTAGGTAATGCTGACCTAATTTTCATGGTCGATTGAATATCACAGAAAATGTTTGTCCGGGCCATAGTTTCAAGACTTTTTCACATATGGTCACCAAACTTGGTATGTGGATGGATCTTATGGAGAAGGTGTGCACAGTATGAACAGTAGGTAATGCTGACCTAATTTTCATGGTCGATTGAATATCACAGAAAATGTTTGTCCGGGCCATAGTTTCAAGACTTTTTCACATATGGTCACCAAACTTGGTATGTGGATGGATCTTATGGAGAAGGTGTGCACAGTATGAAAAGTAGGTCATGCTGACCTACTTTTCATAGTCAACTGAATATAACAGAAAATGTTTCTCTGGGCCATATTTTCAAGACTTTCACATATGGTCACCAAACTTGGTATTGATTATTACAGAAAATATCTCTGTTAATTTTGAACATAGTTTTTATATGTATTTTTCATATGGTGTCAAGCAAAAGTCTAAGTGTGTTTATTTAGAGAAACTTAACAAATTGTTCGTTAGAGCAAATCCCGCCAGACCAAAAGAATGATGGCCCACCGAATCATTCCTACTCCCCAAATTATGGATTTAACATCATTACCCCAAACCAACAATATTTTAAAGATGGCCTAATATGGTGATATCTCATTGACAATTTCAAGTTCGTTTCTCTGTGTCTGAGCCACAGTTCCAAACCTTTCCCTGAAGCATATGCCTCCGGGGTTATCCATTCCGTTTCTCTGCAGAGTATGCCTTCGGGGAGCATATATCAATTTATTGATTTGCCTTGTTGTTTACATGGAGTATATCTTTTGGATATGATATATATCTTAAACATAGATGAGTATTTTTCACTTCAAGAGTATACTTACCTCCCTAATACTTTTGATATTGCTAAATATTGGCTTTCACTCAATAAACACTCAGATTTAAAACAGTTAGGTGCCCCTACTGGGCAGGGAGTCAGAGCGTAGTCCGGCGGATGCCAGCCCCACCACCGCGCATGCGCAGACTAGCACTACCTCTTTGCTAGATTATTGGCAAAGAGATCACACATGTTTTTTTGTTCAATAGCTTTTTCGCTCTCTTAAACTGTTTAAGTGGTGTTTGTTTGGAGTGTTAGTCACTTTTTTGGATGGCGGATAGGAATACGTCGCCACAGGAGGACGGAGGACCTTTAAATCAGGTGACTTCTAGTAAAATTAGCGAGTTTTCTTCCCGGTGTATTGTGTTTCCGGGACTCGCGTTTACCGTGATAAGCGCCTTGGTTGGTTGGGTTATATCAACTCGGTGCTACCTAGGACTAATTTCTCTTTCTGTTTATGTCCACAGGTCTGTATGACGCTAGGTGGTGACGTCACAGTACCAGAGAATTAGTATTCTCTCCACCATGGTTCCATTTCCTACTAACACTGTTAGGTTATCTAACCAAATGAAAAATTATGTCCAGTGAGTTGGAGGCCTGGTATAAAGGTCTTCTCACTTTGCCCTCTTGATCCAATTCCTTCCCCATGAGGTGGAGAGAGTTAAGAGGCGTGCAGATGGTGGAGTTTCCGGTTCGTCACGTTGGATGGTTTGTCTATACAAAGTGTCAGGTATCTAGTTATTGATAATGTGGTGATGTTAATTATTGTAAACAATCAAAGGGAGATAATTAACATTTTTGCCAGAAAAGAGTTATCTATATGTATCTGATGGTTGTGTAGTCAACTTATCCATTCAGCATACAATTCGTCTTTGCACTTGGATGTTTTGTTGGGATCGAATTTTTCCTGTCACGGGATTAATGACGTCATAATCAGCTGGCTATGTATTTGTTAGCAATTCAAGCGCTATGCTGGTTTTTGATGTATATTGATCTTTATGATCGTTTTCCTTCTCCTTGAGTTGGATTGAGTTTCTAAGCTTAACTAGTTGCTCATACTCCTTGTCCTTTGCCCTGTTTCAGGGACCGGGTTGCGCGTCCTGTGGACGTTTTATGCATGTAAAGTTCTGGCCGCATCTGTGTTATCGATGTAGCCCTTGTGGTCCATTGATTAATTGTGACATATGTAAGCACTGGGGGGGCGAGTTAATGTCCGAATTCTTGTGCTGCTTACAGGCGACGGACAAGGTGGTAGAGGAGGAGAAGAAGAAGAAGCGGAAACGAGAGGTTGTAAGTAGGAAGGGTAAGGGGAAGGTCTCGTCCGCGGTGGATATGGAGACCTTCCGGACCGAGATGTTGGGAGAGATGAAGAGGACAATAAAAGATTTGGTTCCAGGGTTGCTTCGTGGCATGCTTCCTGGACCAGATCCTTTATTGTCCTCATCATCGGCTTCGGAGCAGGTAATCCCCGCCTCTGGATCGATTTTCCTTAGTCCGCTTCCGTTGTCCGACGATTCAGAGGTGGCCCCATTAGAGGGGGCGTTCCACGGCCCTGGCAGCAGGCTTATTGCCGCGCCGATAGGGGACCGTGGACGGTTGTCGCTGGAACCCGCTGGCTGCTTATCAGTCCAGGGGTATCCGCACGCCGCGGTGGCCAGTACCTCCTATGGCACCGTTCCTGGTCAGCCCGGGTTAGCTCTCTTTGCTGACCCGGGGTCTAATCTTTCTGACCAGGGTGATGAGGATTACCTGCTAGGGTCGCCGTCTGACGACGTGGACATGGATGAAGACGTTTGTACACCCCTCGCGGGGAATACAGGCGCTTTTTTCCACGGTATTACTCACCCTGGAGTAAGGTCCGCGGTTCAGGTGGTGGCCCAGGGCGCTGCTGATGGCCAGCGGTACCGCATACCTCGGCTTGCCGAGAGTGTAGCTGGTGCTGGCCGGGCCCGTGGTAGGGCTATATATACCCCGCGCTCTACCGCGGTGCCTGCTCCTGGTCAAACCAGTGATATTCTCATGCCGGTGCTGTCAGGCCCGCATGTTTTCCCTGGCGTGCCAGGTGTATCAGCGTACCCGCCGTCAAGCTCTACTGCTTGCGCTCAGGAGGAAGACGAAGGACCCCGTCTTGTAGAGCGCTCGCAGTTAGCCACGGAGGAGGATTGGTATGACGCTTGCCAGTGGTTGGTGAGCGTTAGGCCTGATCTGCCCGTGGAGCAGTCGGCTAGCCACCGTGTTCACACGCCGTGGTTAGCTGGGAAACCAACTGCTAACGCTATGCCTTCTCTGCCGCTGGCGGAGCATGTCGTTGACATGTTCAAGGCGGCGGAGTCGTCCATTAACACGAGTGGACGTCTCGCGAAGGCCCCTCGCGAGGTGGCCAGGCGTTGTCGCATCGTGCCCCTGGACTACCAGCGGTACGGTGTGGTACCCAAGCCCAGCGTGGATGACCGCGCGGCTTTGGGTGAGGATACGCGTCCAGGCTCCCGTTCTGACGCGGGGGTCTTGTGCGCGAACGCGTTGCGTTCGGCGAATACCGCGTTGCGTGATGCGGAGGAGAGTGGGAGGGCTTCGATTGCCGCTCTGTCCCACGTCTCCCAGCTGTTACAGGGGGTAGTAACGGCATCCGCTTCGCGCCAGCCAGGCCCGCTCGCGGTCCAGCGAACCATCCAGGATGGTATTAACCTGGCGCTGGACTGTATGACGCGGGCGGTGACCAGGAGTGTCAGGGCAAGACGCACATTTGCCCTGGACAATCTGTGCCCGTCTCAGGACCTGTATAATAGGCTACTCCGTACGCCTATGACGGGTCCTGGTCTTTTTGGAGGTGAGGGATGTCGCCACCTCCAGGAGACGGTCACCCTGGTGAATAACCAGAGGGCGCTGCGCGAACAGTTTGAGGTGCTGCGTCGTGCTAACGTTCGCGCCGCGGCCCCTGCGTATCGTCCCCTGCAGGCTCGAGGTGGTGCTGGCCAAGTCAGAGGCCAGCCGCCGTCGCAGCGCCGGCCTCGGCCGCGTGCGATTCGGCCAGCAGTGAGGGGGGCGCAGGCTCCTCAGCCGCCGTCAGCCAGGCAGCCGCCCGTGCACAGAGGTGCGCGCGGGGCGGGGCGGGTCGCGCGAGGATCTGGGCGTGGTTATCATTCCTGACAGGGAGCTTACCGCGGTAAGGACCACGCTGGTGTGTATGGCGACGGAGACAGTGCCGCTCTTGCATGCCTTGTGTCCACCGCGGTCCCTAGGTGGACCGGTGGGAGGCCGGCTAGCCGACCACATGCAAGAGTGGGAACGGTTAACTCAGGACCGTTTAGTCTTGCGATGGCTTTCCGTGGGGTATCATCCAGAGTGGATGACAGGCCCGCCGTCGCGACTGTCTCTGGTGCCAGTCTGGACTCCCATTCCGAGAGATCCAGATCAAAGGTTGTGTATCGAGGAGGAGATAAATTCCCTCGTACAAAAAGGAGCTATTCAGCCGGCACAAAGGTGTCCGGGCTTCTATTCAACCCTGTTCTTGGTAACAAAACGCACCGGTGGGTGGAGACCGATTCTCAACCTCAAGCCATTGAACAAGTTCATCGAGACGCCCAGTTTCAAGATGGAAACGGTGCGCTCGGTGTTGGCGGGGTTGGAGAGGGGAATGTGGACGGCGTCGATAGATTTGAAGGACGCTTATTTCCACATCCCCATCCACAGGAGTTTCTGTCGCTTCCTGAGATTTGCATTCCAGGGCAGACAGTGGGAATTCAGGGTGTTGCCCTTCGGAATTTCCACGGCTCCTCGGGTTTTCACCCGTGTGGTTCTTGCGATCACAGCATACCTCCGCAGGAGAAGCATAGCAGTCCACACGTACATAGACGACTGGCTGTTGAAAGCGCACACCCGGGAAAGTTTGTCCGCCAATCTGGAGATTGTTTTGAAAATTCTCACAGACTTGGGCTGGATGATCAATTTCCCAAAATCAGAGCTGACTCCATCCCAGAAGTTTGTTTACCTGGGGATGTTCTTCGATCTGGAGACAGGATATGTTTATCCTACTCAGGAGAGAGTTCAAATACTCATCTCGTTGATTCAGTCAGTGTGCGACAGTCGTCATGTCCTGGCACGGGTTTACTTGAGAATGCTGGGGTTGATGGTTTCGTTGGAACCAGTCATTCCTCAGGCCGCCTTACGCAGGCGGCCGATCCAGTTGTTTCTCATGACACAATGGACCCAGAGTACAGGTTCGCTGGACTCGAATGTGTCAGTGTTGGCGCCTCTGATTCACCACCTGCAATGGTGGTTGAATACAGAGAATCTCTTACCGGGGGTTTTGCTAACCCCTCCCCACCCTCAGGTGACTGTGTATACAGATGCATCGATGGAGGGCTGGGGAGCTTGCCTGGAAGAATCCACGATATCAGGGCTTTGGAATCTGGAACAGTCACAGGAACATATAAATCTACTGGAGCTAAGAGCAGTAGTCCTGGGCCTGGAACATTTCTTACAGAAAGTTCAGGGCAAGATTGTTCTTATTCGTTCAGACAACTCAACAGTTGTGACTTACATAAACCGCCAGGGCGGAACGAAGTCGCCCAGTCTCTGTATGATGACATGGAAACTGCTTTGTTGGTGTCTGGATCACCAGATTACCTTGAAAGCAGTTCATATTCCGGGAAGGTTAAACCTGCTAGCAGACTCATTGAGCCGAAGGATGAGTGTTTTACCCACGGAATGGCAACTAAATCAATGTGTGGCGGATCGTCTGTTCGACCATTGGGGGAAACCCAACATCGATTTGTTCGCAACGAAGAAGAATGCGAAGATGACGACGTACGTCTCTCCGATTCCGGATCCAAGCGCTTTCGCAACAGATGCGTTAGCTATCAGCTGGGGGAGAATGTATGCATACGCATTCCCTCCAGCAATCCTGATTCCAAAAATTCTTCAGAAAATCAGACAAGAGGAATGCCAAGTGCTTCTGATCGCCCCGGATTGGCCAAGCCGATCATGGTATACGGATCTGCTGGACCTTCTGGTCTGCAATCCGGTTCCTCTGCCTCTGATGGACGATATTATCTTCCAGGGCAAGGCCCTTCACAACAATCCGTCAATGTTCAGATTGACTGCGTGGATGTTGTCAAGGAATCTAGAATTAAGGAGGGCTTTTCTGAGCAAGCAGCCATGTTTATGGCCAAAGCCAGGAGGGGGTCAACCTCCAGAGCATATAATTATAAAATCAACAGATTTGCAGAATGGTGCTCAAAAAGATGTATTGATCCAATGGATTCATCTATTCAAGTAGTAGCTGATTTCCTCTGTCACCTCTATGATGCCTATAGCCTCAAGCCTAACTCTATTGCTGGTTATAAGTCAGCATTAATGTCTGTTATTCCTTGCTTGGCTAAGAGGGGAAGTGATGAAGTAAATACATTGAATGTATTAATTAAAGGCATGGGCAATCTAAGACCAAGGAATCCTCCTGTGATTCCGTCTTGGAGTTTATCGCTAGTGCTTCAAGTACTAGGTGATAAGCCTTTTGAACCACTTAGTTCCATTTCTATGAAACTATTAACACTGAAGACTGTGTTTTTAATTGCTGCGGCCTCGGCTAGGCGTAGGAGTGAGATTCATGCCTTATCAGCCGAGGATGACCGTTTTGTGGTTTCAGGATTAATTTCTTGGCTAAAAATCAGTCGTTGAAATATCCAGGTCAACCTATTATTTTGCCTGCTTTAACTAGATATGATCCTAATTCTAAAGCATGGTGTCCCGTCCGGGCGCTGCGCCGGTACAAACAACGTACGGCAGCATGGCGCACCGACCAGTCAGCGTTATGGTTGTCATATATTGAACCCCATGGGAGGGCTTCTAAGGACACCATTTCCAGGTGGATTGTGGAATGCATTCAGTTTTGCCATAAATCCGCCACCGGGAAGCAGGTTGACGTGGCCAAGGCTCACAGTGTCCGCGGCGTAGTGACATCCACGGCCCTATTTAATGGGGTCCCTGTGGATGATATTATGTCGGTGGCTCAGTGGCACTGTGAGTCAAGTTTTACAGACCATTATCTCCGTGACACCTCTAATCCTCTCGCCTTGTCGGTTTTGAAAAAATAAATCGGTTTATATTTTTTGAGGTGATTTCCTCATTACTTATATATATCACAATTAATTTATGGAAACACCCACTTTTTTGGGCCTGCATCAGTCTTTACCGATGGGAAGATGATGTCAGCAGCCATTTTCAACAAGGTCAGTCTTGTTCATGTGTTGTCCGTTGTTGATTGTATTGTCACGATTACCCGTTATTAATATGGTGATGGTTTGTGTATTTGTGTGGTTCATTGTTGAGAGTTACGAAAATGGAGCTTTTTCGTCTCTGTCCTGTAGTACATGGCACTTGTACGTAGAGAGCGTATAGGACATTGAGGTCAGTCGACTCTTCCTCCCAGGAAGGAGGGGGGGGGGGAGCGCATATGACATTCGGTCATCTCTCATACATCGGTCGTGTTATCCGATGGTTAGTCAAATCCTGACTGTTTTTTCTTACAGTTTCAGAAGTTTAAGTGCCTTAAACGCAGAAAAGCGTATTGGGATGAGCTGGTCTTTTGACCTCGCCTCCCTCCCGCCAGATTCACTTTCGAATTCTGGCAATATCAAAAGTATTAGGGAGGTAAGTATACTCTTGAAGTGAAATAAACGAAATCTAGGATTTCTTTTTTCACATCAAGAGTATACTTACCTCCCTAATACTTTTGATATTGCTAAATATCGGCTTTCACTCAATAAAACACTCAGATTAAAAACAGTTAGGTGCCCCTACTGGGCAGGGAGTCAGAGGTAGTCCGGCGGATGCTCGCCCCACCACCGCGCATGCGCCGACTACTACTTCCTCTTTGCTCATTTATTGGCAAAGGGTTACATGCGGTTTTGTTGTTTTCATACTTTTCTGCGCGTTGCCTTGTTTTTCGCTCACGTTTGACGTTTATTTTTGGTGGAAGCATGTCGGAAAGGGAGGATTCGCCTCTAGAAGGAGCGGGATCGCTTTATCAGGTGAATTCTTTGATATGCTAGCGTGTTTTGTCCCGGTTTAATGTATTTCCGGGACTCGCGCTTACCGTGATTAGCGCCTGATTATGTTGAGTTTTTACAACATGGTGCTTCATATGTCTCATTTCTCTTTGTGTTTTGTCCACAGGTATCGCATAGAAGCTTTGGTGGACTTTTCGGCACAAGAGGATATGTTTTCTCTCCACCACGGTTCCATTTCCTACTAATACTGTTAGGTTATCTAACCAAAAGATCTATGTTCAGTGAGTTGGAGGCCTGTTATAAAGGTCTTCTCACTTTGCCCTCTTGCTCCAATTCCTTCCCCTGAGGTGGAGAGAATGTAGAGGCGTACTATGGTGGAGTTCTCCGGTTCATCACGTTGGATGGTTTGTCTATACAAGGATCAGGTATCTAATTATAATGTAAACAAAAGGGGAGATAATTTCCCTTTTTGCCAATGCTAGAATTGGAAGGAGTTATCTCTGTATCTGATTGTTGTGTACTCGAAATGCCAGTTCAACGGAAATGTTCCGTTTTTACTTATACAATTCGTTCTTGCTCTTGGTGCTTGTTGCGGATCGATTTATTTGGTCACGAGAGTGATGACGTCATAATCGGCCTTGGCCTTTTTATTAACAATTAACGTTTTGTCCATGGCTGGTTCTTCTTGATTTCTGATCTTGAGATCCTGTCCTCTCTTTTTAGTTGGTTTTGAGTTTGCTAACCTTAACTATCTTGCTCATTGTCCCTGTCCTTTGTCCTGTTTCAGAGACCTGGTTGCCCGTCCTGCGGGAGGTTTCTGAAAAGCCGCTTCGTCCCGCACTTGTGCTTCAGCTGCAGTCCCTGTGGACCGTTGCTGAAGTGCGACGTATGTAAGCTATGGGGGGGCGAATTAATGTCTGATTTTCTCGCATTGCAGGCAAGGGAGAAGGTAATGGAGGAAGAGAGGAAGAAGAAGGAGAAAGTGTGTAAGAAGGGTAAGAAGAAGGCCTCATCCGCGGTGGATATGGAGGCCTTCAGGTCCGAAATGTTGCAAGAGATGCAGAGGACAATAAAGGATCTGGTCCCAGAGTTGCTTCGTGGCAGGCTCCCTGGGCCAGCTCCTTTGTTGTCCTCGGCATCTGCTTACGAGCAGGTGATCCCCGCCTCTGAATCCGGTCTCTTTAGGTCCGGTCCGGTTGTGGATTCAGAGGTGGCCCCTTTGTTGGGGGCAGTCCAAGGCCCTGGCAGCAGGCATGGCGCCGCGCCGAGGGGCCGTGGACAACGGTTGTTGCTGGGACCCGCGGTCTGCTCATCAGACCCCGGGTATCCGCGCGCCGAAGGTGCCAAACCCTCCTATGGCACCTTTCCTGGCCAGTCCGGGTTAGCTTTCTTTGCTGACCCGGAGTCTAATCTTTCTGGCCAGGAAGAAGAGGATCTCCTGCTGGGGTCGCCGTCTGAGGACGTGGCCATGGAATACGACGTCTGTGCACCCCTCGCGGGGAATGCAGGCGACGTGTTCCATGGTTCTACTCACGCAGGAGTAGATTTCACGGTCCAGAGGGTGTCCCCGGGCGGTGCTGTTGACCACGGATACCGCATACCTCGGCTTGCCGATGGTATGGCTGGTGCTGGTCAGACCCGTGGTAGAGCGGTGTTTACCCCGCGCTCTGCCACGGCGCCTGCTCCTGGTCAAGCCGCGGATTTTAGCATGCCTGCTCTCTCGGGCCCGCATGCTTTTCCAGGCTTGCCAGGGGTATCAGCTTACCCGCCGTCGACATCAACTGCGAGTGCTCTGGAGGAAGACGAAGGCCCTCGTCTAGTAGAGCGCTCGCAGTTAGCCACGGAGGAGGATTGGTCGGACGCTTGCCAGTGGCTGGTGAGTGTTCGGCCAGATCTACCCGTGGAGCTGCCGGCTAGCCAGCGTGACCATAGGCCGTGGTTAGCTGGTAGGCCGGCGGCTACCGCTATGCCATCTCTGCCGCTTGCTGAGCATGTCGTGGACATGTTCGAAGCGGCAGAGGCGTCCATTAAGGTGAATGGACGTCTCGCGAAGGCCCCTCGCGAGGTGGCGAAGCGGTGCCGCATCGTGCCCCTGGATTACCAGCGGTACGGTGTGGTGCCAAAGCCGAGCGTTGATGATCGCGCGGCTTTGGGCGAAGATGCGCGGCCAGGCTCCCGTTCTGACACGGGAGTCTTGTGCTCGAACGCGTTGCGTTCGGCAAATGCCGCGCTGCGGGATGCGGAGGAGAGTGGGAGAGCGTCGATTGCCGCTCTATCCCACGTTTCCCAGCTGCTACAAGGGGTGGTAGCGGCTTCCGCATCACGCCAACCTAGCCCGGTGACAGTCCAGAGAGCCATTCAGGATGGTATCAACCTGGCTTTGGACTGTTTGACGCGGGCGGTAACCAGAAGTGTCCGGGCGAGGCGCACGTTTGCACTTGACAATCTGTGCCCGTCCCAGGACCTGTATAATAGGCTGCTGCGGACGCCTATGACAGGTCCTGGTCTCTTTGGAGGTGAGGGATGCAGGCACCTCCAGGAGACGGTCACTCTGGTTAATAACCAGAGGGCGCTGCGGGAACAGTTTGAGGTGCTCCGGCGGGAGCGTGTTCGCGCGGCACCCCCTGCGTATCGTCCTCTGCAGGCTCGAGGTGGTGCTGGCCAGGTCAGGGGCCAGCCACCGTCGCAACGTAGGCCTAGGCCACGGGCGATTCGGCCAGCAGTGAGGGGGGCGCAGGCTCCTCAGCCGCCGTCAGCCAGGCAGCCGCCCGTGCACAGAGGTGCGCGCGGGGCGGGGCGGGTCGCGCGAGGATCTGGGCGTGGTTATCGTTCCTGACAGGGAGCTTACCGCGGTAAGGACCACGCTGGTGTGTATGGCGACGGAGACAGTGCCGCTCTTGCATGCCTTGTGTCCACCGCGGTCCCTAGGTGGACCGGTGGGAGGCCGGCTAGCCGACCACATGCAAGAGTGGGAACGGTTAACTCAGGACCGTTTAGTCTTGCGATGGCTTTCCGTGGGGTATCATCCAGAGTGGATGACAGGCCCGCCGTCGCGACTGTCTCTGGTGCCAGTCTGGACTCCCATTCCGAGAGATCCAGATCAAAGGTTGTGTATCGAGGAGGAGATAAATTCCCTCGTACAAAAAGGAGCTATTCAGCCGGCACAAAGGTGTCCGGGCTTCTATTCAACCCTGTTCTTGGTAACAAAACGCACCGGTGGGTGGAGACCGATTCTCAACCTCAAGCCATTGAACAAGTTCATCGAGACGCCCAGTTTCAAGATGGAAACGGTGCGCTCGGTGTTGGCGGGGTTGGAGAGGGGAATGTGGACGGCGTCGATAGATTTGAAGGACGCTTATTTCCACATCCCCATCCACAGGAGTTTCTGTCGCTTCCTGAGATTTGCATTCCAGGGCAGACAGTGGGAATTCAGGGTGTTGCCCTTCGGAATTTCCACGGCTCCTCGGGTTTTCACCCGTGTGGTTCTTGCGATCACAGCATACCTCCGCAGGAGAAGCATAGCAGTCCACACGTACATAGACGACTGGCTGTTGAAAGCGCACACCCGGGAAAGTTTGTCCGCCAATCTGGAGATTGTTTTGAAAATTCTCACAGACTTGGGCTGGATGATCAATTTCCCAAAATCAGAGCTGACTCCATCCCAGAAGTTTGTTTACCTGGGGATGTTCTTCGATCTGGAGACAGGATATGTTTATCCTACTCAGGAGAGAGTTCAAATACTCATCTCGTTGATTCAGTCAGTGTGCGACAGTCGTCATGTCCTGGCACGGGTTTACTTGAGAATGCTGGGGTTGATGGTTTCGTTGGAACCAGTCATTCCTCAGGCCGCCTTACGCAGGCGGCCGATCCAGTTGTTTCTCATGACACAATGGACCCAGAGTACAGGTTCGCTGGACTCGAATGTGTCAGTGTTGGCGCCTCTGATTCACCACCTGCAATGGTGGTTGAATACAGAGAATCTCTTACCGGGGGTTTTGCTAACCCCTCCCCACCCTCAGGTGACTGTGTATACAGATGCATCGATGGAGGGCTGGGGAGCTTGCCTGGAAGAATCCACGATATCAGGGCTTTGGAATCTGGAACAGTCACAGGAACATATAAATCTACTGGAGCTAAGAGCAGTAGTCCTGGGCCTGGAACATTTCTTACAGAAAGTTCAGGGCAAGATTGTTCTTATTCGTTCAGACAACTCAACAGTTGTGACTTACATAAACCGCCAGGGCGGAACGAAGTCGCCCAGTCTCTGTATGATGACATGGAAACTGCTTTGTTGGTGTCTGGATCACCAGATTACCTTGAAAGCAGTTCATATTCCGGGAAGGTTAAACCTGCTAGCAGACTCATTGAGCCGAAGGATGAGTGTTTTACCCACGGAATGGCAACTAAATCAATGTGTGGCGGATCGTCTGTTCGACCATTGGGGGAAACCCAACATCGATTTGTTCGCAACGAAGAAGAATGCGAAGATGACGACGTACGTCTCTCCGATTCCGGATCCAAGCGCTTTCGCAACAGATGCGTTAGCTATCAGCTGGGGGAGAATGTATGCATACGCATTCCCTCCAGCAATCCTGATTCCAAAAATTCTTCAGAAAATCAGACAAGAGGAATGCCAAGTGCTTCTGATCGCCCCGGATTGGCCAAGCCGATCATGGTATACGGATCTGCTGGACCTTCTGGTCTGCAATCCGGTTCCTCTGCCTCTGATGGACGATATTATCTTCCAGGGCAAGGCCCTTCACAACAATCCGTCAATGTTCAGATTGACTGCGTGGATGTTGTCAAGGAATCTAGAATTAAGGAGGGCTTTTCTGAGCAAGCAGCCATGTTTATGGCCAAAGCCAGGAGGGGGTCAACCTCCAGAGCATATAATTATAAAATCAACAGATTTGCAGAATGGTGCTCAAAAAGATGTATTGATCCAATGGATTCATCTATTCAAGTAGTAGCTGATTTCCTCTGTCACCTCTATGATGCCTATAGCCTCAAGCCTAACTCTATTGCTGGTTATAAGTCAGCATTAATGTCTGTTATTCCTTGCTTGGCTAAGAGGGGAAGTGATGAAGTAAATACATTGAATGTATTAATTAAAGGCATGGGCAATCTAAGACCAAGGAATCCTCCTGTGATTCCGTCTTGGAGTTTATCGCTAGTGCTTCAAGTACTAGGTGATAAGCCTTTTGAACCACTTAGTTCCATTTCTATGAAACTATTAACACTGAAGACTGTGTTTTTAATTGCTGCGGCCTCGGCTAGGCGTAGGAGTGAGATTCATGCCTTATCAGCCGAGGATGACCGTTTTGTGGTTTCAGGATTAATTTCTTGGCTAAAAATCAGTCGTTGAAATATCCAGGTCAACCTATTATTTTGCCTGCTTTAACTAGATATGATCCTAATTCTAAAGCATGGTGTCCCGTCCGGGCGCTGCGCCGGTACAAACAACGTACGGCAGCATGGCGCACCGACCAGTCAGCGTTATGGTTGTCATATATTGAACCCCATGGGAGGGCTTCTAAGGACACCATTTCCAGGTGGATTGTGGAATGCATTCAGTTTTGCCATAAATCCGCCACCGGGAAGCAGGTTGACGTGGCCAAGGCTCACAGTGTCCGCGGCGTAGTGACATCCACGGCCCTATTTAATGGGGTCCCTGTGGATGATATTATGTCGGTGGCTCAGTGGCACTGTGAGTCAAGTTTTACAGACCATTATCTCCGTGACACCTCTAATCCTCTCGCCTTGTCGGTTTTGAAAAAATAAATCGGTTTATATTTTTTGAGGTGATTTCCTCATTACTTATATATATCACAATTAATTTATGGAAACACCCACTTTTTTGGGCCTGCATCAGTCTTTACCGATGGGAAGATGATGTCAGCAGCCATTTTCAACAAGGTCAGTCTTGTTCATGTGTTGTCCGTTGTTGATTGTATTGTCACGATTACCCGTTATTAATATGGTGATGGTTTGTGTATTTGTGTGGTTCATTGTTGAGAGTTACGAAAATGGAGCTTTTTCGTCTCTGTCCTGTAGTACATGGCACTTGTACGTAGAGAGCGTATAGGACATTGAGGTCAGTCGACTCTTCCTCCCAGGAAGGAGGGGGGGGGGAGCGCATATGACATTCGGTCATCTCTCATACATCGGTCGTGTTATCCGATGGTTAGTCAAATCCTGACTGTTTTTTCTTACAGTTTCAGAAGTTTAAGTGCCTTAAACGCAGAAAAGCGTATTGGGATGAGCTGGTCTTTTGACCTCGCCTCCCTCCCGCCAGATTCACTTTCGAATTCTGGCAATATCAAAAGTATTAGGGAGGTAAGTATACTCTTGAAGTGAAATAAACGAAATCTAGGATTTCTTTTTTCACGAGAGAGTTGATACTTACCTCCCTAGATACGGACCCGGCCTCTCCACCCCACAGAGGCTCGGTCTTCAGGCTCTTAATAGTTGCATGTGTGTCAGCCAATAATCTAGTCAGAGGAAGTGCTAGTCTGCGCATGCGCGGTGGTGGGGCTGGCATCCGCCGGACTACGCTCTGACTCCCTGCCCAGTAGGGGCACCTAACTGTTTTAAATCTGAGTGTTTATTGAGTGAAAGCCAATATTTAGCAATATCAAAAGTATTAGGGAGGTAAGTATCAACTCTCTCGTGAAAAAAGAAATCCTAGATTTCGTTTAATTTTAGCTAATTCTATCTGGCTATATAGCTGGACTCTCACACCTATAGGTTTACTATGGAATTTCTATTTGTCACTAAATCTGGTTAAAACACTATAAATAAATTTATCTATAATGTTTCAATGCGTACAATTTTTAATAAGTGTGGCAATACTCCTATGATGCTTATTTCTCCATGCGAAGATAGTGGTAGCGGATTGAATAGTAGAAATCAACGCAAGTTACCTCTCTCAGGAAGGGGTTAGAATAAGGATATAGCTCTTATAACTAAGGTACATCACTTTTCACTCGATTCAAGTAACATTACTTTCTAATAGTATAAATCGATGCTTGGAAGTCTCTATCTGTTCTCATTGTGACATTCTAAATTATTTAAATAGATTCTTGTACACTTTGGACTTATACTGAGATAACTCAAGAAATAACTTAACTATCAACATCCTAACTATTATCAGCCTAGTCCTAATTGGAATATTGAGACTTCTTAGCCTTTATTCTTCATTTATAGCTTTCTTTATTCAGATATTAGGTACCATACTAGTATATCTTCTATTGGTAGGCTTCTTATCCCCTTTGTTATTAGGTCTTCTTGATTTAATTTTCATAGGAGAAATATTAGACAGGTTTTTAGCTCACCTGGCCAGAATGGCCAAGTGAGCTTATGCCATGGCGACCGTCCGGCTTTCATCCGTCCGTCCGTCAACCTTTTTCTTTAAACGACCTCATGAACCACTGGGCCGATTTCAATTATATTTGGCAGGAAATATCCTTAGAGCATAGGGATCCAAGTTTGTTCGAACGAAGCCGATTGGCCAATTTGTGGCCATCTTGGATTTTGGCTGATTTTAGGAAATGTCTTTAAAACATGGTCGCAGTGGGCCAATCAAAATACAGCATGTTTGGTGGCCATATTGGATTTTTTTATTTGATTGATTTTGATACTGAAATTGGTTTTATGTGTTTTTGGGTATTCTGATCTCATATTTGCAATTTTTGAAACTGTCTGATAAAGGTTTCGCGGCCACCTTGGATCATTTCTTGGATGGCCTGGTTTTCATGAAAGCAACTTCGTCTCCAGAGCCACTGAATGGATTGGACTGAAATTTTGGAGATATGATATTGATGACTAAGGGCCATTAAAGTTTGTTCAAGAGAAGTTGATACATAAAGAAACATGGCCTCTGTTTTCTTGTTACAAGTCCGCTCAACTCATTAGAGTTTTACTTATTGTTAATGGCCATTCTAGTTGAGGTGCCTATGGTCCAGGTGAGCGATACAGGCCCCTTGGGCCTCTTGTTTACAATGATTTAAATTTATCATGCCCGACACATTTTATTGCTAAACAAGATAAAAACAATTAACAGTTTAACATTTTTTCCTCCAGTGCCTAAATATTAAAGATATGTATTATGTGCTCTGACATCTATACTATTGAATATTTTGAAATGTATTTGATTGAAAGTTGTTAGTACCTAAGGCAGCATTGACTTTCAGTCAAATTATTTTCTAAATAAACTCCAGCTGGATACATATCCCCTGCTGTTGTAAATGGATTAAATGAATAGTATGGAATACTCTCAGTTAAACCTGCTATAAAGACCACCTGTATTAACCCTTTCAATAATGAATTCCCTATAGCCATACAGAAAAATTGTTGAATATCTTGAAATCAATTTGACTGGAAGTCATTGCTGCCTACTGTACAATGGCTTCAAGTAAAATTAATTTAGAAATATTCAATGAAATAAGTTTTATATCATAAAGAATATACTTTTTCCAGGATTTATGGGTGAAAGGGTTAAGAGACCACCTGCCTTGAGACTATTTTCTTCATTTGCTAAATCCAATTAAGCAATGTATTTGAAACTTTATTAAGAAACCAGCTGCCGTAAGAGACTGCCTTCTGATTCTCCCTTTGGGTGGTGTCTTACAAGTTTTACTGTATGCCATCGATTTCTAATGTTAACACCGATGCCATCTATTTTCACTGAAATACTGTTCAAAATCACTATTGCAGAAAGCAGTCTTGAGATTGTTGTCAATATTTAAAAAATTAAATCATTTGACTGAAAGTCATTGGAAGTGGCACTGATTGATGGAAAAGTCAATAAAGATTAGTTGAAATACCAATATTCCAGATGATCGATACAGGCCCCTTAGGCCTCTTGTTTCAAGTTAGTGTCGTTAAAACTACTGAATTCTTTTTAAGGAATCGTGATATATTGCACCCCTAATTTGACCTGATGGCCTCTTGTAGTAATCCATTTAGTGGTCAAGCCAGCCCACACCGGTCTTTGACATGGTTTTGAGACATGTAAAAAATTATGTTATCTTAGCCTGCAAATGGACTTGTCTCAAGACCATGCATGTTTTGTTTTACGAAAAATCCCACTCAAAACACAAGATCGGAGATGGGAATAAAAATTAAAATACTGCACGATTTCAAGCTCAGAAGTTTTATGCTATTGCAGTATTAATCCTTTCATCATGTTAATTGTTTTCTCAGCGAGGGCTCACTTGCTGGCAGAGATTATTTCTGAAAATTTACCACTGGCTTGGCTGGCTCAGTTATCGAATTGAAGAAAATAGCACTGAGCAATGGTTTGCAGAAAATGTTCACTAATCCTCAAATTTCTTCAAGCAAATTAAAATTTTGTCAGGAAATGTCCATTTGCCGACCAAGAGAAGACTATTTTTGAAAGTTTACCACTGGAATGACTGGCCCCATTCCAGTGGTATTTTTTCAAAAATAGTCTTCTCTTGAATGGACATTTCTCAACACCACCGCAGAAGCCATTTTTGGCTGATATGAGTGTTAAAGCGATAATAAAACATTATTATAACTCTTCGTTTATTCAGATTCCTTTTCAGAGCCGACCCGTAGTAAGAAATCTAAGAGTGCAGAATACAAGCTGGAACCGGACATTGCCAAGCTGGTTAAACAGGACACAAAGAACAAGAAGATCTGGGATGATGCACTGTCATATACCCCTGAGGGAGCGCAGAAATTCCTGGTTATGGTCGAGGAGCTATACGCCTGTGTTTGCTGTCATGATATTGTGTTCAAGCCAGTTACAACAGACTGCAAGCATAATGTCTGCAAGGTTAGTATTAACCCCTGTAGTGCTAGTAACCAGGTGATCATGGCAGATCCTCTTCATAATGTCTGGAAGGGTAGTGTTAACCCCTGTAGTGCTATAGACCAGATGATCATGGCAGATCCTCTTCATAATGTCTGGAAGGTTAGTGTTAACCCCTGTAGTGCTAGTAACCAGGTTATCACGGCAGATCCTCTTCATAATGTCTGGAAGGTTAGTGTTAATCCCTGTAGTGCTAGTAACCAGGTGATCATGGCAGATCCTCTTCATAATGTCTGGAAGGTGCTAGTAACCAGGTGATCATGGCAGATCCTCTTCATAATGTCTGGAAGGTGCTAGTAACCAGGTGATCATGGCAGATCCTCTTCATAATGTCTGGAAGGTGCTAGTAATCAGGTGATCATGGCAGATCCTCTCCATAATGTCTGGAAGGTGCTAGTAACCAGGTGATCATGGCAGATCCTCTTCATAATGTCTGGAAGGTGCTAGTAACCAGGTGATCATGGCATATCCTCTTCATAATGTCTGGAAGGTGCTAGTAACCAGGTGATCATGGCAGATCCTCTTCATAATGTCTGGAAGGTGCTAGTAACCAGGTGATCATGGCAGATCCTCTTCATAATGTCTGGAAGGTGCTAGTAACCAGGTGATCATGGCAGATCCTCTTCATAATGTCTGGAAAGTTAGTGTTAACCCCTGTAGTGCTATAGACCAGATGATCATGGCAGATCGTCTTCATAACGTCTGGAAGGTGCTATTAACCAGATGATCATGGCAGATCGTCTTCATAATGTCTGGAAGGTTAGTGTTAACCCCTGTAGTGCTATAGACCAGATGATCACGGCAGATCGTCTTCATAATGTTTGAAAGGTTAGTATTAACCCCTGTAGTGCTATAGACCAGATACCATGGCAGAGTGTCTGCATAGGGTCTGCAAAGTCACTGTTAACCATTTTCAGTGCAATGGACTGCACAACCATAACCGATAGGGAGCTATAGAAAAGGGTCGACCTAATCGAATCTCCGGTTGGTGTATTAGAGCCGTATCAACTGTATAATCATAATCTTGACCACATTGGGAAAGCCCCCTGATAACAAGTGGCGAGAGATTTTTCATATTTTTTATAGGAAATATCCTATTTTTTATAACCAGGTTTATAGGAAATCCTATAATATCGTTGGTTAGATTTTCAAGAAGCATCATGCTTGCAGAATTAGTGTAATCTTTTCTCTTTTATGGTCAGATTGGTCAAGAACAGACCATGACAATTTTTGTCTCTCCTGCGAAGCAGGATCGAGACATAGGTATCACTTTTCCGGTTGCAGCGGCGTAACTTTAAAGTTAGGTTTATATCTCAGCAATGCCTGATCCAATTGGAACCAAACTTGGGTGCATGGTAATATACATCAAATGCAAGCAGCCCGCCAGTAAGAAGGCCATGAGGTCAAGGTTACAGGGGTCAAAGGTTACAGTATAATCTTTGGTAATATTTTACGTTGCATTTTTGCGTTGAACAAAAGTTATTGCCTTGTATCTCAGCAATGCCTGATCCAATTGGAACCAAACTTGGGTACATGGTGATATACATCAAATGCAAGCAGCATGCTGATGCAGACATCATGCGGTCAAGGTTATGGGCGTCAATGGTCACGGTATAATCTTTGTTAATATTTTACATTAAGTTTTTGCGTTAAACAGAAGTTATTGCCTTATATCTCAGCAATGACCGATCCAATTGAAACCAAACTTGGGTACATGGTGATATACATCGAAAGGAAGCAGCAAACTGATGCAGACATCATGACGTCAAGACTATGCGGTCAAAGGTCACAGTATAATCTTTGTTAATATTTTGTTACGTTTTTGCATTAAACAAAAGTTATTGCCTTATATCTTAGCAATGCCTGATCCAATTGGAACCAAACTTGGATACATGGTTACCTATAAGGATAGGAAGCAGCAAGATGATGTTGGGGTCACAAGGTCAAGGTCACTGTACCTTTGATACAGAGCTCTGTTATTTCAACATTAAGGTTTTGCGTTTAGCAAAACTTCTTGGCTTATATTTCAGGATTGGTTAAGCCTATTGTAACTTCTTCTTTTCGATCGCTGGTATCACACTTGGAGAGCCGTTCTCAAGACGAAATCTGTGGTTTTCTGCAGTTCTTCCACAGGCCCATACAGCTTTTCAAGAAAAGAGGTTGACAAAGGCCAGATCTCTTCTCTCAGCAGCTGATACGTACTGCAACATTGAAGTATGTGCTCTGTGGTCTGTTCTGCTTCTCCACAAGGACAAGCAGGCGATGTCGTAAGGTGGAACCGCCTGTACATGTGTTGGTTTAGTCTGTTATGTCCAGTTCTGAGACGCAAAATGGTCACTTGCTCTGGCCTCGAGAGATGATGGTAGGCATCTTCTGATTGAGGTGTTCTATAGAGTGACTTGATGATAGTCTTCATCTCTGTATGGGTAACCATGTTTTCTGTCTGATTCTCTTCTGCACCCACCTTTGCCATCTTGTCTGCTTCCTCATTTCCTTGGACTCCACAGTGTGAGGGGATCCACTGCAATGCTATCCGAAAACATTTGATGGTTTGTAGTGCTTCTTCAAGTTGTGGCAGCTTACCTTTGGTAATAGCCTCAAGGACGGAGCGGGCATCAGATAAAAAGACAATCTGTGCAATCGGGTCTGCTATTCTGCTGATGGTATTAGCTGCATGAACCAGTGCTTCGACTTCAGCTCTGTAGTTTGTGCCGTGTTTGCCTGTCGGTATTGCAGCTGACTCATGTTGTCCGTTTGGATACTGTATGTGCAGTCCGGCACCTCCGCTCCTAATTGCATCTTTGCCTGATCCATCTGTGTGGATCCTTATCCATGTCTCCTGAGGGTGCATTTCTTCCAGCATGGCTAGTGTCAGGGCCTTCTTGCTCACATCACTGTGTTCATCTTTGGTTGTAAGATGAGGTACTGTGGTGCGAATAGCTATGCTCTCTAGTTTGTTTTCCCAGGGTGGAGGATCAAGGGTGTGGTTTGGGTCTTCTATTTGTGCTGGCAACATTTCTTGGTGTTTCCTTTGAAGTGCTTTTGTCTCTCACAAAACTTGATCTTTTAAGTCTTCCTGATGACAGCTGTGCTTGCCTGATCTTCATCGGGTGGTTGTTGAACGATTTGAACTTTGCAGCTTGAATCAGTGCTTTGCATTCCCTTCCTTTGCTAAGTGGGGGGATGCCTGCTGTCTGCTCCATTTTTTAAATTGGTGTTGATCTCATTCCACCAGTGATGATGCGCAGTGCCTGGTTTTGTACTCTGTTGAGGTTCTGTTGATGAGATTTAGCTGCTGTCATCCATGAGCTGGATCCATACTCAAGGTGTGGTCGTACGGCACCTAGGTAGATGGTCTTGAGGATCCTTTCATTGGCACCCCACTTTGTCCTGGTCCTCGTACTCGAGTGGAGTACCGCCCAGTGTCAGATTGCCAACCTTGGTTTTGGTGGACAGTGAGAATAGCATGGCTGATGATTTTCTTTGTTGATGGTAATACACCAGCGATTGGCCCAAGCTGTAATTCTGTCCAAGGCGAGCTGCATTCTGTACGTGGCAGTCGTTGTGTACTCCTCAGTGCACCAGAGTACGAGGTCATCTGCATAGAAGGCTGCTTGGATCCCATTGGGCAGCTCTGCTACAATGTCATTAATGAAGAGTATGAACAGAGTTGGTGATAATACTAGCCTATTGTAACTGAACTTGGATACATGGTTACCTATAATATTAGGGAGCAGCATGATGATGTTGGTGTCACAAGGTCAAAGGTCAAGGTCACTGTGACCTTGATATAGAACGCTGTTATTTCAACATTAACTTTTTGCGTTTAGCAAAACTTCTCAGCTTATATTTCATGATTGGTTAAGCTTATTGCAACTGAACTTGGATACATGGTTACCTATAATGTTAGGAAGCAGCATGATGATGTTGGGGGTACACGGTCAAAGGTCAAGGTCACTGAACTTGATACAGAACTGCTTTTTCAACATTAAGTTTTTGCGTTTAGCAAAACCTTTCAGCTTATATTTCAGGATTGTTTAAGCATATTGCAACAAAACTTGGATACATGGTTACCTATAATGTTAGCATAATAACATTGAGGGCAGAAGGTTAAAGGTAAAGGTAACTATGACAAACAGGAGACAGGCGAGACATTTAATTCCGCAGAATTCTTGTTAACCATTTACCCCCCCCCCCCCGAATTTGTTCAAGAAAATTTCAATTTTTATATAGAAAATGTCCATTTGCAGACCAAGAGAAGATGATTTTTGAAAATTTACCAATGGAATGACTGGCTCGGTTATCGAGCCAGTCATTCCAGTGATAAATTTTCAAAAATAGTCTTGATCTGCAACTGGATATTTCTCAAGACCACTGCAGAAGCCGTTTTCAGCTGATATGAGTGTTAAAGGGTTAGGTCAATAAGGACTCGCACTTCGCATTGAGCTATTTTTATTTCGAGATCAATCACATCCCTGGATAGTACACTGAATCAAAACTGATATGGTATCATTGGTGGAACCCTGGAAGTGACCTGTGTTAAGTCACAGATAGTGCATAGATTCTATGCAAATTTTTACCTAGTCTAGTTACTTTAGTACTGGTGGTGGTGGTGGCCGCAGGCAGTAACATGAAAATTGTATGGTTTGTGCTGCTGGAAAAGCGGTTGACTGTAAAAACTGCTACATCTGCCAGCAAAAGTTTTCAGCCAAATTGTTTATAAAATAGGCTGCCGGTTTCATGTTTTATTCACTTCAAAACAAGTTTTTGCAAATTAACACAGACCAGACTAATTTATGCGTGTTTTTGTTTTGCAGTCGTGTCTGAGTCGCTCATTCAAGGCTGATGTTTTCTCATGTCCAGCGTGCCGCAATGACCTCGGCCAAGGTTATAAGATGCCTATCAATCAAACATTGAGCAGTATCCTAAATGGCCTGTTCCCTGGCTATGAGGCAGGTCGATAAGCGCATGGCTAGAATTAGTTCTTCTTTTGCTCAAAATAAATGCAAGGGTAGATAACTTATCAGCACCAACAATATTAACCATTTACTGGTCGTAGCAGGCCTCTGCTATGGTCTTGTCGAAATGTCCATTGACATGTACCAAGCCAGTCATTTCTGTGGTAAATTTTCAAAAATACTAATCTGGCTTGTAAATGGACATGCCTCAGGACAACTGCAGGAGCCGGTTTTGGCCGGCTGTCTTGACAGGGTTAAATGAAAATGATCACACTCTGGCAAACTTGTGCTACTATGATTTTTACGCTGGTAGTATATTGCTACTTACACATAACTTACAGTATATATATTGAATGTGCATAATGTAATATATTTGTTGTATAAATATATTTTTATTAATTTTCATGAATAAATAAGGCCCCAACGTATTGTAAATAGAGAAAGTTGTACTTAATAGTCTTCTACTTGACATTTTAAAAAGCTGGTTTCTGCCCCCAGAATCCTTTGTGTGATAAACTTATGACAGAAGAAACTTGATGGCTGGAATTCAATAAGGCGGTTTAAACCTCGGTTTAGCCTAGACCTGGTAACAAATCACTAGATAAACTGGGTAATAAGAGATTTATTACCGGGTTTAACGATAACCGTAACCCGAGTCCTTATTCCAATAGAGTGTAAATCAGGTAACCCCATGACCAGTGTTAAACCAGGTTTATATCCTCTTAAAGTTCGTTATTTCATCCGCAGTCATGTCATAAAATCGTGACAGGAATTCCGTCATATGTTTCAAACTATCAATACATTAGGAGCATGATCTATTAACCTTATAACACTCATATTAGCACAAAAAAAGGCTTCTACAGTGGTCTTTAGAAATGTTAATTTGCAGACCAAGAGAAGACTATTTTTGAAAATTTACCACTGGAATGACTGGCTCAGTTATCGAGCCAGTCATTCCAGTGGTAAATTTTCAAAAATAGTCTTCTCTTGGTCTGCAAATTTATATTTCTTTGAGAAAATGTAAATTTTCTTGAACAAATTTAAGGCTTAAATGATTAATGGATTGGCCAATACAGGTGTCAATATGACTGTTAACTAAGTCTAACAAATGTTGATGAATAAGATTTTGAAAATCTATAAACGATGCCACTTAACCATTTAACCCTCAAATTTGTTCACGAAAAGTTCAATTTTCTCATAGAAAATGTCCATTTGAAGACTAAGAGAAGACTATTTTTGATAATTTACTTCTGGAATTACTGGCTCGGTTGTCGAGCCAGTCATTCCAGTGGTAAATTTTCAAAATTTGTCTTCTTTTGGTCTGCAAATGGACATTTCTCAAGACCGCTACAGAAGCCATTTTTGGCTAATATGAGTGTTAAAGGGTTAAATACATCTCGAAAGCACATCTCATTATGCATATGAATGAGAGAACTCTGTCCCAAGCTAGGTCGGTGGCGGTCGTGGCTTTGCCAAATATAAAAGTGCCAGTTTACACATGGGAAAGCAGTTAAACCACGTCGCCAAAAGTTAGATTTTTCGCAATATTTGTTACATGGTCTATGTTTTAAACTACCTTACAGTAATCGGTTTAACTTATAACCCAGTTTATTACCTTAGATTTGAACTTTTTCTTAAATTGTGCTATTGCTTTCACAAAATCAATTTAAGTGTATACCCCTTTCAAAAGATTATATGTATCTTTGTTGAAATGTTGTTTTTTTGGACGAGTATTTTAAGTCAGTCTAAATGATGGTTTAAACCTAGTTATAACTAAACCAGGTTTAACTTTTTAATCCTGGTCTAGCTAAACAATGATGGTTTAAATCTTGTTATAACTAAACCAGGTTTAACTTTTTAATCCTGGTCTAGCTAAACCACCATATTGAAATCCAGCCATATTTCCAAAATCAAAACAGAAACATGTTAGTAAGACAGGTTCTTAGGCATCAGTGTCTTCCAATCCAATGCACCTTTCCAGAGTAATGACGTCATAGTCAGCTAAGCGGTGTGTAGGATGATGTCATAATCATTACATCATAAATGATTCTATACGGACCGTCCATCTCTGACCCTTACCACTGCTATCAAAATTTTTCATTTTCAAATTAAATTAAAAGATGAATTGGTGTTCATTTGTCATTAAATTTGGTGGAGGATGGTACTGTCTCGTAGACAGCAACATCGTCCACCAAAATTGTTGAAAAATGTACGCTAGTTTCTTTGCTATTGACGCGATGAAAGATAGGATATTGACATCAGAGTGGTAAGGTTAACTCTTAAAAGTGTGACACGTAAGAATTGTATGTCTACTATTTAATAAACATGCTGTTGAATATTTTGAAACTAATTTGACTGGGCGCTGTTGCTGCCATAGGCAGCAACAGAACCCAGTCAAATTATTTTCAAGATATTAAACAGCTTACCTGTACAGTTTTCTGGAAATTGATAGTCAGGAAGTTCAGAGATCGATCGATCCCAACACGAGCGAGGTGTAGGTGGAGCTTAGCTAGAGATGGGTGGGGCATAGCTAAAAATAGAAAGGTTCATTATGTTCAAAATATTCAACAGTATGTTGTATTTTGTTTTGGAAGCATGGTGTTCCTGAGCTGAACGGTATGATGTATGATGTATGATGTTTGGTCAAAGGTCAAAAAATTTTATTTTTGTGTGCAACCTCCAAACTTGTTTCCTGGAACAGAACTTTTAGGCTCCCCAAACAAAATATTTTATCCAATAGGTGAGGCACTTTTCCACTCATTCCAAGCAAGCTCCAGTTGTAGTCTGAAGGAAGGTCACCATTTTAATGTCATTATCAGACTAACATTTAAAATTGGGAATGAAATGTCTGTAAAAAATCTGGTGGTTTTAGATATAAAGGTTGTCGAATGATGCTTTTCATTGGCTTAATTCTCACTAGAAAAAACCCGTGATCCATCTGTTTTCAAAATAGTGATTCTTTCGACAGATAAAATGAAAATTTGTCATTATACTTAATGATCGAAGCATTTAAATGAATTGTGTCATTTTATACCAAGGTATACCTCAGTAATATTACATATATTATTAACGATATACAAAATGTACATATTATAATATAGACACGCAACTACAACGTGTCGACTAGAATTCATTTTATAATTATTAAGTATCTGATCAGTTTTATTAAATTCATTGACCACCTCCATCTTACTCGAACAAATGCAAACCATTAATATAATGTTAACAAATAAAAGTAAGTTAAAATTTGTTCATACATATTTAAAAAAGATTTTCAATCAAATTCTTTATATATCATTGAGCTGTATATAATGCTTTTTAACCTCTTAACCCTCGAATTTGTTAAAAAAAAAAAATTTCAATTTTCTCATCGAAAATGTCCATTTGCAGGCCATGAGATTTTTTTGAAAATTTAACACTGGAATGACTGGCTCATTTATTCCAGTGGTAAATTTTCAAAATATTTTCAAAAATAGTCTTCTCTTTGTCGGCAAATGGATATTTCTCAAGACCACTGCAGAAGCTGTTTTTGGATGATATGAGTAGTAACCATTACCACTCTGATGTCAATATTCTATCTTTTATTGTGTGAATAGAAAAGAAATTGGTGTACATTTTTCAACAATTTTGGTGGATGATGTTGCTGTCTATGACAGCAACATCTTCCACCAAATTTGTTGGAAAATGAACACCAGTAAAAACTTTGACATTGGTGTGGTAAGGGTTAATGAGTTACTTCAGTGCTACAGTAAAGCTCCTAAATAAGTTAATGTTTCCAAAACAATTGAATATTTTGAAGATAACTGGATTGGAAGATATTTCAATCCAAGTATGTTAAAAATATTCAGCAGTATGTTTTATTTTGTTTTGGAAATATGTTGTTATTTCTGAGCTGTACTCCTTGATTGGTGCACAGTTTTATACATGGCAGATTTCTTGTAAATATTTCATTCATTGTACCATTTTCTAATTTTTTAAATATTAATCTGAAAATTAACCCCTTAACTAGTTTTTGTCAAGAAATTTGAATAAAATTGGACAGACAACAATTCCTAGCCAATCAATTGTTTTGTTCCTTGTTTATGCCTTATATTGTAGCTTAAGATAATGTATCATGACTAAAATCTGAAGATTTTCATTCCAAGATAGAACAAGGACAAATTTGTCCAATACCTGCATTGTATTTCTACAGTCGGGCCGGTCGGCCGCCGCCGTGAGGTAAAAAGCATATATTGCGGAAACAGTTGCTGAATGTTGTTGCTATTGGTTTTTCTCTTTTAACCCTTTACCCCTCATATCAGCCAAAAACAGTTTCTGCAGTGGTCTTAAAAAACGTCCATTTGCAGACCAAAAGAAGACTATTTTTGAAAATTTACCAATGGAATGACTGGCTCGATAAATGAGCCTGAGTGGCTCGATAACCGAGCCAGTCATTCCAGTGGTAAATTAAAAAAAATATTCTCGGTGTGCAAATGGACAATTTCAATGAAAGAATTAAAGTTCTCTTGAACAAATTTGAGTGTTAAAGGGTTAACTCCAAGATTGTCACACATCTTTGGGACCATCCAAGTTTAAAGATTTCTCCAGTCATATCAGTAGAACCAGAGTTATTGAAGTATGTGTCATGTGTCCATTTTGAAAACTGTTGCTGTTGCGTTTTACTCGTTGACCCTGAAATTGGCACACATCAATGGGCAACCTTCCACCCAAGATTGGACAAAATCTCTGGTAGAACCTGAGTTACTAAAAATATCTTAACCCTTTAACACTCATATCAGCCAAAAATGGCTTCTGCAGTGGTCTTATGAAATGTCCATTTGCAAACCAAGAGATTATTTTTGAAAATTGTACTACTGGAATGACTGGCTCGATAACCGAGCCAGTCATTAGTGTTAAATTTTCCAAAAATAGTCTTGGTCTGCAAATGGACAATTTCTGAGAAAATTTGAATTTTCTTGAACAAATTTGAGTGTTAAGAAGCACTTCATGCTCGCATTAACCCTGGCATCTAGTGACACGGGTGAGAATACTGTTACATATTTTTTGCATAATTTGCCTGAATGTTGGCAGATATTCTCCAGACTTTCTAAGATATAACATATTTTGTATATAGGGCTGTAGGCTTAGAAGTGTTAATCAGACTCCTGCTTCGGCCTACAGTCAACAGTGTGTAAATATAGCTCTCTGCAAAACAATGAAGGATTCCAGTTTATCCATCAATCATATGATGTCATAATCTACTATGTGACGGGTAGGATGATGTCATAATGAATTATTAGCTCACTTGGCCTGCTAGGAGACTCCTATGGTGGTAGGCCTTAGACTTTCTATTCAGAATTTTGATTCATCAATTTTTCCGGTAGCGATCTGGGATTTTCTGGAAAATGGTGAGAAATCGTTTACAATGCTACTCTTCATTAACTGCTTGGGTGATTTCAACCAGATTGAGCTGGAAGGCCTCTGGTGGTAGGCTTCAGATCTTCTACTCAGAATTTTGATTCGTCAATTTTTTTCGTTGGCCAAAAAAGTCTAATCATTAACCCCTAGGCTGATTTCAACAGAACATGGATGAAATGACCCGAGGCTAGGAGTGTTCAGAACTGCTACACAAAAATTTGGTTGGTATATATATTTTTAAATGTCCAGGAAATCGCTTACATGACTACTCATTAACCACTCGGCCGATTTCAACCAATTTGGCTGGAAGGACCCTATGGTCGTAGGCTCCAGAACTTCCATTCAGAATTTTGATTCCTCAATTTCTTTTTGTCAAAATGTAGGTTCAAAAATTTCCATTCAGAATTTTGATTCATCAATTTTTTTGGTGAAAATCTTAGATTTTATGAAAATGTACCGGAAATTGTCAAATTGCTTCTTCTCCTTACCATTCTGAGCGATTTCAACCAAATTTGGCAGAAAGGATCCTGTGGTGATGGGCTCTAGAATTTCCATAGAGAATTTTGATTCATCAATTTTTTGTTGGGTGAAATCTTAGATTTTATTTTAAATGTACTGGAAATTGTCAAATTGCTTCTTACCATCTTGACTGGTTTTAACCAAATTAGGGTGAAAGGATCCTATGGTCATAGGCTCTAGACCATCCATTCAGAATTTTGATTCATCAATTTTTTGTGTGAAAATCTGAGATTTTATGAAAAATGTACCGGAAATTGTCAAATTGCTATTCCTCAGCTGCTTGACATATTTCAACCAAATTTCACTAATGAATTCTATGGTGGTAGGCTCTAGAAATTCTATTCAGAATTTTATTGATCAATTTGTTGGGGGAAAATCTTAGATTTTATGAAATTGTCAAAACGCTTCTTCTCCTTAGTTGCTTGACATATTTCAACCAAATTTTGCTAGAGTGACCCCATCAAGGTAGACTGGAATTTCTATTCAGAATTTTGATTGGGCAATTTTTTGGGTGGCCATCTTGGATTTTCCGAAAATTATCCATCAATTATCTACACGTATTTAAATGCAAATGCTTCAAATGTTAATGGTCCAGGTGAGCGCCACAGGCCCTTTGGCCTCTTGTTTCATGAATGATGGAGCTAAGCTCATCACTAACACTTAATTGATGAGGGACTAAGTGGTGTACGAATCGTATGTCTACTCTTTAATAAACATACTGTTGAATAGTTTGAAACTAATTGGACTGGGCACTGTTGCTTCCATACAGCACCCAATCAAATTAGTTTCAAAATATTCAACATTTTTACCTACAGGTATAGTTTTCTGGAAATTGATAGTTAGCGAGTTGATGGATTGATCGATCCCAACACGGGCGAAGTGTGGTTGAAGCTTAGCTAGAACTGGGTGGGGTATAGATAAAGTTTAAACATGACATAATTACTGAGGGTTTTGCCCATGACGGATGATAAATTCAATTTTCATGTTTAAAATTACAACTGGCATAAATAAATCTGATTTGTTTGAATATGGAATATGCATGAGGTCTAGCCTAGTAGCTTACCAAGTTTGAGACGCCCCCTGTTATTTCCACGAGTACCGACTCCGTGCCTAGTCGGGTAGAACTCACCCTACAACTACATGATTATCCCGTTAACCCTCTGATTTATTCAAGAAAACTTGAATTTTCATATAGAAAATGTCCATTTGCGGATCAAGAGAAGACTATTTTTGAAAAACAGTTTTTGAGCCAGATATTCCAGTGGTAAAGTTTCAAAAATAGTCTTGGTCTGCAAATGGACATTTCTCAAGACCATTGCAGAAGCTGGTTTTTTTTTGCTGATATGAGTGTTAAAGGGTTATGGTTTGAACCCGAAACCGGCCGGGAAAATCCATGTACCGGAAAGGCCGGAGGCCAGAATTCTGGCCCTGGACACACCTATGATAATAGGCTGTTGTCATAAAAAAAATTAAGCATACACATGGAGGCTAGTTTTCTGGTGTTTCGGGTACATGTGCTCTCTCCCTGAGGCCATAATAACAGCCTTTCATGTATATACGCTAAGTGTAAGGCTAAAAATTAAAATCTTGGCAATGCTATCACTATAAACTCAGGGTGGGTGTGGCACAGAAATAAATTCATGGTTCAAAGGGTTAACTCAGGACCTGTTGGATTTTTTAAAACAATTTGATTAAAATTGTTTTAAAAATATTCAGCAGTTTCAGAGTTTTTGCTCATTGAAATTATTGTCTAGTGACTTGCAGCAGACAGACGGTTAAAACTGTGCATCATCAGAATCCCAACACCCTAGGTTCCTTCCAGCAAAGTTCAGTTAAAATTGATCAAGCAGTTCATGATGAGTTTTATCACTCGCTTGAGCTTGTTCACTACCGTAATCTTCAGGATTCTCTTGCTGCCGCGTGAATTCAAAAAGTATTCAAACAACTTGTACAGCGTTGCTAGGGAAAGGTTGGCCACAATGGAATTGCTTGGGTAATGGCGATTGCCTGCAGTTGGCCACAGAATTTGTTGCATCATAGTGGTTGTCCATGGTTGGCCGCATTAGAATGTATTGTGTCCTATGATGTCATTGGGGAAAAAAATAGACATTAGTCCTATATTACTTTGCGAAGTTCTCCATGTCTTTACACAGTTTGGACTATGGGAACATTTTGACCATATTTGGTGGCTGGCCTCAGTTTATTAATATTGGCATTGTCAAAATGAATTTTATTCGATTTCGCAAGGTATAATGATACTCCGGAATTATTTTAGACGCTGGACCTATGTAAGTTAAATTGTCACATTTGTTCAGCAGTAGTCATCTTTTAAAGGATTTACTAGACATATCAGAAATTTGAAGATGGTGATCAAATATCGGTGTAGAAGCTCAGGCTTTGTCCTTGTCAAAGCAAATTTATGTCATTCAAATCAGACCAGCTGTTAATGACAAGTTTTAGCTCACCTGGTCATGGTAGTTCGGCAGCCAAACTAATTTTTGCTCCAAACTTGTACTGGAGTACCCAGAATAGTTTTTAGCTCACCTGGCCTGAAGGGCCAATTGGTTTCAGAACTTGTATACATAAGTTTGATTAGTCAATTTTTCGGGTGGCCATCTTGGATTTTCCAAAAAATTTGGGAATTCAATGGCTACTCATTAACAGCGTGGCCAATTTCAACCAAGTTCAGCTGTAAGGACCCTAGACTGGTACGCTTCAGAACTTGTATACAGAATTTTGACTACTCGTTCTTGGGTTGCCATCTTGGATTCTCTGAAAAATCAGAATTTGTTTAAAACTAATCATTAACCGCTTGGGCAATTTCAACCAAATTTGGCTGGAAGGACCCTATAGTGGTAGCCTCTAGAACTTCTATTCAGAATTTTGATGCAGCCATCTTTGATTTTCTGAAAATTTTCACGAACCATTTAAAAATGGTACTCCTTAATCAATGGCCCGATTTCAACAAAACTGGGGTGAAACGATTCTATGATGGTAGGCTTCAACATATCAAGCGAGAATCTTGATTAGTAAATATTTTGGCTGGCGATCTTGGATTTTGCTAATGGTCCAGGTGCAAGGGCCTCTTGTTTTGCAAATTATGGATCCTGCCTATCAACAAAATTTCATCAACTACTTATTAACCACTGGGCCAATTTTAATAAAACTTGGCTAAACTTTCTTCACAGGCATTAGATTGGTAAATCTTTTCAGTGGTCATCTCATTTTGTTCGCTTGTGCTAGTGCCCTATAATTCCAGGTGAGTGATACAGGCCTCTTATAGTGCGAGCATTTGACAGGTAAGCACTACACTGCGCAGCCAGCGCAGTGATATGTAGAGCTGGATTACCTAGCTGCCAAACCACTCGCACCAACACCTACCTACCAGGTGAATGAGAGCTCTATGTACTGATCGAATCCACTCATCAGCCAAAAGCAGCTTCTGCAGTGGTCTTGAGAAATGTCCATTTGCAGACCACGAGAAGACTATTTTAAAAAACGTATCACTGGAATAGCTGATTCCTGTGATAAAATTTCAAAAACAGTCTTCTCTTGGTCTGCAGATGGACATTGAGGAAATTGAAATTGGAAAAAATTAATTTAATGGTTAAAGTAACTATACCTGGACTCATGTTACTGGGAGGCATTATACACCGCTTCCTTTAGCATGACAGGTCAGCGTTAATGCATAAGTGAATGAATGGATACCATCAACGAAAATCTCCAATCCACTTTGAAGATCTGGTCATTAGAACTTGAATTATAAGGAGCTAGGATAAGGAACCAAGTTCTGGTTTCAAGAGCATGCCAGTAGAAGAATCCAGTTGTTATTACACCACAAACATCCATTACCGTTCAATCACTACGTGCTAAATCAAACTATCTGCATTTAGCACCAGAAAGATTTTTATGCTTGCTTTCATACCCCCATATGCCTATACCAACTCATCGTACCCTCAACCAGGCTTCGGGTAGAGTACACTCTCACCGTACAGCCTGCATTAGACTGGCACCAGTCTATACTCACTCCTCTAAGACCTAGGTCAAAGTGCAGGTGCAGAGGAGACTAAGAGTAATATAGAATCACTTCAAATTTTTCTGCTAACAGAAAGGTTTGTTTTGCGCCGGTCTAAGCTTTTTGTGCTTGTCATCTGTGTTCAGATATTTATTTAAGAGGATTACTTCTCGTATCATGCCTGCAATGAAGTCCTATATTATCTAAGTTACATGGTAGAGTAACTTCATGGTTTTATATGATTACTTGTACTTTTGTTTCTTTGTTACCGTTTTTCGTGGTAGTCAACTATGCCTAACCATGTATACACTCATTAAACCCGCTAAGTAGGATTGCTAAAAATATCAATCCTAGGTACCCTTATCATGAAGAGCTCAAAATTTATCTCTGTAACTTTTTACTTAAACAGAACTATGATTTGAATTTTCGTTTTCCCGCCTTTTCTAGCATGTGATTTCTCTGCCTTTGTTAGGCGTTTGTTAGAGATGGCTAGCGATTTCAGAAGCTGTATGCTTCATCTTTTCCTATTTTTTCGTTTATAGGGTTCTCTGAAAATCAGCAGAAAAGGTGAAATGTCGTCATCTAAATGTGATTGCCATCACCCCCTCTGAATTCGCAGGGCATGTGTGCCTTAAGTGTACAACATGTACACCTTTCGCTATGTGGGGTATTTGCAAGGGGTTGTCGCCAGCTTTACAAAAGATTTGTTTCAAGGATTTGGCTCTTCTCGCCCGTTTTGAGTCATTTGCCTCTGTTTTAACGCAATCTTTGGACGAGCGTATTTCTTCGGTCATTCGGGCAGCAAAGCGGACAGTGGTTCAGAAAGAGCCGGTCAGAATCCTAAAGGCCAAGTTCATAAGTGGGGAAAACCAGTGTCCATCACTACGAGACAGGTGGCGAGTTCACCTAAGGCCAGGAAAAAGGATAACAAGAAGAGAATGGTGGGCTCGTGCAGATCACCAAATTCTCAAACCCACAAATTTTGGCGCCAGACAAGAGCCTCAAGTGGTGGTGCCGGAAGTGTCCGGTTCACCTATTGCCAATGTAAAAGTCACTGTCGTTCCAGATTCGATTCCTGCTATTTTTGAGGATAATTTGATTTTTTTCTTCTGGTCCGCGTATTTCCGGTCCATCTATTTCTGGTAATTCAGTTGTCCCAGTCTGCAGGACCTCAGTCAACTGCTGCTTTCTGTTTCCCTCTTCCCTTTTATATCCGACTTCGGCTTTGCTGCTCTTCCGGGTCTTCATGATCCTGGTCAGCTTCCACTTGGTGTTTCTGGTTTTCGTAGTTCCGCTTCCGGTTTGACTTCCAGTTTTGCTGATCATTTGGGTCTGTATGATCCTAGTCGGCTTCCGGTGTTAGCTTCCGCTTCCTGTTCTTCCACTTCCTGCTCGACTTCCGGTTTTATGATTGACTCGGGTCTGCATGATCCTGGTCAATTTCCGGTTTCAGCTTCCGGTCTTCGTGCTTCCGATTTCCCGTGTGACTTCTGGTTTGACTGATCTGCAGGGTCTTCATGAGCCTGGTCAGTTTCTGACTTCCGATTCCGGTTTACGTATTTCCGGTCTTTCCTTGACTTCCGGTTCACGTATTTACGGTTCCAAGATTTTTTCCGCTTCCATTTTTTGTTCACCCGGGGATAGAGTCGCTTACGTTTTCAGGGACATCAATTTCCCTGTTCGTTTTCTTAGGACTTGGGGTCATCATCTAGCCTAAGAGTTAGTCTTATTTCCGCAATTGTGTACCTAATAGAAGTCACACCTCCGCACCCCTTTCTCAGAGAATTATCAAAGACTAACTGTTCACATTTAGCATTCCTCAAACAAGTATGCCTGCGGGCGTATGTTGAGTTTCACTAAAACTTGTTATTCTTGTGGACATTATTCTTGGTTCCATTCTCTTCTCGTGGTTCCCTCTCTTGATTCTATTCCTTTTCAGAGACTGTCAGTTTTATTCTCTGTCATGGTTACGGCGAGTCATTTCGCCCTGGTTTCATGTCGCCTCCGTGTCATTTCAGCATTTTTCTTCCCTTTTCTGTATTATTTTTCAAATTTTGGCCTGTCTAGTTTAATCCTTTTACTTAAAAGCTTGTTTTTTCCTTACATCTTGGCGTGTCTTTCGCGGCTAGTAAATTTACATTTTTTGTTCTTTTCCTTCTACTTCCGGTAGTTGTAGATTGTCGTCTTGTCTGTTGTTTCTTCCTTTCCCTTTCTTCATCTTCCCTTTTAATTCCTTTCATGATATCTTTCTATCTTTTTGTAGTTTTCTGAGGTTTTCTCGTAGATCGGAGTTTATTGTGCTGATCCTTGAAGTTGTCTTATGCATGTTTATTTCATAGCTTTATTTTTTCTATAGGCTTTTCTGTATTATTCAGTTCCTTGTCATTCTCAGTAGATGGTTTCAGTTGTTTTTTCTGTACCTTGGTTTCTGTCTTGTGGGGGCAGATGTGTGAGATCAGGTTTTCTGTCGTGTAATTTTAATATCTTCTTAATACCCTTAAGTCTCTTGTTTGCTTAGTAGGTTCCTTGAATTATTTTTATATTTTCTTGCCTCTTTAGTTGTTCTCATAGAGGTTCTTTACTAGGTGCCGAGTGGTCGCAGGCTCTAGTCCTCTATAACCACATCTTCATCTGGCTCCTGGTTAACTGTGTGACTTCCGGTAATCAGGGGCATGTTATAATTAAATAATTCATCCTGGTTTCTCCAGGCCTTATACAATCTATTTTTAAAAGCAGTTAAACTGGGTGCATTAACTTCATCGGTTGGCAGATTATACCAAATATTTACTATTCTAGATGGAAATGCTTTAAGTCTTATTTTTAGCTCACCTGGCCAGAATGGCCAAGTGAGCTTATACCATGGCGACCGTCCGGCATCTGTCCTTCCGTCCATCTGTCCGTCCGTCCGTCAACTTTTTCCTTTAAACGACTTCTCAATAACCACTGGGCCGATTTCAATTATATTTGGCAGGAAGTATCCTTAGGCCATAGGGATCCAAGTTTGTTCAAACTCAGCCGATTTGGCCGGTGGCCATCTTGGATTTTGGCCGATTTTAGGAAATGGCTTTAAAAATCTTTCTCTGAAACCGCTTGGTGGATTGATTTAAAACTCACGAAATATCATATAGGGCAAGAGCTGAACCAAGTTTGTTCGAAGGAACTTGATTGGCCAAATGGTTCAGCGGCCATCTTGGATGACTTACTTTTCGTAAAAACGACTTATTCTGCAGACCCGCTGAACGGATCGGGCTGAAATTTTGGGGATATGATTATGGACTAAGGGCCATTAAAGTTTGTTCATGGGAAGTTGATAGGTAAAAAACATGACCGCTGTGGACCAATCAAATTTTAGCGTGTTTGGCTGCCATATTCAATTTTTTTATTTCATGGATTTTGAAGCCAAAATTGGTTTTCTTAACTCCGCTTCCTTGTCAGTCAGCTGTCGTATAGCGATGACCCCATCCACCTTCTGTATGTCCGTCCATCCATCTGTATGTCCATCACCAACAATGGCGGTTCATTTGGTTATTTCTTGATGGATAGACACCAAACTTGGTCACACTGTTAATGTCGGCATCTAATATCTGTTGTGAAAATGAAACTGATAGGATGTCAAATGCCAGAGTTATCACTCCTTAAATATTTGCAGTCTCACTTTCATAGGGCAAATACAGGTTTGTTCCCACCATCCATTGATTTATCACCATGTCAGATTTTATTGCCAAACTAGATATTAAATTCCAATTAACAGATTAACCTTTCCAATACTGCCGAAATATTTAAGATATGTATTATGAGCTCTGACATCTATGCTCTTAAAAATATTTTGAAATGTATTTGATTGAAAGTTGTTGCTGCCTAAGGCAGCAATGACTTTCAGTCAAATTATTTTTTTAATCAACTCCAGCTCACCCTACCCCTGCTGCTAACTTGGTGATTCAGCCAGATGCGCATGTGTTAAATGGATTGTTTTACCTCAACCCATGCATAACAAGCACAACCTTTATTCAGGAGGTAGGCGTGGGCAGCCATTTAATTGACGGGAGGTAGGCGTGGGAAGCCATTTAATTGACGGGAGGTAGGCGTGGGAAGCCATTTAATTGACGGGAGGTAGGCGTGGGAAGCCATTTAATTGACGGGAGGTAGGCGTGGGCAGCCATTTAATTGACGGGAGGTAGGCGTGGGCAGCCATTTAATTGACGGAAGGTAGGCATGGGCAGCCATTTGATTGACGGGAGGTAGGCGTGGGCAGCCATTTAATTGACGGGAGGTAGGCGTGGGCAGCCATTTAATTGACGGGAGGTAGGCGTGGGCAGCCATTTAATTGATGGGAGGTAGGCATGGGCAGCCATTTAATTGACGGGAGGTAGGCGTGGGCAGCCATTTAATTGACGGGAGGTAGGCGTGGGCAGCCATTTAATTGACGGGAGGTAGGCGTGAGCAGCCATTTAATTGACGGGAGGTAGGCGTGGGCAGCCATTTAATTTATGGGAGGTAGGCGTGGGCAGCCATTTAATTGACGGGAGGTAGGCGTGGGCAGCCATTTAATTGACGGGAGGTAGGCGTGGGCAGCCATTTAATTGACGGGAGGTAGGCGTGGGCAGCCATTTAATTGACGGGAGGTAGGCATGGGCAGCCATTTAATTGACGGGAGGTAGGCGTGGGCAGCCATTTAATTGACGGGAGGTAGGCGTGAGCAGCCATTTAATTGATGGGAGGTAGGCGTGGGCAGCCATTTAATTGACGGGAGGTAGGCGTGGGCAGCCATTTAATTGACGGGAGGTAGGCGTGGGCAGCCATTTAATTGACGGGAGGTAGGCGTGGGAAGCCATTTAATTGACGAACAGAAACCTGCACACGTGGGCAGCTATTTAATTGATGAACAGAAACCTGCATATAGATGATAATGGTAGTGAGTTAACAATATTAACTAACAATATTGAGAGCTAAAAAGTCTGACTTCCTGGTGAACAACTTGCAGCGAGACACGAAAAACCACAAAGATAAAAAAACCACCTTTATGAGGGCCAAAAAACACTGGGAAACGTGTTCACCCATCGATAGAGAAACGCAATTATATTGCTGTACAAGCTTGGCTCGAGAGATTAAAGCTACACCAGGTAGTTATTTATGCACTACTACATGAAGACATTGATTTTAAAGTTATATATCGCTAATCGCACAATTGATCTGACAATTGATTAAATGCACATATTCTGATTTCTAATGTTTTGCCCTAATTCATGGCTGTATCCATTATTTCAAGTTTATGTTCCTGTGTTAACTTAGTTAATTAATGACATTAAAAAACAAACAACACGTTGGTTGAGTAACAAGCTGTGAGCCTAGAATAGCATACAGTACAGCATCATGCTGGCTGACCCCAGTCAGCCACATGCTCTCTCTCACTCGCTCTCCAACCTGCCAATCTAACTGTTAATATCTAAGACACACCTACACCACAGCCTATGCATATCAGTGCCTGCAAAACATTGTTTTCAATCTCCACTCTGTGCCGATGGAAAACACGTGTGGTGGTGGGGAATAACCTGCTATAAAGACCACCTACCTGCCTTTAGAGACCATTGTCTTCTATTGTATTTAAACCTCTGGTAACCGTCCGACTGAGTTTTTGCAGACGACATATTCCAAAGGTTATATCTCTGAACCTGATATTTTGAAAACAATTGGACTGAAAGTTGTTGGTGGCTAAGCCGCCAACAACTTTCAGTCGATTTGTTTTCAAAATATTCAAGAAGTCGAGAGCTTTTGAAAATTGAAATTATTGGCTGCACTGGCTTGCAGCAGTGAGCCAGTTAAGAAACCAGCTGTTGTTAGCACTGATATCATCTATTTTCACTTAAACATTGTTCAAAATCACTAATGCAAAAAAACCAGTCCAGAGATTGTTGTCAATATCTCGAAAACTAAACCATTTGACTGAAAGTCATTGGAAGTGACACCGATGGATGTAAAACTTAAGTAAGATTAGTTGAAATGCCAGGTGAGCGATACAGGACCGTTGGGTCTCTTGTTTTAACTCGCCACGATTTTCTAGAAATTAAGCTCAGGTTTAGCATGAATCATCTCATGTTATGTAGATTTCACTTTATTCTTTCTTCTTTTGATAGAGTGGGAGTTCTTGCTCTATCGCTATTATATTTTTATTAAACTTGTTCTGTCATCTATTTCTGGGTCTCTTATTATGTTGAAAGATTTCAGAAATTCTTTTCCATTTTCTTTCTTGCTAAAGGAAGAATTCATATCTAGAGTCATGTAGCTGTCTGTGGACAAATTTTTTACGAGGAAATTTAGATCCAGGATTTAATCCCTCTGCATGGTTTTCAGCTGCAGTAGAAATTCTTCATAATCTATCAATTCAGTCAATTTATCCTTGGTCTGCTATTTCCTTGAGTATAGTTTCTTCATTCAACTCTTTCAAGAATTATGCAGGCTAGGTTGGATTCTAATCTAAAAAAGTCAAGCCTAGTCTTCTCAAGTTTTACCCATCTAGGCATCTCTTTCGACCTGTCTCAGGGCTTGGTCTTTCCTTCAGAGGCAATCTTGTAGGCTATGGACATTCTGACAACCTCTTTCTCAGTCAAGGCAAGATATTTTCTCAGGGTTCTAGGCTTGAAGGTCAGCGTTGAGAATGTCATTTTCTGGGCGGCGCTGATGAGAAGACCCGTTCAAGAGTTTCTGAGTTCCCTCTGGAAGCAGTCAGTTCATTTTACTTACTATCAAATTCCCATCAGAGAACGCTTGATCCCTCATTTAGACTTTTGGAAGGATTGTTCTCTGCTTCTGATAGGTGTTTCATTAGTTAAGACCTCTCCTCAGGCGATTATTTCATGGATGCTTCCCAGGAGGGGTGTGGATCAGTTTGGAACTCCCTGTTGATTTCCGGTCCCTGGAGGAGTCGACAGCTTACATCAATATCTTGGAGTTGTGGACTGTCAAGAAGGCTCTCCTCGTGGTTGGATCAAGTGAGAGGCCTCAAGTTCTTGATTCGATCAGCCAATTACTCGGTAGTTTCCTACATCAACAGACAGGGAGGAACGAGGTCTTCATTTCTTTGTATGGAAATTTCGAATCTGTTGTGGTGCCGCAAGAACCAAATCTTTTTAGTTTCCAGTCATGTTCCAGGCAGTCTGAACTTTCTTGCGGACGAGTTGGTAAGACCCAGCAGGTTTGTGTTCCCCAAGTGGCAGTTTAAAAAGGTTGGTTGTCAAAGCGATTTTTCAGCATCGGGGTTGTCCCCACATAGATCTCTGCGAATGCCCAGATCTCCTCGTTCATGTCTCTTTTCCGGACAGTCAGGCTCTGCTGGTGGGCGCCCTGCCCTGTCTCAGTCCTGGAGAGGAATGTTTGCCTACACATTCCCACTACCTGTTTTGTTTTTGATTCCATTGGTTCTGAAGGTGGTCAGGGACCAGATCTGCGAAATTCTTCTGGTAACCCCTTTTTGGCCGAAGAGAATCTGGTTCATAGATCTTCTCGATCTTCTGGTAGACTTTCCTCACTTTCTTCCAGTGTCCCCCAGATCTCTCTCAAGTAAGGGGCACGCGTCTTCATCTATATCCAGAAATCTTTAGTCTGTGCATTTGGAGATTTACGAGTGCCCGGTCCCTGAGATCAAGTTTTCTTCAAGATCTTGGGAAATCGTTGACTCTTCTAGGAGGGAGTCGACACGTTGAGTTTACAAAGGTCGACTTAAAATCTTTGGAGGATGGTATTCAAACCATGGTTTCTTGCCTGATTCTTTTTCAATTTCCCAGATGTTAGAGTTTTTATCATATCTTTTCGATTCTTTACAACTATCAGCTACACCGTTAAGAGTTATCTTCCCTTCCTTGTCTCTTAATGCTGATATCAAGGATACGAAGATTCTCAATGGTTTTGTTAGAGGTTTGGGCAATATTCGTCCTCCAGTGGCTAAGCCTTTGTTTTCCTGGAATGTGGCCTTGATTCTTCAAGTATTGGCAGGTCACCATTTTGAACCAATTGGATCTATCAGTCTCAGACTATTTCCTTGTTGCCGCCAGCTAGATGATCCAAAATTCATGCTCTTTCCGCAGAAAAACACAGATTTATCGAATCTGCGGACGGGCTAGTTTTATATCCCAGAAGGGATTTTTTTATCGAAGACCCAGTCTAACCGTTACACAGCCAGATCTTTATCGTCTTTTCATAGACCGGCAAGTTCTGGTGTCCTGTCAGGGCTTTAAAAGTCTATAAACGTTGTAGCAATTTTTTTAACCTGATTCTTCGCACCTATGAGTCCCGTATGCGGAGGAAGCAGCTAGATCAGTTTCTATGGCCTCGGTTGCCAGATGGATCTGTGAGACCATTAAATTATGCTATGAGATTGCCTCCTCCATGAGATCAATTTAGCCCATGTCAAGGCTTACAACCTTCGAGGTATGGCTACCGCCTTCGCTTTTTTCGCCAGCTCATCATTGGACGACGTCATGTAAGTCGCAGGTTGGAAATCTGAATCGACTTTTACCTCCTATTTAAAGGATCAGAGCCCAGCGGCCTCCTTTTTTAGAAATATAACAATTTTAATAAACAAGCCAAAGATTTACCAAGCACATCTCGCCAATTTCGCTAGTCTATGTCTGTCAGAAATGGTGAAAATGTTCTCTTGTTTTGTTTATTTCATTGAGTTGACAATTTTCCTTGTTTGATAATCACTGTTTGATTTGTTATGGATGCACTATTATGTTAATTTATTAATATTTGGATATGAGTTGTTTAATTTTTATCCTTGTTAATGATTCTCAATTCTCCACCAACCAAGAGTTATTAAGTGGGGCACTGACCAATTTTACGGGTTTAGCAAGTAGTGATTGAACGGTAATGGATGTTTGTGGTGTAATAACAATCCCCAACAGACCCCCTTGTGGGTTGGTCTGTAGTTTTATTAACCACTATAAACATACTTAACCGTTCAATCACTACGACCCACCCTCAGCCACCCCGTGTGGGAATGCTTTGAAAATCTCTATTCTTTCTTGCATCTAAATTTGGAAAGTGATTCTATGTTACTCTTAGTCTCCTCTACGCATGCACTTTGATCTAGGTCTTAGAGGAGTGAGTATAGACTGGTGCCAGTCTAATGCAGGCTGTATGGTGAGAGTGTACTCTACCAGAAGCCTGGTTGAGGGTACAATGAGTTGATGGGGGCATGAAAGCAAGCATAAAAATCTTTTTCTGGTGCTAAATGCAGAGTTTGATTTAGCAAGTAGTGATTGAACGGTAAGTATGTTTATAGTGATTAATAAAACTAAAGACCAACCCACAAGGGTTTGGGTTTTAGCTATGCCCCGCCCATCTTTAGCTAATCTCCACCCACACTTTGCCCATGTAGGGATCAATAGATCCCTGAACTCTGACTATCAATTTCCAGAAAACTATACCGGTAAGCTGTTGAATATTTCGAAACCGATTTGACTTGGTGCTGTTGCTGCAATAGGCATACAGCATCTTTGTTAAATAGGAAAGACATAAGTCATGCAACAACACTTAGTCCGTCATCAAGTAAACATTCCTGATGAACTTATCTAAGTCATTCATGATGTAATTGATTATGACATCATCTTACATGTGACGTAGTTGATTATGATGTCATATGATTGATGGATACAATCCTGTAAAGGTACATTCCTGGACCATGACAGAAAGTTTGAGATCCATTTCCTATGGGAATTTTTATAGTGCACTAAATAAGACAGTGACTGAATTACTGGAGGAATCAGATTTCTTTATAAAAATATTATTAATGTCTACTACCCTAGCATCATTCCAGCCAACTTGCATTAACATCGGCCAAGTGATTAATGAGCAATCTAAAAAAAGCTAGGACATAATCTCACTTGGCCCTTCGACCTAATGATTAGCTGCAACGATACACCATCTACAAGCTCATGTGATACTACTGTTAAACAGCACAGCCTGGGATAACACGCACACATGGATGGATGGATAATCGATGCCAGACCAGGATAATATATGCAGAACTTACACACTGCCAGCCAAGATGAGACCAGGCTAATATCCACAGCTCTTATACAGTAGGCTAGACCAGATAAGAACGGGATAATATACACAGCACTTAGACAATAAGGTACATAAAGCAAGTTTACTAACTGTATGAGAAAGATCATGATGTGGTTAGCATGTGTCTCCAGAAATCAAACTGGGTGACTGAAAAAGATCAAACAAATATGTGGATGGATGAGGGGACAAAATGCCTAACCTTTTAAACTTCAAATTTGTTCAAGAAAATGTTCATTTGTAGATCAAGATATTATTTTGAAATTAATTTGACTGGGTGCTGTTGCTGCCTAAGGCAGCAACAGCGCCCAGTCAAATTAGTTTCAAATTATTCAACAGTATGTTTATTAAATGGTAAAGACTCAATTCGTACGTGTCAGACTATTAAGCGTTAAAGACGGACTATATCGAGTCATTCATGACATCATGATTATGATGTCAGCCTATATGTCACATAGCTGATTATGATGTCATATGATTGAGTGAGGAAATGGATTCATGAATTCCAGGCGTTTTCGCCAGTTGTGAGTTCGATTCCCTGTCAATACAAAATTATGTATGTATGATCTTTATAGAATTTTACAAAATATTGTACTGGTCCGCAGGACTGGTAACTTTCGGAAACTACTGGTCCACAGATAATTTTACAAGGCATCAATTATTGTCAATACTAAGTGTTCAATATAATGTCAGGCTGGCATAATTTATGGTTCAAACAGTCCCACGTTTGGTGTTACTGATGAGCAGAAATCTGTACAGTGGACCATTCCATTTTTAGCTATGCCCCACCCATCTCTAGGTAAGCTCCACCCACACCTCGCTCGTGTTGGGATCGATCGATCTCTGAACTCCCTGACTCAATTTCCAGAAAACTATGCGGTTAAGCTGTTGCATATTTTGAAACTAATCTGACTGGGTGCTGTTGCTGCCATAGGTAGCAACAGTGCCCAGTCAAATTAGTTTCAAAATATTCAACAGCATGTTTATTAAATAGTAGACATACAATTTGTACAATGTGCCAGACTATTAAGAGTTAAAGACAGGCCTAATCGAATCATTTATGCCGTAATGATTGACGTCATCCTACACGCCGCCTAGCTGAGTATGACATCATATGATGTCAGATCACCGATGGATACTCTGGAAGGGTGAATTATTTACTAGTCTCGGACTCGTGAAATTCGAACCCGGATGGTCAGTGATTATCGTACATCTTCACTTTCGTGTGTCTATAAAGACAGAACATTTAAGACTTGAGAATAAAATTTATTAAAATAATTATGAAAAACAATGTAATACTGTAAAATATTTAGCATAGTATGACTTGACTAGAAGAGAATATGTATTCCACTATTTTGATTACCTATTTAACCCCTCTTGTGTCAACTTTCAACCTTTAACTTTCAAATGTGTTCAAGAAAATTTCAATTTTCGCACAAAATGTCAATCTTCAAATAAAGAAACCTATTTTTGAAAATTGGCCACTCGGATGACTGGCTCAGTTATCGAGCAAGTCATTTCAATGGTAAATTAAACGAGTTTTACTTTGGTAGATGCAAGTGGCCATTTCTCAAGACCATTGCAGAAGCTATTTTTGTCCAGCGTAAGTGTTAACGGGTTAATGGTCAAGCCATCCAAAATTGCCTTCTTCAGCGGTCTTGAAGAATGTCCATGTGCAGGTCAAGAGAATATTTTTAGAAAATTTACTCCTGGGATGACCCGCTCGATAAATGAAAATAATCTTGTCTTGGCCTTGACCATTACCCCTTTAACACTCATATCAGCCAAAAATGGCTTCTGCTGTGGTCTTGATAAATGTCCTTTTGCAGACCAAGAGAAGACTATTTTTGAAAATTTACCACATTGAATGACTGGCTCGATAACCGAGCCAGTCGTTCAAGTAGTAAATTTTCAAAAATAGTCTTCTCTTGGTCTGCAAATGGACATTTTCTATGAGAAAATCGAAATTTTCATGAACAAATTAGAGTTAAAGTGTTAATTGAAATAAGTTACATCTTGAGCACTTTGATGCATTGTTGAGACAAGAGGGGATATTTGATAGAATAGTCAATAATACTGTTCAATGTTTGCACCAAATCACAATGAAATCAGCACACCAGCTTCCTCATCAAGGAGCCTAATCACCCTGTAATGATCACCAAGTGCACATAATACAGTGCACAGACATGGCGGATAAGGACAACTCAATTTATCTAACTATAGCCCTTGAATCGTCAAATATTTTCAAGAAAATTTCAATGTTTTCATAGAACATGTTGATTTGCAGACCAAGAGACTAATTTTGAAAATGTTCGAGCCATTCATTCCAGTGGTAAATTTACAAAAAATAATCTCTTGGTCTGTAAATTAGCGTTTCTCAAGACCGTGTTGAAGGGTTAATGAGGCCAACTATCATGTAGCCAGCAGATATTTTAAACAATTTATACATCTAATTGAAATTATATTTAATTAAAAAATATTACATAGATATAAAACAAACACTACTACACTTTGACCATTGCTAAATAACTAAATAAGAATAAAATATTGTAATAAAAAGCTAAATTTCTATATTTTTGGCACCAATTTGAGTTTACCCACTTTCCATAATAAGACTTGAATCAGAAATGAGAAGACTTAGATTTCTGTGCAGTATAAATACTTCTATATTGTCTCTCGCTGTTCGGATGATGAACTACGCCAGAACCCCGTTCAGGAAGGCGAATGTACGGCGAATGGTCACCTATTTATGTTCGAGGCAAACTATTTTCGTCTTACTGAACATCATGCGTAGCTTCTTTTACGACATCACGTGACATTTATGGGGTTCACTTTTTGTCAGATGTGAGTGATCATTATGATGTCATTTATTACATCATAATGAATATCAGACTCTCAGAAACAATCCAAAAGCATACACACATTGCATGAAGATTAACATAATACTATGATCGCTAAGAATGTATTGGTATGCACTTTTATGGTTAAATTGACAACGCGTCTCAATTGATGATGTACCGTACATATTGCCTCCATCTATTTTTTACGAGTCATGGTGAGCCACCTATCAAAGGTGTTCGCCTAGCCACAAAACATTTGATGTGAACACTTAGCGAATGTTCATGTCATCACAAATATTCGGCGAACTAAAAATATTCGCACCACCACCCCCACCCCCGGTGACACACTAAATGTTCACACTTTCTGCACAGTTTGAAACATCAATAGGATCGCCACAAGGTGATGGTTTGTCACCAGTGCTTTTCACTTAATACCTCGCTACAGCACAATCATCTGTTTGAGAACATTCTACAAGACCAAACCCTCAAATTTCAATAATAGGTTGTCACTAGAGCTTGAGTATACAGATGATGCTGACTTTATCGATGAGGAAAAATCTCCTCTTGTTACACTACTTCCAATAGCCACAGAACAGCTCAGGGCTGTAAACCCCTTCGTGAATGAAGCCAAAAGATAGTTCACTTATGTATACCTATCTGACAAAATAGAACTGAATGACAATGGTACCCCTCAACAGGGAACTGAGAAGTGGAGTAAGCGCAGAATCGTGAGTTCCCTCCTCTGCAGCACGACCAACATTGAAACTCTAAAATCCTCATGAAAGTCAAGATGCAACCTATATAGCGCTGTTCGATTATGGAAATAAATAATCGATTATGATGTCCGGAAAATAATCGATTTAATCGGATAATCGAGTATTTAATCTCTTGGAACTTTGGAAGTAGCAACTGCGCAGTGAGGGAGGCTGAGAGAGAGAGGAGGGAGAGAGGGAGGGAGTATAGATTTCTTAACGTTAATAATAATAATAATAATTATAATAAATAAATAAATAAATTGCTAAGAAAATGCCTTATTTTCGAGACGAATAACAGAATACACAATTTCGTAAATTGGTTCCTAGTTAGATTTAGATTACCTCAACTAAGTAGGTCTATGAAATGATCGCAAGACACTCAATAGAACAAGGTATATCAACCAGTCCACTGATTGACTGAACATGATGAACAACCCCATCCAGTATAATGAAGTCAATTTGGAATCCATTTTTCACTCGTTCCCATTGGATAATGGTTTAAAGAAACCGGCGCGTATGCCCAGATTTTCAAGCCAGTACAAAGGCGCCAATTAAATTTAACATTACATAGATTAACTTTTAATTATATAGAGCTCGGCCATAGCGCCTATCTACGATGATTCACTATTTTCCAGCATTGGAAAAGCTGAATATTTTGAAAATCATTTGACTGCAGGGGTGTTGCTGCCTTAGACATCAACAGCTTTAAGTCAAATTAGTTCCAAAAACAATCGGCTAAATTTATGAATATTTTTATAAAAAATTTGTGAATTTACTACAAAAAATAGTGAGTCAGTTTTATGCATTTTTTCGAAATGGCCATATTATTTTTATTTCTAGTATGATATAGATTTTGCCCATAATGCCTATCTACACCATTTCCCTACTTTTCCAGCATTAGAAAAGTCGAATATTTTGAAAATCATTTGACTGCGAGTTGTTGCTGCCTTACACAAATATGAGCAGGCCTAATGCGATTGGTTGTTAATGAATTCTTCCGCTGGGATATTCACTACTATTGATTTTATGAATGAATTTCCTGCAAATCGTAATATTCTTTACCATGTGACTTTTTGGTTGATGGATTTTTTGTTTTATAACGTGTGTTCATATATCTGCCAGACAACTGAGTGTTAATTTAAGTTAGATTCCCGCGAATCATTGCGTTTATGTTGTCAATTTATCATAGTCTCTATTACGGCATCTCGAAAAATATTCAGACAGATGACTTTTCGTGGAAATTCTTGAGATGCGATTTCTGGGAAATGTCTATTTAGTTACGCGCTGAATGACATTCACCTGAGTAGATACGAATGACAGTTTATTGTATTACTGAATAACGAGTACTCAAATACAAACACGTGACTTACTAGATTAGATCATACTGTAGGTGGTTACGCAAACTCTAGCCATATCACGCTACTCTACGAGGGTCCTAAACTCGCTCTCATATCCGCGATCCTATTTTCATGCATTATATTTGAATACGCTTTCGAAAATAATGACCTGATAAGTGTTGAAAATCACCATTTTATCAGTTAGGGTGTTAATATCACGAGATCACATGGACCAGACTCTATTTTAACTACTATTTTGAGATGGGTAGCATCGAAGTGGACAGTCATACGTAGTTACCGTTCTAATTTTGTGGCGATTTACGTCAGTTGTCAAATTGAAATCGCAAATTACATGTACTGAAGCTAATGAAAACAAGATATTTTCATATTTCTAGTGTAGCGTTATCGATTTTCGTGCTAAATTTTCTGTGCATCCCCTGGGACGCATGGGATCCAACTTTATGCATTCCAGGGCAGATTTTATGCATCTATACGGGCAAAAGGATGTGAATGAGGAACACTGGACACACGTCGCGTAATTGATTATGACGTCATAGAATGAACCTTTTCATTTTTAGCTATGCCCCGCCCATCACTAGCTAAGCTCCACCCACACCTTGGCGTGTTTGGATTGATCGATCCCCGAATTCCCTAGCTATCAATTTCCTGAAAGCTATACAGGGAAGCTGTTGACTATTTTGTAACTAATTAGACTGGGTGCTGTTGCTGCCATAGGCAGCAACAGCGCCCAGTCAAATTAGTTTCAAAATATTCAACAGAATATTTATTAAATAGTAAAAGCAAACAATTTGTACAACAGCCCATAGACCGTCATCAAATATGCATTCGTGACGTACTTATCGACGTCATTCATGACGTGATTCATTATGATGTCATTGTACACACCACGCAGTTCATTATGACGTCATATGATGGGTGGGTACTCTGGAAAGGTGAATTGAGTGAGGAAATTGATTCATGAATTGCAACTCCATTACAAATCATCGCTGACCACACAGTCTAATATCAAATACAGCACTCTATAAACTGTGTGACACAGAGACACTATCTGTGATGGTAGCACAAAAGCAATGGTCTATGCTCAGACATGTTTTTCGATTGCCAGAAAACACGCCTGCTCAGAAAGCATTAGAATTTGCAGTCGTAGGTGCCAGTAATTATCAGGCACACAACGGAAGCCACAACATGAACTTAGTAAAGTGTTTTGTGATCAGACCTCAAATAATGTAATCTAAGGCCACTAAAGATGAGAAATAGCCTAAGGCGCTTAGGATGCCTGCAGTGGACACGACACAGTGGAGAATGTTGAAGAAAAACTGATTGCAGCCGAAAAAAATTCTCAGTCCTTCAGCTGCAGAAGAACACAGTCACTCATCATCATTATCATATTGTCCCTATATCTCATGATATTTTACTTCGAGCTGATAGATTTACTATCCCCAAAGGCAGAGTGAATAAGAGCAGGAGATTCAGATACTATTACATATAGTTATTTCACACTGATAAAGTACATCTAGACAAGAATTTCTATCTGGAGTTTATTGTCCGACTGCTTGCTGAATTTTTGCAGACAATATTCCATAAGTTATATCTCTGGATCTTCTATATGTTTTGAAAACAATTTGAGTGAAAGTTGTTGGTGGCTAAGACACCAACAACTTTCAGTCAAATTGTTTTCAAAATATCCAGCAAGTCAAGAGTTTTTATTCATTGAAATTATTGTCTGGTGGCTTGCAGCAGCGAGAGTTAATTGCGTGACTAAAAATCAAAGTAGCTAAATTAAACAGTTATTGAATATTTAAAAAATTATTTGAAAGTCAAATCATTTTCAAAATATTCAACTACAGATTGTCCCTCCGTTACATGTTTAGTATAGGTGTGAATTAATTTACGTATTCTCCACCAATGTTCAGCATTAACCCTTTTCCATGTCGAGTCCAAAGGGGAGCTTACTCATTACATGTATTTCTGGATATAATGAGTTATATCCCCTTGAATATTTGGACTGGAATGTCAAAGCTGTCATTATGCATTTTAACCCTTTCAACGACAATCCCGGAAAAAGTTAATTCTTTACAATGTAGAGCATATTCTGTTGAACATTTTGAAATTAATACAATTGGAATCTGTTGCTGCCTGAGAGGGATCCAATTCTAGCTATGCCCTGCCCATTTCTAGCTATGCCCTGCCCATTTCTAGCTATGCCCTTCCCATTTCTAGCTATGCCCTGCCCATTTCTACCTATGCCCTGTCCATTTCAGCTATGCCCTGCCCATTTCTAACTATGCCTTTCCTACTTCTAGCTATGCCCAGCCCATTTCTAGCTATGCCCAGCCCATTTCTAGCTATGCCCTGCCCATTTCTAGCCATGCCCTACCCATTTCTAACTATGCCCTGCCCATTTCTAGCTATTTCCTGCCCATTTCTAGCTATGTTCTTCCCATTTCTAGCTATGTCCTGCCCATTTCTAGCTATGTCCTGCCCATTTCTAGCTAAGCTCAGCTCACTTTTTTATGCATGTTGGAATCAATTTGAAACTTGAATCCCCAGAATCTACAGGCAAGCAAAATATTCAACAGAATGTTTATTAACCCCCTCTTGTGTCACCATCGCTTTAAAGCACTCAAAAGACTATTTATTGCAATTAACCATTTAATTGATAATACTTTTAAAGGAAATTTATATTTTTGCAGCCAGAAAGAGTATTTGTGTAAATTTATAACGAACATTTACAAAAAAATAGATTTATGTTATCCTTCAAAGCATTCATCAAAAGTCTAATGGTCAAGAAAATTCAAATTTCTGCTTAGGCAGTGTCCAATTGCAGACCAAGAAGAGTATCTTTGAAGATTTACCACTGGAATTACCGAGCCAGTCATCCCAGTTGTGAATTTTCAAAAATATTCTCTTAGCCTGCAAATGGACATTTCTAAGATCACTGCAGAGGTGGTTTTGGACCAACTTGACCGTTAAAGGGTTAAGTTGACACAAGATGGGTTAAATTGTAAATACATAAAAGACATAAAATTTGTATGCTTTCGTGACATACTTTTTGATTTTTGTGACAGAGATATATGTGACCTTGCTTGTGACGTCAGCTAACATGTGAAGTATTTGCTTATGGCATCAGATACTTGACTGACTGATCTGGAAGAGGTCATGTGACACAATGATATCACAATGATAACGTTTTATCGCATGTCATCAAAAAATTCGTCGCTGTCAGTATCTAAATCGTCACTGAGAGGTGACATCGGCCGACGTATTTCATCATCTGTCAGATCTAATCCTTCTAAGTGAAACTCACCAGAGTCTGAAATAAAGAGCATGAAGACTTTACTCTTCAATTAGCGTATTATTCAATTTATATGTATTGTGTGTATGTGAGTGTGTGCGTGCATGCGTTTTGGACAGGTATCACATATTCAACATGAGTTTTTGAATTTCTGGATCTTTCAAATCATGCCCAAAGTTGCGGGAATCCTAGTGTATGGTCACACTCTTTCCTGTGTTACAATTTGAGCCAAACTGGATTTGGTGGTTTCTGAATCCATGTTCTCTTATGCGGATCACGGCTAGAGTCTGGAAATCCTTTTGCATGGCATGTTCCTTCGTTGTGTTAAGATATGAGCCAAATAAGTAATTTTTTAGATACAACTCTGGACAGACAGACAGGCAGGCAGGCCGAGAAAGACAGACAGATAGCAGACAGGCAGACAGACAAACCTGACTGCAATACCCTTTTCCCCTTATTGGGTGAGGGTAATTACAGGCAACACTAATTAATAACAATACACAAGAGGCTCTGGATCTTGCGCGATGTTTGCTTTGAAACATCGCGATTGATTTTATTAAAAAAATCGCGATTTTTAAAATTAAATCGTAGGTCGAAATTCCCAAAATTATAAACCAGGATAACGTGACAAGTCACGAAAACTGGGACTTGGAATTTCTAGAAAAAGTTGAAATAAATGATGCAAAAATAGCACGAAATTAGAACACAATTTCATGCGACAAATTCTTACCATTCTACGTCTATGCTTAATGTATACTTTATATCCATCATCGCGGGAGTGAAATTATTAATTGGGACCGCCTAAATATTGCGAATTGTTTAATAAACATCATTTATTTCATCAGAATTTGACATAAAATCTCGTCGAGAAAAAATATAAATTGCGTCATGTATCAGCTTCCGTTTATAAACTCCCTTTGTAGGACGAGTTTAGGGCATTACCCGAGTAACGCGAAGACGCTAATATTAGCACCAAGGGACATACTGTGCAATCCACATACATAGGACAATAGCTTTGAGTAGCTATGAGCACAACGGCATAAAAGGTGCTACCTCGCTAGTGTTAGCTTGTTTATTGTAGCGCTTTGTGTTGTGATTAGTAATTATTCAACATGTGCATGGCGCGGCAGGATATAAACACAATGAGCACAGGCGTGAATCGATTATAATTGTACTCATGTACTGATAAAATGTGATGGAAAAGTACACACTTCAGGATTTTAAACAAACATGAAATTTTTGACGATTTTCTGATTTTTCCTCAATTACATCGTAAAAAAAATGATTTAAATAATAAATCGAACTTCACGATTAAATCGAAATCGTGCAAGCCTAGATCCGACATTGTTCTGCAAATCCTAATCCATTACTGATATCTTTCATATATGATTCAGCATGTCTCATAACATCAAGTGTAAATTAAAGCACTTTTGAGCAATTTGTTCAACTCCTTTTCTTTACTATTTTTGCAGTCATTCTATCATTTTCACAGATATTTTTACCCTTTTTATTGGTCATTGGCAAAAAAACTGAAATTGGTAGTGATCTTCAGGAATGTCAATTTGCAGGCCACATGAATATTTTTTTTAATTTACCACTGGAATGCCTGCTTCGATAACTAAGCCAGTCACTCCAGTGGTAAATTTTCCAAAATAGTCTTCTCTTAGTCAATCAATGGACATTTTCAGAGAAATTTGAAATTTTCTTTTACAAAAAATTGAGGGTTAAAGGGTTAACATACGATTGATGACAGGCTGTGATGCACGTGCAGGTAGCGATACATCAAAGTCAGAACTTGAGTAATCAGCCAGATCTATGCAACTCCAGTCATCAGGCAGCCATTCTGGTGGTGGCGCATGATAACGTCTCTGTTCATAGGTATGTCGAGAACGTGGCTTCTTCACATGGCCACTCGATATGTTTGATGATTTCATTTCTTTACCCGTTTTATCTGAAGAGGGAAGTGAATAGAACAATGTGTCAAAACTGGACGGTATCGATAAATACAGCCGCACATGTGCTTTCTTGTAACGGATGGGTCATTGGTGTGGTATTAGTATTATTGGTACTGTACCTTCATATGAAAGTGGGATATGCCATTCATGGTTAAAGCTGGCTCAGCTCAAATCTCTAAATCAGGCCTCAGGCCTATGATATCAAGGCTTTACTATCAAAGATGACGTTGCAACGCAGCTAACCTAAATATTCCAGTGAATAGATGGTAAGCAAATTGCCATCCTTGTGTGTATTATTCAATCCTGATACAATTCTCTTTGCATGAGAATCACTGTTGCTAATTCAATGATCCAACTCAACTAGTTTTCCTCACAGATAAATTCCAATGATGTATAAGCCATTATTAGTGGTTCTTAAGAAATTGAACTGTTATTAAGAGCTGTCAGAATACATTGTCCATCTAAAAATTACCAAGCTTGTACAGAGCCTAAAGTTACCAAGATGTTACAGAGCTCGAGGTTATCAGGCTTGTACACATTAAAGCTAAATTAAACATTCTGCTAAGTCATGTTTGGTCTGTCAATCTAGCATATTTTCATTATACAACTGATAGCACTCCAACTAACGTCACTCCAACTGATGTCACTCCAATTGACATCACTTCAACTGACCGCTTCAACTGACATCGCTTAAACTGCCATCACTTCAACAGACATCACTTCAAGTGACATCGCTTCAAGTGACATCACTTCAACTGACATCGCTTCAACTGACATCGCTTCAAATTACATCACTTCAACTGACATCGCTTCAACTGAAGTTACTTCAACTGATGTCACTTCAACTGACGTCAAATCAATTGATATCTTTTCAGCTGACATCGCTTCAACTGATGTCGCTTCAACTGATGTCACTTCAACTGCCATAATTTCAATTTTTTTTTGCCCATAACTCTAGAATGCAAGTAGAAAGAATTACCAGATTTGACACCTCCTACAGATCATGACTGGTTAAGATTGCAATGAGTTGGAGAGCAAAGTATAAAATATCTAGGTCCTGGGGTCATGGTGACAACAGTGTGAGTCAGCACCTTCCCCGAGTGCAGTCTGGTTGTCTCCTCGATTTTCAAAATTTATCTGGGATAACCACCTCCACCCCATCCTACCCCTGCACCAACCCCAACTCATAACTGGCATGAGGACACAGATTCTGGACAAACACTATCAGAATTATGGCTACTCCGCTGTCCTCTACACTTTGGGGAGAGGATATGTGTGGGCCCATGCATACATTATGTATTGCACCCCTGTGCTAATTGCTCTCTCTGTCTACTCTGCTGTCCTCTCCACTTTGGGGAGGGGATGTGTGGTGGCTCATGCATATGTTATGTATCGCACACATGTACTAAGTGCTCTGTCTACTCTGCTGTCCTCTCCACTTTGGGGAGGGGATGTGTGGGGGCCCATGCATATGTTATGTATTGCGCACATGTGCTGAGTGCTCTGTCTACTCTGCTGTCATCTACACTTTGGGGACGGGATGTGTGGGAGCCAATGCACATGTATTGTATTGCACACATGTCCTGAGTGCTCTGTCTACTCTGCACTTTGGGGAGGGGATGTGTGGGGGCTAATGCACATGTATTGTATCGCACACCTGTGCTGAGTACTCTGTCTACTCTGCTGTCCTCTACACTTTGGGAGGGGATGTGTGGGGTTTGATGCACATGTTATGCATTGGGGAACGTTGTGATTATGGGTTTAATGGACCTTTCCAGTTTTAGCTATACCCTGTTCATCCCTAGTTAAGCTCCACGCATGATTCACCTCTGTTGGGATCAATCGATCCTTGAACTCCCTGACTATTCCAGAAAAATATACAGGTAAGCTGTTGAATATTTGGAAACTAATTGGACAGGGTGCTGTTGCTGCCAATGGCAGCAACAGTGCCCAGTTAAATTAGTTTCAAAATATTCAACCGCATGTTTATTACATAGTAAAGACATACAATTCATACAACCTGACAGACTATTAAGCGTTTAAGATGGACTAAATCGAGCCATGAGATAATGATTATGACGTTATCCTACATGTCAATTAGTTGATTAAAGATGTCATGTGATTGACTGAGGAAATGAATTCATGAATTCAAGTGCCTCATGCTCATGCTGTGACCAATGCAGACTGTGACGGTAAGTGCAAGTCCCCCCCCCCCCCTCACATAGAGTATCCCTCCCATAGTGTGGTAAGTGCAAGTCCCCTCCCTCACAGTATCCCTCCCATAGTGTGGTAAGTGCAAGTCCCCTCCCTCACATAGAGTATCCCTCCCATAGTGTGGTAAGTGCAAGTCCCCTCCCTCACATAGAGTATCCCTCCCATAGTGTGGTAAGTGCAAGTCCCCTCCCTCACATAGAGTATCCCTCCCATAGTGTGGTAAGTGCAAGTCCCCTCCCTCACATAGAGTATCCCTCCCATAGTGTATCTGTGTCCATGGATCCAAGTGTTAGGGAAGACATTGATGAGATCATCAAGTCGTTCTCCATGCTAGTGTCAGCTAGCTCAGGATTTCAAGTAAAAATAAATACCTACATATAGCTCTTTACAAATTCTTTTTTATATAGTATGCATACCTCAACCTATTGTTGCCTATCCCACCAAGACTATAAGAGGATACAAGACTGATTCAAATCATTCAGATTTTGAGTCAAACTTGATGCATTGCAAAAGCATAGAACTTAGATAGCAAAGTGCCTCCATATATTACTCACCTACAGTAGCACGAACAGTTCTTGGTGTGTGAAGATCTAAGTATTCCTCCATAGATGCTAGCTTGTTCTTCATACTGAATACAGAATATCTAAGAAAACAACAGATGGCGTGTATGTTATTATATTATTTTCTTAAACTGAACATAATTGTAGTCTGATCAAGGACTAGATCCGACTGTAAATGGACCGTATCTTATGCAAACTTACTTTGACACAATGTTGTAAGATTTGGAAATTCTTTCCTTAAGACAACTAAATATTAGAACAAGAATGGATCCAACATATAAATAATTTTGTAAATACTCTATTTTTGTTGTAATATTTCAGGTCTTGTACTATTAAAGCAGGTACACAAATTCCAACCCCGTCACTCAATATTTGGTATTATTTTGTATCTAAAGTATTATATTTATAAACAAATCCAATTAGAAAGAAATCAGAAAATCTCAAATAAAGCTAAACACATCACCAGCCACAAACACAACTAGCGCCACAACCATCGACGCTCAAAGTTATCAAAAGTTATATGTTGGTCGGAGTTGCATAATAATAGTAATATTTGTCTATACAGAACCAGGGATCAATCACAAGTGACTGCTAAATAGCAAATATTCTGGTTTCTGTGTGAATTGGTGATAAATTCCACTGGTAGGGTTGCATTTGCATTTTTAATATTTGTGAAATTTATAATATAGATATTGTGTGGCTGTATGTATGAAGAGGTTAGATACAAAATGAGCTATTTTTTTAAATCAGAAAAATTGTCCACGTAATTGTTTATCTATTGTCAAACTGTGACAAACACCATTTTCATTCATAATTGAAAAATGAGATATATCCAATTGGCCAATGAGTGCAAATGGCATTTATAGCATTTTGGCCAAAAATATATTACCTAACCACAATTACGATGGGTTATAGAATTGGCATTTATCACATTTTGCATCTAAGCTCTTCAAAAATGAATCGATGTTAAATAAACGAAATCACAGATTTCTTTTTTCATGAGAGAGTTGATACTTACAACCCTGATACTTTATGATATTTCCTAAATATCGACCTAGCTTCAATAATACTCAGAATTAAAAAGAAACCACCCCCACTGGGCAGGTTAGACAACTGACAGTCCAGCGGATGTGCAGCCCAAACTCGCACATGCACGGGGCTGACTCATTCTATTCCAAAATATTGGCTGACCTAATTGCAACATGAAACGCCGATAGACCGAGCCTCTGTGGGGCGGAGAGGCCGGGATCGTATCAGGGTGGTAAGCAGGGTTGGCAAGTTTTGGACACTAGTGGTTTAAACCGCGGTTTAAACCATGGTTTAAACCGTCCACCCAAAATAGGTTTTGGACACCTTAAATTGTCCAAAACTGTCCAAAACCTAAAATATTGGTATAAAAAATATTTTTCTGAAATGTCATTTTCTTAAAACAACTATACACCTGTGCAAAAGTTAAGCACCACCCTATTTTTACGCACATGCGAGGGTCTATTCATGTGCTATGAAGAAAGCAATAGCATAAACATTTATGTACCCATCCATCTTAGTGCAAGAGGTAATAATGCAACTAGAGGAATGCTGATTATGATGGTGGGGAAACACTGTATGTTTTTGTTTGAACTTGAAAACGAGGCCTGAATATGGTTACGTTGACACAACTGACAACTATTGCCCTACAGTTGACACACGTGGCTAGATTGTCATTAATGGTGTCTGAAAACGAAGTTTAACATCTGTGCACGAGTTTGAGACTGTCATTATTAATACCGGGTATATCCACCTTGTGCCTGGATGACGGCCTGGACACGACGTCTCATGCTGGTCACCAACCGACTGATACGCCATTGTGGTATTCGTTGCCATTCAAGATGGAGTGCGTCTGTTAATTCCTGTAGGTTCTGCACAGGAGGATCCCTCCTTCTCACCATGTTTCCCAGAATGTCCCAGATATGCTCAATAGGGTTCATGTCAGGGCTCCTTGCTGGCCATGGTAGGGTTTCGATGGCATTCTGGCGGAGGTATTCATGCACAGCTCTAGCACGATGTGGTCGGGCGTTGTCATCCATGAATATAGGGTGGGTTCCAGGTGCATGATTTACAAAATGAGGGACCACAACTCTATCCAGTATGGAATCTTGATATCTTTGTCCATTTAGTGTTCCAGGTACAGTCAACAGATCCAGCTTACAATCAAATGAGATGCACCCCCATATCATAACGGAACCTCCACCAAATGGAACTTCTTCCATGATGTTACGTTGGTCGTACGCCATGCGTCTGGACCTCCATACACGAGTTCGACCATCTGTGGCATGAAGCAGGAACCGACTTTCATCGGACCAGTGTACCCGTCTCCAGGATCTCATGTTCCAGTGTCTTCTTTCGTTGCACCACCTCAGACGCTCCTCTTTGTGGTGTGCAGTGAGGAGAGGACGTCTGACAGGTCTCCTAGCTTTCATGCCAGCAGCATACAGTCTCCTTTTGACGGTAGACATTGACACTCTATTGCGCGTTTCCCATTGCTGGCTGACCACTCTGCTGTTGGTGAATGGAGATCTCCTAACAAGGCGTACTAGGGCTCGATCATCACGGGCAGTAGTCTTCTTCGGTCTTCCAGATCTAGGCCTGTCCTTCACCTCGTTAGTTTGCCCATGTTTTGCAATCAAACGACTGATTACAGTATGGTTAATGTTCAGCTGTCTGCCAATCTCTCTGCATGACATACCAGTGGTATGCATGCCTATGATTTGCCATTTCACACGATCACTTAACCTTCGTCTTGCCATAGCGGTTCACAATCAAGAGCTAATTCTCTCTGTACAAATAAACCACGGTCATGAACACAAAATTCCTAATCTTGTCGCCTAAATCTGTACGTAATGTTCTACACCTCAAACTGGACTTTTACATAACTGAACACGTGTGCTGTTTCCCGCCACGCACGGACATCAAGCGGCGTGAAGTCATGCATGCATGTGCATTTCGTACTTGGAATTATGTCAGCTAACGCGGGGACAAAAAGTATGGCAGCCTAGTTGTACCATCATGTTTCTACGTTCTATTGTTTTTGCTGGTGCTTAACTTTTGCACAGGTGTATATATAGCATTTAGACACGTACATGTACATATTGATGGATGGTTATCTACATGTATTTTTGGATACTTTATTGCTATATAATAATAATAATAATAATAATAATAATAATAATAATAATAATAATAATAATCTAAAAGGACACATATGATTTAAATAAATTAGGAGTCTTATTTGCTTCTTTCTATAATCCATGGGTTAATTTTTTTCAACTTTTGTTTGTCTTAAATGTTTTAACTCTGTATATTTCGACCAGTTGTGTTAAACCCACAGAAACCCTATTTAATCAATAATGTAAACATATTAGACTACCTATGTACAGCTAGATGTTTATATTATTGAGAACTGTCTCTGTGTCTAAATCTATTTCTTGCAAAATGTTCATGGCCTATGGAAGAATCTTAAATTCATAGAGAAAATATCGTCTGCTAAGATGTTGTTTCAACAATTAACTGATGACCCTTGCTCTCTAAGGCTATTTTAGAATGCACTACTCAGTACACACATTAGCTATGTTTACATAAGATCTTATGCAAATTTGGGATTAAGGCATTAAGCTGATAGAATATAAATTAGATTCTTCATGTTTTCATCTATCCTCAGTTAATGCTAGATATCAATTAGACAATTAGTAAAAAGATATCCTTGTGCTACATTAATCTTTGAATTCTTCTGTTGTCCTGAATATTTATGTGTTGATGGTATTTGAAATAGTTAATATGTATTTCAAAGGTGGTAGGCCTAAGGATCCAATTTGGAAGCACTTTTTGGAAGTTAAGATTAATGGCAAACAAATGGCTAAGTGTAGAGAGTGTGAGTACACAGTTGTCAACAAGGTAGCAAGGATGAAAATACACTATGAGAAGCATGAGAAGTCTACTGAAAGTCCTGTTGAACAGGCTGATACAGACAGTGCAGACACACATATCAGCAAAGACATCAAGATTTTGAAGGTAAATAAAATTAATGCTTAACCCCTTGCCCTCAAATGTCAATAATTAAAAATTCTATATTTTATTGTGACTATACCAAGGAAACTGGTTTTCATTTTTCAACAATTTTGTTGGTCGATGACAAATTTGTTGAAAATAAAAAAACAGTTTATCTTTTAATTTTATTTAAAAAATGTTTTTTGTTGACATTGGAGTGCTAGGAGTCCAATATATCTAATACATGCCTTAACCCTTTCACCGATGAATTCCTCAGCTATCATTTTCAAGGACACTATGCGGGAAAACTGCAGAATATTTTGAAACAAATTTGACTGGAAAACAAATTTACTCGTGAAATGACTGCCGCTTTTACTAAGCCAGTCATTTCAGTGAAAAATTTTCAAAATTTTTTGCTAAGTTCTGTTTAAAAGTCATAATGTACAATGTAGGTAAGGTTACTATTCACTGTAATTGTCCTGGCCGCATGGGGGTTATCAACAGGATGTCTCACCTTTAGTTCAGATACCTGAGTTAATTATTCTCTTTGCCATGCTAGTAATAGAGCCAGGTCTGATAATCTCTGATAACCACAATCACATGCTGAGCCTCTTTACAATTCAATGGTATAGGTGTGATAATTGGCCTGTGAGGCCGCTGGCTTAAGATTAGAAATAACACACAATGATCTGCTTAACCCTATACTTTCTGCAACCCAGGGTTTTCAGAAATACTCTTGCCTGAATACCTTTACTACAGTAATATTATGAAAACAATTTGGCATAGCACACTAACACCCTTCAGATAGACTGATGCAAACAGTCAAACTAATATTCAGCAAGTCCCAAAGTTTTGAAAATAAATAAAAACATGCATTTATTTGACAGAAGGGTGGTCTATCTTTAACTCTATCCATTCCAAATTTTAAATGTATTGAATTATGACATAAAATTAATTACTTTTGAAAATTCAACATAGGAATGACTGATTTTGTTGCAATGCCAGTCATTTCAATGTAAATTTTTAAAAAGATTATCATATCTTGTCCCCAAATGGCTTGGACCAGGTAGGGTGTATATCTACATTTGGCTTATATAGCACATGTAATATCCCTTTTCTTTGTTTCAGCTGGACAAACCATCAGCTGCACCATGCACAAAGCGACTAAGAGAAGAATTGCCATCACAATCAGCACCACCCTCACCAACCTGTCCAGTTCAATTCTCAATTCAACCCGATCTGAGCCGACATTGTATCACTACCACCTCAGCGATGAAGTCAGCAATAGATATAGTCGCGAGGTTGTTTTATGCTTGTAACCTTCCATTTTCAATGGCTGAACATCCGCAGTTCATAAAAGCAATTTTAGCTATATCCACACTAAAATCCGTAATAGGCTTGGAGTAGAGAAAGCGTCAAAGCTAGTGTTTTGCTACAGGATGTTGAGAGGGCTGTCTGATTTGGACTACTAATTAAACCTAATTAAGCCTTTTAAGTTTTAATTGTATGTATTTGATAAAAATGTAATAATAACTCATATAATAAATGGATTTGTTTAATATAGTGTTTTTGATGCAATCTCTGATTTCTTGTTATTTTTTAATAGGATTATGATGCATAAGAGTATGGTGATATGTCCAACATAGTTTTGGACAGTTTTGGAAAATTTTGGACAGTTTTGGACTGGTTTAAACCATTTAAGACAGGTTTTAGACAGGTTTTGGACAATGTCTGCTCAAAGTTAGTTTTGGACTGTCCAAAACCCAACCCTGGTGGTAAGTATCAACTCTCTCGTGAAAAAAGAAATCCGTGATTTCGTTTATTTCACATCAAGAGTATACTTTATGATATAGCCAGAATTTGTAAGAGAATTCAGCGGGAGGGAGGCGAAGGTCAGAAGACCGGCTCATCCCTGGAAGAGCAAGCTTTTGCTTTTGGAGCACAACAAACATCTGAAAATTGCGTATGTAAACACAATCAGGAAATGATTTGGACATCGGATAACACGACCAATGTTGAGAGTAATGACTGTTTCACATCCGCTGCCCACCCTCTCTTAAAGAGGGAGCGATGACCTCAATTTCCTATACGCTCTCTATGTACTCGTGCTAAAGTACTATAAGACATCGGACGAAAGCTTCATTTCGTACACTCTCAGATGGAACCACAAAGAACACAAAACCATCACCATTTTAGTAAGTAATATAAAAACGTGACAAAAAATAACCATCACCAAATATAGGACTAACCTATTTTGACGAGATTCCCCTTTGATCACCGCTGGCGATGACAGGTACAGTATGGAAAAGCGGGCATTCCCCCCACTAAATTGCACTGTGTGTGAGTCAACGGCCTTATGTACAATATTTACAAATTTATATACAGATTTAACGTTTATGTAAAATCGATAAGGCAAGTGGATTTGACGTGTCACGTAGGTAATGATTTGTAAAACTAGACTCACAGTGCCATTGTGCTACTGACATAACGTCATCCACCGGCACTCCGTTAAACAGAGCCATGGATGTCACTACACCACGGACACTGTGAGCCTTGGCCATGTCAACTTGTTTACCTGTGGCGGCTTTGTGGCAATGCTGGATGCATTCCACAATCCACCTAGAAATGGTATCTTTAGAAGCTCTCCGATGGGGTTCAATGCAAGATAGCCATAGAGCGCTAGGGTCTGTCCGCCATTCCTGTGTACGTTGTTTATAACACGTTAATGCACGGACTGGACACCAAGCCTTTGAATTAGGATCAAACCTAGACAAAGCGGGTAAAACTATAGGCTGACCAGGATATTTTAAAGACTGGTTCTTCGCCATAAAGTTAACTCTAGGTAGAAGCTTAAAGGTCTTGTGAGGACTTATGGTCGATAACGAGTTTCAATTAATTTTATGGTCTACTACACTATATAATAAACGAAATCAAGGATTTCTTTTTTCACGAGAGAGTTGATACTTACCTCCCTAATACTTTTGATATTGCTAAATATTGGCTTTCACTCAATAAACACTCAGATTAAAACAGTTAGGTGCCCCTACTGGGCAGGGAGTCAGAGCGTAGTCTGGCGGATGCCAGCCCCACCACCGCGCATGCGCAGACTAGCACTTCCTCTGACTAATTTATTGGCTGATACACATGCAACTATAAAGAGCCTGAAGACCGAGCCTCTGTGGGGTGGAGAGGCCGGGTCCGTATCTAGGGAGGTAAGTATCAACTCTCTCGTGAAAAAAGAAATCCTTGATTTCGTTTATTTCACATCAAGAGTATACTTACCTCCCTAATACTTTTGATATTGCCAGAATTCGACAGTGAATTCGGCGGGAGGGAGGCGAGGTCAAAAGACCAGCTCATCCCTATACGCTTTTCTGCGTTTAAGGCACTTAAACTTCTGAAACTGTATGAAAAAACAGTCAGGATTTGACTAACCATCGGATAACACCCCCGATGCATGAGAGATGACCGAATGTCATATGCGCTCCCCCCCCCCCCTCCTTCCTGGGAGGAAGAGTCGAATGACCTCAATGTCCTATACGCTCTCTACGTACAAGTGCCATGTACTACAGGACAGAGACGAAAAGCTCCATTTTCGTATACTCTCAACAATGAACCACATAAATACACAAAACCATCATCATATAAATAACGGGTAACGTGACAAGACAATCAACAATGGACAACACACACACAAGACTGACCTTGTTGAAATGGCTGCTGACATCCTCTTCCCATTGGTGAAGATCGATGCAGTCCCAAATTAGTGGTTGTTTCCATAAATTAATTGTGAAATATATAAGCAATGAGGAAACCCCATCAAAAATATATATGCCTAGTTATTTTCTCAAAATCGACAAGGCGAGAGGATTAGAGGTGTCACGGAGATAATGGTCTGTAAAACTTGACTCACAGTGCCACTGAGCCACCGACATAATATCATCCACAGGGACCCCATTAAATAGGGCAGTGGATGTCACTACGCCGCGGACACTGTGAGCCTTGGCCACGTCAACCTGCTTCCCGGTGGCGGATTTATGGCAAAACTGAATGCATTCTACAATCCACCTGGAAATGGTGTCCTTAGAAGCCCTGCCATGGGGTTCAATATATGACAACCATAACGCTGACTGGTCGGTGCGCCACTCCGCCGTACGTTGTTTGTACCGGCAAAGCGCCCGGACAGGACACCATGCTTTAGAATTAGGATCATATCTAGTTAAAGCAGGCAAAATAATAGGTTGACCTGGATATTTCAACGACTGATTCTTAGCCAAGAAATTAATCCTAGGTAGCAGCTTAAGGCCCTCCCCTGAAACCACAAAACGGTCATCCTCGGCTGATAAGGCATGAATCTCACTCCTACGCCTAGCCGAGGCCGCAGCAATTAAAAACACAGTCTTCAGTGTTAATAGTTTCATCGAAATGGAACTAAGTGGTTCAAACGGCTTATCACCTAGTACTTGAAGCACTAGCGATAAACTCCAAGACGGAATCACAGGTGGATTCCTTGGTCTTAGATTGCCCATGCCTTTAATTAATACATTTAATGTATTCACTTCATCACTTCCCCTCTTAGCCAAGCAAGGAATAACAGACATTAAAGCTGACTTATAACCAGCAATAGAGTTAGGCTTGAGGCTATAGGCATCATAGAGGTGACAGAGGAAATCAGCTACTACCTGAATAGATGCATCCATTGGATCAATACATCTTTTTGAGCACCATTCTGCAAATCTGTTGATTTTATAATTATATGCTCTGGAGGTTGACCCCCTCCTGGCTTTGGCCATAAACATGGCTGCTTGCTCAGAAAAGCCCTCCTTAATTCTAGATTCCTTGACAACATCCACGCAGTCAATCTGAACATTGACGGATTGTTGTGAAGGGCCTTGCCCTGGAAGATAATATCGTCCATCAGAGGCAGAGGAACCGGATTGCAGACCAGAAGGTCCAGCCGATCCGTATACCATGATCGGCTTGGCCAATCCGGGGCGATCAGAAGCACTTGGCATTCCTCTTGTCTGATTTTCTGAAGAATTTTTGGAATCAGGATTGCTGGAGGGAATGCGTATGCATACATTCTCCCCCAGCTGATAGCTAACGCATCTGTTGCGAAAGCGCTTGGATCCGGAATCGGAGAGACGTACGTCGTCATCTTCGCATTCTTCTTTGTTGCGAACAAATCGATGTTGGGTTTCCCCCAATGGTCGAACAGACGATCCGCCACACATTGATTTAGTTGCCATTCCGTGGGTAAAACACTCATCCTTCGGCTCAATGAGTCTGCTAGCAGGTTTAACCTTCCCGGAATATGAACTGCTTTCAAGGTAATCTGGTGATCCAGACACCAACAAAGCAGTCTCCATGTCATCATACAGAGACTGGGCGACTTCGTTCCGCCCTGGCGGTTTATGTAAGTCACAACTGTTGAGTTGTCTGAACGAATAAGAACAATCTTGCCCCAAACTTTCTGTAAGAAATGTTCCAGGCCCAGGACTACTGCTCTTAGCTCCAGTAGATTTATATGTTCCTTTGACTGTTCCAGATTCCAAAGCCCTGATATCGTGGACTGCTCCAGGCAAGCTCCCCAGCCCTCCATCGATGCATCTGTATACACAGTCACCTGAGGGTGGGGAGGGGTTAGCATAACCCCCACCAAGAGATTCTCTGTGTCCAACCACCATTGCAGGTGATGAATCAGAGGCGCCAACACTGACACATTCGAGTCCAGCGAACCTGTACTCTGGGTCCATTGTGTCATGAGAAATAACTGGATCGGCCGCCTGCGTAAGGCGGCCTGAGGAATGACTGGTTCCAATGAAACCATCAACCCCAGCATTCTCAAGTAAACCCGTGCCAGGACATGACGACTGTCGCACACTGACTGAATTAATGAGATGAGTTTCTGAACTCTCTCCTGAGTAGGATAAACATATCCTGTCTCTAGATCGAAGAACATCCCCAGGTAAACAAACTTCTGGGATGGAGTCAGCTCTGATTTTGGGAAATTGATCATCCAGCCTAAGTCTGTGAGAGTTTTCAAAACAATCTCCAGACTGGCCGATAAACTTTCCCGGGTGTGTGCTTTCAACAGCCAGTCGTCTATGTACGTGTGGACTCCTATGCTTCTCCTGCGGAGGTATGCGGTGATCGCAAGAACCACACGGGTGAAAACCCGAGGAGCCGTGGAAATTCCGAAGGGTAGCACCCTGAATTCCCACTGTCTGCCCTGGAATGCAAATCTCAGGAAGCGACGGAAACTCCTGTGTACGGGGATGTGGAAATAAGCGTCCTTCAAATCTATCGACGCTGTCCACATTCCCCTCTCTAACCCCGCCAACACCGAGCGCACAGTCTCCATCTTGAAACTGGGCGTCTCTATGAACTTGTTCAATGGCTTGAGGTTGAGAATTGGTCTCCATCCTCCGGTGTTCTTTGTTACTAAGAACAGGGTTGAATAGAAGCCCGGACACCTCTGTGCCGGCTGAATAGCTCCTTTTTGTATGAGGGAATTTATTTCCTCCTCGATACACAACCTTTGATCTGGATCTCTCAGATTTGGAGTCCAGATCGGCACTAGAGACAGTCGCGATGGCGGGCCTGTCATCCAATCGGGATGATACCCGACTGAAAGCCATCGCAAGACTAAACGGTCCTGAGTTAACCGTTCCCACTCTTGCATGTGGTCGGCTAGCCGGCCTCCCACCGGTCCACCTAGGGATAGAGGTGGACATAAGGAGTGCAAGAGCGGCACTGTCTCCTTTGCCAGAAACACCGGCGTGGTTCTCACCGCGGTAACCGTCCCATCAGGAACGATTACCCCGCCCAGATCCTCGCGCGCCACGACCAGCACCGCGCGCACCTCGGTGCGCGGGCGGCTGCCTGGCTGACTGCGCCTGAGGAGCCTGCGCCCCCCTCGCTGCTGGCCAAATCGCACGCGGCCGAGGCCGACGCTGCGATGGTGGTTGGCCTCTGACCTGGCCACTACCACCTCGAGCCTGCAGGGGACGATACGCAGGGGGTGCGGCGCGAACGTTGGCACGACGAAGCACCTCAAACTGCTCGCGCAGCGCCCTCTGGTTATTGACCAGAGTAACCGTCTCCTGGAGCTGCCTACATCCCTCACCTCCAAAGAGACCAGGACCTGTCATAGGCGTACGTAGTAGCCTATTGTATAGGTCCTGGGACGGGCACAGATTATCCAAGGCAAAAGTGCGCCTTGCCCGGACACTCCTGGTCACCGCCCGCGTCATACAGTCCAGCGCCAGGTTGATACCATCCTGGATGGCTCGCTGAACTGTGACCGGACTTGGCTGGCGCGATGCGGATGCTGTTACTACCCCTTGTAACAGCTGGGAGACGTGGGACAGAGCGGCAATCGAAGCCCTCCCACTCTCCTCCGCATCACGCAACGCGGTATTTGCTGAACGCAACGCGTTCGAACACAAGACTCCCGTGTCAGAACGGGAGCCTGGCAGCGCATCCTCACCCAAAGCCGCGCGGTCATCCACGCTCGGCTTAGGTACCACACCGTACCGCTGGTAGTCCAGGGGCACGATGCGGCAACGCCTGGCCACCTCGCGCGGGGCCTTAGCGAGACGTCCACTCGATTTAATGGACGTCTCCGCCGCCTCGAACATGTCAACGACATGCTCTGCCAGTGGCAGAGAAGGCATAGCGTTAGCAGTAGGCTTACCAGCTAACCACGGCCTGTGTTCACGCTGGCTAGGCGACTGCTCCACGGGCAGATCTGGTCTAACACTCACCAGCCACTGGCAAGCGTCAGACCAATCCTCCTCCGTGGCTAGTTGCGAGCGCTCTACAAGACGGGGGCCTTCGTCTTCCTCCTGAGCACAAGCAACAGAGCTTGACGGCGGATACGCTGATATCCCTGGCAAGCCAGGGAGAGCATGCGGGCCTGATAATACCGGCATGCTAATCTCACTGGTTTGACCAGGAGCAGGCGCCGTGGTAGAGCGCGGGGCATATACCGCCCCACCACGGCCCCGGCCAGCACCAGCTACACTCTCGGCAAGCCGAGGTATGCGGTACCGCTGGCCTTCAGCGCCCAGGGCCACAGTCTGAACCGTGGATTCTACCCCTGGGAGAGTAGAACCGTGGAAAAAGGCGCCTGTATTCCCCGCGAGGGGCGCACAAACGTCATATTCCATGGCCACGTCTTCAGACGGCGACCCTAACAGGTAATCATCATCCTCCTGGCCAGAAAGATTAGACTCCGGGTCCGCAAAGAGAGCTAACCCGGACTGGCCAGGGAAGGCGCCATACGAGGTACTGGCAGCCGCGGTGTGCGGATACCCCTGGACTGATGAGCAGCCCGCGGGTTCCAGCGACGACCGTCCACGGTCCCTATTGGGCGCGGCAATAAGCCTGCTGCCAGGGCCGTGGAACACCCCCTCTAATGGGGCCACCTCTGAATCTTCAAACAACGGAAGCGTACTAAGGAACGTTGATTCAGAGGTGGGGATTACCTGCTCCGAAGCAGATGATGAGGTCAATAAAGGATTTGGTCCAGGAAGGATGCCACGAAGCAACTCTGGAACCAAATCCTTGATTGTCCTCCTCATCTCTCCCAACATCTCGGTCCGGAAGGCCTCCATGTCCACCGCGGACGAGGCCTTCCTCTTACCCTTCTTACTTACGACCTCTTTTTTCAGCTTCTTTTTCTCCTCCTCCACCTTGTCCTTCGCCTGCAAGCACAAGAATTCGGACATTAGCTCGCCCCCCCAGTGCTTACATATCTCGCAATTAAGCAAGGGACCACAGGGGCTACACTGAAAACATAGATGAGGGCCAAACTTGTCCCTCAAAAATCGTCCACAGGACGCACAACCAGGTCTCTGAAAAAGGCCAAAGGACGAGGAGTATGAGCAAACTAGTTACGCTTAGAAACTAACCAACTCAAGAGAAGGAAATGACCATAAAGATCATAATTTTTATGAGAAACCAGCTTCGGACAACTTTAATTGAAATTAAAGAGCAAAGCTGATTATGACGTCATTAATCCTATGACAGGACAAAATCGATCCCAACAAACATCCCAGTGCAAGGACGAATTGTATCTCTAACCAGAACATGTGCAGAATGGACATTTCGACTACACAAGCATCAGATAAATGCTGATAACAATGGCAAATAGTGTTAATTATCTCCCTTTCTCATATCAATAATTAATACCTGACACCTTGTCTAGACAAACCATCCAACCTGATGAACTGGAGAACTCCACCATTGAACGCCTCTTAACTCTCTCCACCTCAAGGGGAAGGAATTGGATCAAGAGGGCAAAGTGAGAAGACCTTTATAATAGGCCTCCAACTCACTGGGCATAGAATTTTTGGTTAGATAACCTAACAGTATTAGTAGGAAATGGAACCATGGTGGAGAGACACAAACCCTCTGCTGCTGTCATGTCCTTATTTCTCCTTCACACAGACCTGTGGACATAAACACAAAGAGAGATTAGTCTTGTATAGCACCTAGTTGAAAAAACCCAACTAATTAAGGCGCTTATCACGTTTAGCGAGAGTCCCGGAAACACATTACAACGGGACAAAACTCGCTAATTTTACTAGAAGTCACCTGATTTAAAGGTCCTGGGCCCTCCTCTGGCGAAGTCATCCTTCCTGCCATCTTTATCAGGGATAAACACTTCCAAATTTTCACAAAACACTAAGAATTGAGCGAAGAAAAGCACTTAGCACAAAAACATGTGTAGACTCTCTGCCAATAAATTAGCAAAGAGGAAGTGCTAGTCTGCACATGCGCGGTGGTGGGGCTGGCATCCGCCAGACTACGCTCTGACTCTCTGCCCAGTAGGGGCACCTAACTGTTTTAATCTGAGTGTTTATTGAGTGAAAGCCAATATTTAGCAATATCAAAAGTATTAGGGAGGTAAGTATACTCTTGATGTGAAAACACAATAGCATCACTTGGAGTGAAAAGAAATATGTTAGGCAGCCCGAATAACGAGATTAAATGATGCCTCGATATAAATCATATCCCCGCTCGCTGTGATGTCACACCGGGAACGGCGCTGTGAGCTGTGTCAATATTTCACTGTCTGTAGTACAAAGGTGACCTATTTTTAAAACGTTCGTTTAACACGAGAGGCTTCACAACCATAACATAAATTATGTCAGGTTGAAGCTAAGTCTTCAAGAAATAAGAAATCATGATTTAAAAAAAATTCTATCATGATATTTACTCATTTTAATGGTTTCATGGATAGCCATATTCGCATAATAATAGGCCTATGACAACGGTAAAGCATGGCATCTAAAAAGATATGTATAAGCTTCAGAATGCAGCTACAACTTTTTCTGAAGATTACAAATGTACAATAAGTGTGTGTCTTATGTGAAATTTCTCATGATTATAATCAATGTAATTGTTTATCTATAAGCTTTTGGCGATGTATTTGAACTGACAGAATGTTCAGAGATCGCTGGTCTTTACTTACAGTGCAGCTCATAAATAACTATATGTTTCCAACACAAAAACACAAGCTTGTTAGTTAGAACCATATGAACACGATACAAGAACCTGTTTGTTGAATATTTTTTTAGCATAATTTGGGTTGAAATCCAACCCAATTATGTTCAAAATATTCAACAGTAAGTGTTAATTTAAGTTGTACTATATGCGTGCGGACGGCAGTGAAAGCCTCACCGGGCAACTTGATCGATGCCTAAATTGTAAATAAACTGTGTAGGCCTACTCTGGATGACTATGCGCAAATAGATTAGTTTAGATTTGATTTATATTTTCCCAGCATTTTAGTTAATTTTAAACACATAACTATAGTAACTGCTATTTTGCAATCATAAATTTATTCATAAGTCTGCACAATGGTAAATTGCGATAGTAAATGCACTGAGCTGTGTAGGCCTACTGTCATTTAAAAAGTTGTACATCTGTGTACATACATGTGCCTATCATCTATAATGGAAAATCTCTGCAGTCAATCCACAGGCCTTTGAATTTTCGTCCATCCATATCACTACCACATATCCCCCTACTACATGATGTATATATACTTACTATATATAGTATACACTATATATAGTAGGTATATATACATCATGTTGTAGGGGGATATGTGGTAGTGATATGGATGGACGAAAATTCAAAGGCCTGTGGTCAATCCAGAAAGATAAGAGTAAGATATATATGCATTTGTAGAATTGTATTCCAAGAAGTGTGTGTGTGGGTTTGATTAAATATAGCCTCACGTACACGAAATCCGATGTTATTGTCACCTCTAACCGTGACCATGAGAACTATCCTTTAAGTTTAATCAACAAAAATATCATCAACTTTGCTATTACTGAATCTTTGTAAACCTTTAACAATGTAGTGTTCCTGTGTGAACAATGAATTGTCAAAGAACAGGTGCTTAGGTTCCTAATATGTGCAGCAGTAGAGCGCCTAGCTATGCTCTCTAGACTATAAGAATTGGTGTCTTCCCGGTGTGACGTCACATGTTTAGCGCGATAGCTAAAAACGTTTGGTTGTCAAGGAGGTTGCTATATGCTTATCTCAGCTTTGGCTGGAGCAATTACAAAAATTTAAAAAGCATTTTGTTCTTCTAGTAAAGGAGAATCTATATTATGATTATCAAGTTAATCAGAGCGATCGGGTATCTAGTCCTCACAACATCTTTAAGGCCTTCCCCTGTCACCACAAAACGGTCTGGCTCTGCTGACAAAGCATGTATTTCACTTCTTCGTCTGGCTGAAGCTGCAGCAATCAGAAAAACTGTTTTAAGCGTCAAGATTTTCATGGAAATGGAGCTTAGTGGTTCAAAGGGTTTATCTGCTAATACTTGAAGTACTAACGATAAACTCCTAGATGGGATCACCGGAGGATTCCTTGGTCTTAGATTACCCATGCCTTTGATTAAAGTATTTAGATTACATACTTCATCACTTCCCCTAATAGCCAAACAAGGGATAACTGACATTAAAGCTGACTTGTAGCCAGCAATGGAGTTAGGCTTGAGGCTATAGGCATCAAAAAGGTGACAGAGGAAATCAGCTACTACCTGAATAGATGCTTCCATTGGATTAATACATCTTTTTGAGCACCATTCAGCAAATCTGTTGATTTTATAATTATATGCTATGGAGGTTGACCCCCTTCTGGCTTTTGCCATAAACATGGCTGCTTACTCAGAAAAACCCTCCTTAACTTCTGATTCCTTGACAACATCCACACAGTCAATTTGAACATTGACGGGTTGTTGTGCAAGGCCTTGCCCTGGAAGATTATGTTGTCCATCAGAGGCAGAGGAACAGGATTGCAGACGAGAAGGTCCAGCAGATCCGTATACCATGATCGGCGTGGCCAATTTGGAGCGATTAGAAGCACTTGGCATTCCTGATGCCTGATTTTCTGGAGAACTTTTGGAATCAGGATTGCTGGCGGGAATGCGTATGCATACATTCTCTCCCAACTGATAGCTAACGCATCTATTGCGATAGCGCTCGGATCTGGAATCGGTGAGACATACGTAGTCATCTACGCATTCTTGCTCGTTGCGAATAAATCTATGTTGGGCTTGCTTGTGGTTGAACAGGCGATCCGCCACACATTGATTTAGTTGCCATTCCGTGGGAAAAATGCTCATTCTTCAGCTCAATGAGTCTGCTAATAGATTTAGCCTTCCCGGAATATGAACTGCTTTCAGGGAAATCCCATGATCTAGGCACCAGCAAAGCAGTTTCCACCTCATCATACAGAGACTGGGTGACTTCGTTCCGCCCTGGTGGTTTATGTAAGTCACTACTGTTGTATTGTCTGATCGAACCAGAACACTCTTGCCCTTGACCTTCTCTAGGAAGTGTTCCATGGCTAAGACTACTGCTCGCATTTCCAGCAGATTGATATGTTCTCTTGACTGATCCAGATTCCAAAGCCCTGACACTTTGGTTTCTTCCAGGCAAGCTCCCCATCCCTCCATTGATACATCTGTGTACATCGTTAACTGAGGGTGGGGAGGTGACAAAATCACCCCCGCCAGGAGATTTTCTCTCTTCATCCACCATTGAAGGTGGTGAATAAGAGGTTCCAACACTGACACCTTTGAGTCCAGGAAACCCGTACTCTGGGTCCACTGTGTCATGAGAAATGACTGGATCGGCCGCCGGCGTAAGGCTGCCTGAGGAATGACTGGCTCCAAAGAAACCATCAACCCCAACATTCTCAAGTAGACCTGTGCCAGGACATGACGACTGTTGCACACTGACTGTATGACTGAGATGAGTATTTCTACTCTCTCTTGAGATGGATAAACATATCCTATCTCTAGATCGAAGAACATGCCCAGGTAAACAAACTTCTAGGATGGAGTCAGCTCTGACTTTTGAAAGTTGATTATCCAGCCTAGATCTGTAAGAGTTTTCAAAACTATCTCCAGATTTGCTGATAGACTTTTTTGAGTGTGTGCCTTTAACAGCCAGTCATCTATGTACGTGTGGATTGCTGTGTCTCCTGCGGAGGTATGACGTCATAGCTTGGACCACTTGAGTGAAGATCCGAGGAGCCGTCGATATACCAAATGGGAGAACCCTGAATTCCCATTGGTGGCCCTGAAATGCAAATCTCAGGAACTGACGAAAGCTCTTCGCAATGGGAATGTGAAGAGCCATCTTTTAGATCTATTGATGCTGTCCACATTCCCTTCCTAAATCCTGCTAACACCGTTCTCACAGTTTCCATTTTGAAACTTGGTTTGAGGATAAACCTGTTGAGAGGTTTAATGTTGAGAATTGGTCTCCACCCTCCAGTGCTTTTTGTCACTAGGAACATGGTTGAATAATAACCTGGACACTTTTGTGCCGGTTGAATAGCGTGTTTTAGTATGAGGGATTGAATTTCTTCCTCTATACACAACCGTTGATCTGGATCTCTTGGATTTTGAGTCCAGATCGGAACCAGAGACAGGCGCGATGGCTGATTTGAAATCCAGTCAGGATGGTAACTGACTGAAAGCCATCGCAAGACTGAGCAGTCCTGAGTAACCCGCTCCCACTCTTGCATGTGGAAAGCCAGACGGCCTCCCACGGGTGCACCTACTAAGGATTGAGGTGGATTCGAGAAGTGCAAGAGAAGTCCTGTCTCTGGTGGCTGTCCTAGCAGCACTGGTGTGGTCTTTTTGAGAGGTGACCCATCAGGTTCGGCTTCCACGACCAGAACCCTGCACTCCTCTACCAGCGCCATGCGCACCTCGGTATGCAGGCTGTCTGGCGGGTTGCGCTGGAGGAGCCTACGCGCTGGCTTACGCTCTCGTTGCCGTGGCCGACGCTGCGTAGGTGGTTGGCCTCTGATAAGGCCACCACAACCTCTAGCCTGCTGAGGGTGGAAGGCAGGGGGCGCTGCTTGAACATGCTCCCTGCGGAGCACTTCAAACTGCTCTCGTAGTGCCCTCTGGTTGTTCACCAGGTTTACGTTTTGTTGGAGGTGCAGGCATCCTTCACCTCCAAACAACCCTGGACCTGCCATCGGCATCCGAAGAAGCCGATTGTACAGGTCCTGTGAGGGGCACAAATTGTCAAGGGCAAATGTGCGCCTCGCCCGTAAACTCATGGTTACGGATCTCGTCATGCAGTCCAGAGCCAGGTTAATGCCATCCTGGATGGCTCTCTGGACTGCAAGAGGAGAAGTTTGGCGGGCCACAGATGCTGCTACTACCCCCTGTAGCAGCTGGGAAATGTGCGAGAGAGCCGAGATGGCTCCTTTCGTACGTTCCTCCGTGTCCCGCAGCACGGAATTAGCATTGCGCAGGCCGCTAGCGCACAAGGGTCCCATGTCAGACTGGGACCCAGGCTGCGTGTCTTCGCCCAAAGCCGCACAGTCATCCGGAACGATGCCATACTTCCGATACAGATCAGAACTTATATGGCAGCGACGTGCCAACTCGCGAGGGGCTTTCGCAAGGCGTCCTTTCGGCAGAATGGACGTCTCTGCCGCAGCGAACATATCAACGATATGCTCCGCATACGGCAGAGATGCCATGGTGCTCGTCACCGGTTTCCCTCCCAACCACGGGCACTGGTCCCGCTGGGAAGCCGGTGGATCCATCTGGAGTTCTGGCTTGATGTTCACCAGCCATTAGCAAGCATCCAACCAGTCTTCCTCAGTGGCCACCTGTGAATGTTCGACGAGCCTAGGGCCTTCGTCGTCCTCAACCACATTCACTGGTGGGGTAATGGCCAGAGCTGAAGATACTCCTGGATAGCCAGGCAAGCCATATGGACCTGCAAGGGACGGCATGGCATGCGCCGTGGCTATTCCAGGAGCCGGCGTCATGGGAGGCTAAAAACATGACGTCACAGTCCGGGCCTTCCTCACGGTAACTCTCGGCAAGCCGAGGGATACGGTATGGACGGCCATCGGCTCCTAGCCGGCCTAGCCGTTGAGCTGTGAAACCCACTCCCAAAGAAGTAGTTCCATGGAAAAGGTCACCCATTTCCATGGCCATTGACTCATCAGTAGGCCATAACAGTGTCCTCTTCTTCCTGCCCAGAAAGATTAGATGCCAAGCTTGAAAAGGGATCAAGCTCGGCCTGGGCAGGAGGGATATCGCGTGAGGCGCTGATACCCTTAGCCTTAGGCTACTCTAGAGCACTCGATAAACGAGCGCCCAAGGCCATGTCTTCCGCTCCCAGGTCCACGGGCGAGGCAAGCCTCAGCGCCAGACCAACGGGAGCCGTCTCTGGGCTTATAACGAAAACTGGTTTGCTAAGAGAACCAGACCCAGAGATGGGAACACTCTGTCCCGGAGCAAATGAAGAAGACAATGATGAACCTGACTCGGGAAGCAAGCTGCGAAGCAATTCCGGGACAAGATCCATGATCATCTTCTTCATTCCTCCCATCATTTCAAGACGGAAGGCCTCCATGTCTGGCATGGTTGCCTTCCTCTTCTTACCACACTCTTTTTCCAGACACCTCGTCTTGTCTGCCACCCAGTCTTTTACCTGCTGATTTAAAAAATCAGTTAGCACCTTCACCGGCCACGACTCACACACATGGCAATTTAGAAGCGGCCCGCACGTACGGCACCTAGTGCAGTCATGAGGGAAAAAGCGGGCCTTCACAAAATGGTGGCAGGAAGGGCATTTGTTCTCAATAACCCTCTGAAAAGACACAAACGGAAACAATTAGTTTTTAGTTATGACGAACCAAAAAACCAATTGCAGAAGGCTAATAAAATCCATAAGGAAAACTTTTGGCCATCAAATGAAAGACAAGCCAGGCCCATAGAAAAAACTATAGGCATGACAAAATGTAAACAAATCCTTAAACCTTGTTATACTTCTTTAAGAAGACAAGGGAGACATAAGAATTTGAACTTGAATACTTGAGAGGCAAACTTTTTTAGACTTCACAGCTCAAAACAAAGATTCATTAGTAATTGAACTTTATAAACACAATGAACCTATGAAACCATCAAGAGAGATAAATAACTCAACACTCAGTCAAAAAAAGACTGACATTTTTTCTCTCCTAAATAACCTCATAAGATGACTTCTGAGGATGAGTGAAGTCTGATAAACAACACAGGAATACCTGATCTTGAGTCCAAAATCCTGTGGTAGGGGGAGAATGCGGAGAAATTACTTCTTATGGTTATAACTCCCTCACCAAACTCATAATAAAATAGGACCCAGAAACCAAGTATAAATATTGTTTAAATAAACGGATACCCTTCAAATATCAGCTCATGTGTCTGAAAAATAAAGCACAACATTCGTTAGCTAATATATAGGCCTCCCCCATAAAAGAGCTAGCCTAATAAAGACGCATCCACGAGATAGCGCGAATCCCGGAAATACCATCCGAGTCAACACGCCAATTTTTTATCAATAAATTTACTAAATACACCTGATGGCTTGGACTGGAAGCATCCTCCGGCGACTTGGCAGCATCAGACATACTAATAATAAGTCAAAACAAGTTGCAAAACAACTCAAAGCTTCAAAAAAATTAAAGCAAAAGCAAGGCTAGAAAGCGTGTTGCAATGGCAGGTCAATATTTTAAGAAGAGAATGAGTCAGCCCCGCGCATGTGCGAGTTTGGGCTGCACATCCGCTGGACTGTCAGTTGTGTAACCTGCCCAGTGGGGGCGGTTTCTTTTTAATTCTGAGTATTATTGAAGCTAGGTCGATATTTAGGAAATATCATAAAGTATCAGGGTGGTAAGTAGACTCTTGATGTGAAAATGCTAAAATTAACCCATGAGAAGCGCTTTATGGACATGGCTCTGAATATTAAATTTTTAGATGTATAACCTATTGTAGCTTTAATCCAACTTATCATTGCCGTAATATTTAAGCCAACCCTTTAAAGGTCAAGATTAAAAAAAATAATTGAATGTATGTCCATTTGCCAGACAAGATAAGACTATATTTGAAAATTTATCAGGGGAATGAATAATCGAGCCAGTCATTCTAGTGATAAATTTTCAAAAATAGACTTATCTTGGCCTGCAAACGGACATTCCTCAAGACCACAGCAGAGGTCGGTTTTGGCAGTCTTGAACATTAGAGTTAATCTATTAGCTCACTTGATGTCAGGACATTTTTGGTATGAAGGTCTGTGCAATATGTCTCGCTTCAGCCAAGCGTGAATTCATTAACTTGAGGGGATTTGCTTACATTGCTAAACAAGGCCACCATTACTTAGAATACACCTACCTAAGCTCAGCCATCTGCCGTTTCTCAGCACTGCGGTCATGAATGGTCTGACAGTTATCGTTATTCTTTGATAAAGCACCATCTGATAGCTCACATAGAACCTAAACAGAACACAGAATAGCTTATACACTACCAGATATTGATCAGCCTATGATGCATCCTAGTGTAAAGTTTTGTGCGATATCACCCACGATGATATCACGATATACAGTGCACAAAAATCATGATATAGCCATATAAACTACATGTATCATAAGTGTTAGTGAGTGGGTGTTGTTGTGTACAGAGATTGGTAATCGTCACAAGAACTAGATGGACTGCATCCCACGAGTAGAGCCCTTTAGCCTTTCCGCATACCACACATCATGTGTGGCAGTGTCATGAAATAAGGATTTGTTAAAATAGTATACCCCCCTGATAAATCAAATGTATATTGAAATTAAACTTCAACTTTGTTCTAACTCTTGGTCCACAATAAGCCAAAACTACATTAAAATATGGAAAGAATTTAACAATAATTTTCATGATGAGGGTGTCTGGATGCAATGATGGCATAGAACAAATGTTTAAAGTTTTATTGAGATTGGATAAGCCATTGAAAAACTTTCTTGATGCAAAATTAATTACCAGAAAGTCTAAACCATGTAAAAATATGTAAACAAGAGGCTCACCTGGACCATTAGCATTTGAACTATTTGCATTTAAATAGATACGATGAATAATTTTCGGAAAATCCAAGATGGCCACTAAAAAATGGGCCAATAAAAATTCTCATTTGATATGCTGAAGACTACCACTTTAGGATTGCATAACCCAAGTTTTGTTGAAATCTGGCCATTGATTAAGGAGTAGCCTTTTAAATGGTTATGGAAAACCTTCGGATAGGACTGTTCCAGCCAAATTTGGTTATAATCCATCAACCAGTTAAGGAGGCGATGTAATTTGATCATTTCCGGGACATTTTTCATAAAATCTATGATTTTCACCAAACAAAATTGACCAAGCAAAATTCTGGCCAGTTGAGCTCAAATTTTAAAACCTTTTTCATTATGATGGAGATTGGATGCAATGATGTCATAGAACAAATCTGTATAAAGTTTTAATGACATCGAATAAGATTTTGAAGAATTAAATGTCCATTGAAAGACTAACATTTACCTAATTCTTGGTGCAAAATAAGTCCAAACCTCATAAAAATATGGAAAAAATTTGAAAATTATTTCAATTATGATGGAACCTAGATGCAATGATGGTATAGATTAAGAAAATTTATCAAATTCCTTTTTCATGAGTGAGATGACATACTTACCTCCCTAACACTTGATATACTAGTATATCGGCTCTAAATTCAATAATACTCTGCTTCTTAATTCTTTCTTAGAAATGTAAAAAAAGGGAGAAGAGCAGTGTGGTCGTATAACTATCATTTCAAAACAGCTAAAGCGAGTGGATTGGCGGAGTCTGACACATCCCTCATATAGTAATCCGTGAAAGAGGACTCACAGTGCCATTGTGCAACAGCCATGATGTCCTCTAACGGAACACCACTGTAAAGGGCGGTCAAGGCGGCTATTCCTCTGACATCGTGTGCCCTTGCACATTGCACCCGGTGCCCAGTCGCAATCTCATGGGTAGTCTGAATGCATTCGACTACCCAACGAGAGATAGAATCCATGGATGCAGCGCCATATGGCTTCTTATGGCAGATCCACAGATGTCTATCATTCGACCATAACGAGTCTGTCCATTTCTTATACTTAGTCAAAGCACGGACTGGGCACCAGACACTGGCATCACGATCAAACCTAGTTAGTTTCGGTATAATGATCGGTTTGCCGGGATATCTCAAAGATTGATTCTTTGACATAAACTCTGCTCTTGGCAGTAGACGCAGACCCTCTCCGGAGACAATAAATTGGTCCCTCTCTGCAGAAAGTGCATGGATCTCACTGCGCCTTTTAGCTGAGGAAGCTGCCAATAGAAAGACCGCCTTTAGAGTCTAGAAAAGGGAGGAACATAGCTAGAAAAGGGAGGAATATAGCTAGAAAAGGGAGGAATAAAGCTAGAAAAGGGAGGAATATAGCTAGAAAAGGGAGGAATAAAGCTAGAAAAGGGAGGAATATAGCTAGAAAAGGGAGGAATATAGCTAGAAAATGGAGGAATAGGGCTAGAAAATGGAGGAACATAGCTAGAAAATGGAGGAACATAGCTAGAAAAGGGAGGAACATAGCTAGAAAATGGAGGAATATAGCTAGAAAAGGGAGGAACATAGCTAGAAAATGGAGGAACATAGCTAGAAAAGGGAGGAACATAGCTAGAAAATGGAGGAATATAGCTAGAAAAGGGAGGAACATAGCTAGAAAAGGGAGGAATATAGCTAGAAAATGGAGGAATAGGGCTAGAAAATGGAGGAACATAGCTAGAAAAGGGAGGAATATAGCTAGAAAATGGAGGAATAGGGCTAGAAAATGGAGGAATATAGCTAGAAAAGGGAGGAACATAGCTAGAAAAGGGAGGAATATAGCTAGAAAAGGGAGGAATATAGCTAGAAAATGGAGGAATAGGGCTAGAAAATGGAGGAACATAGCTAGAAAAGGGAGGAATATAGCTAGAAAAGGGAGGAATATAGCTAGAAAAGGGAGGAACATAGCTAGAAAAGGGAGGAATAGGGCTAGAAAAGGGAGGAACATAGCTAGAAAAGGGAGGAACATAGCTAGAAAAGGGAGGAATAAAGCTAGAAAAGGGAGGAACATAGCTAGAAAAGGGAGGAACATAGCTAGAAAAGGGAGGAACATAGCTAGAAAAGGGAGGAATAAAGCTAGAAAAGGGAGGAACATAGCTAGAAAAGGGAGGAACATAGCTAGAAAAGGGAGGAACATAGCTAGAAAAGGGAGGAATAAAGCTAGAAAAGGGAGGAATAAAGCTAGAAAAGGGAGGAACATAGCTAGAAAAGGGAGGAATATAGCTAGAAAATGGAGGAACATAGCTAGAAAAGGGAGGAACATAGCTAGAAAAGGGAGGAATATAGCTAGAAAAGGGAGGAATATAGCTAGAAAATGGAGGAATATAGCTAGAAAATGGAGGAATATAGCTAGAAAAGGGAGGAATATAGCTAGAAAATGGAGGAATATAGCTAGAAAAGGGAGGAATATAGCTAGAAAAGGGAGGAATATAGCTAGAAAAGGGAGGAATATAGCTAGAAAAGGGAGGAATATAGCTAGAAAAGGGAGGAATATAGCTAGAAAAGGGAGGAATATAGCTAGAAAATGGAGGAATATAGCTAGAAAAGGGAGGAATATAGCTAGAAAAGGGAGGAATATAGCTAGAAAATGGAGGAACATAGCTAGAAAAGGGAGGAACATAGCTAGAAAAGGGAGGAATATAGCTAGAAAAGAACAGCTCACAGAGAAAGTCTGCTATTTGCTGAATAGTGGATTGAAAGGTATTAATACCCTTTTCTTCACACCTGTCTGCAAATCTGTTAACCTTGTTGTTATATGACTTGAAGGTTGACCTCATTCTCACAGCTGCGATGAAATCTGCAGCTTGTCAAGAAAAGCCTTCCGACGTGGAACGTTGTTTGATAACATCCACGCAGTCAATTTGAACATTTCGAGACGCTCGTGTAGGAAGCGTCCCTTGGCCTGGGAGATTATGTTCGGAATCTCGGGTAACTGCACAGGATTTTCCACCAGCAGATCTAGAAGATCCGTGAACCATGCCCTGCTGGGCCAAAACGGCGCTATTAGCAGGACCAGGCACGGTTCCTCCCTGATCTTCACCAATATCTTCGGTAGAAGAATGGTGGGTGGGTACGCGTATGTGTGCATCCCTCTCCAGCTTATCGCCAGAGTGTCTGTATCGACGGCATTTTGATCTGGAATCGGCGAGACATAACTCATGATTTGAGCATTTTCCCTTGTGGCGAACAAGTCCACGTTGGGTTTGCCCCAATGCTCGAAGAGCCTGTGTAGAACTGGAGGGTTGAGAGACCATTCTGTTGGCAGAACTGTCTGTCTGCGAGACAAAGCATCCGCCAGAATGTTCAATCGCCCAGGAATGTGAGCTGCTTTCAAAACAACCGAGTAATTCCTGCACCATTGAATCAAGTGCCACACTTTGATACACAGTGTGGGTGACTTGGTCCCGCCTTGGCGATTTATGTATGATACTACTGTTGAGTTGTCCGCCCGTATCAATATCGCCTTGCCCCTGACTTTTGGAAGAAACCTTTCCAATGCCCGTTCCAGTGCCATCATTTCCAACAGATTGATATGCAGCTGGCTCTCCTGGAGGGTCCATGTGCTTGAGACCTGGTGTTCTCCCAGGCAGGCCCCCCATCCCTCCACTGATGCATCCGTGTACACGGACAGCTGGGGGTGGGGTAAGTGCAGCGAAACTCCTACTAGGAGATTCTGACGCTTTTTCCACCATACAAGATGCGACATTATTGGCTCCAAAACTGGCACCGGCTTTGACAGGTGTTCTATTCTCTGTTTCCACAGAGACATCAGATACAACTGGATAGGTCTTCGCATCAGAGCAGCGTATGGGATTACCTGCTCCATGGAGACCATCATGCCCAGCATCTGAAGAAACCGCCTCGCCTGAATGTGGGTTCCCAATCGAAAACTCTTGAGGATGGCTAACAGAGACACCACTCTGGGCTCTGACGGGTAAACCCTGCCCTCCTCGAGATCGAATCGCATCCCTAAATAAACGAAATGTTGAGTGGGTGTCAACTCGGATTTCTCCTTATTGACTATCTAGCCTAGATCTGAAAGCAACTTCAGAGTCAGAGCAGTATCCACCTCTAACCTGGCTGATGTGTCTGCTTTGATCAGCCAATCGTCTATGCAGGTGTGAAGCGCCACGTTCTCTTTTCTGAGAAACGCTGTCACCGCAAGGACCACTCTGGTGAAAACCCGTGGAGCTGTCGACAGGCCGAATGGGAGGACTATAAACTCCCATACTTGATTCTGAAACGCAAATCTCAGAAACCTGTGACAACTCCTGTTCATTGGAATGTGGAAATATGCATCTTTCAAATCGATACACACCACATTCCCTTCCTCAATCCTGCCATTACCAACCTCAGAGTTTCCATCTGAAACTGAGGCGTATAGATAAACCAATTTAATGGCCTGAGATTGAGTACGGGTCTCCATCCCCCTGTGCTCTTGGGGACAAGGAACATGTTTGAATAGAAGCCTGGAGTGTTCCGGTTTGCTGGTTTTATTGCTCCCTTCAGAAGCAAACCTGATACTTCATTTCGAATGGCTTCTAACTTGTCTGGTTCCCTTGGAACGGGTGTCCAGACAGGTGCCAAAGAGAGATTTTGTGGTGGAAAGTCCCACCACTCTAGCATGTATCCCTGGGATAACCACCCCAGGACCAGACTGTCTGATGTCACACCTCGCCAAGCCTCGACGAAACGCATGAGCCTTCCACCCACTATAGACGCCTCGATGCCTAATGGGTGTCTGGCTCATGATCCGCTCCCCCCCCCCTCTCTTGACGAGAGAGAACCATTTTGGTCTTGGCTTGGCCCGTCTAACTGGCACCGCTGTTCCTGTCGCACAGGTGCGGTCCAGGCAGATGGGAAGGGAGCTCTCATACCCTCAGGTACGATCCGCTCCCTTCTTTCCACCCTTTGAGGACTTACCCTTCCCCTTGCCCTTCCTGCCTCTCGGGCGATCAGGAGCAACATTGGGGCGGGTAGGAGCCTCCACAACCTTCTTGGCTTTCTTTGCCGGAGGCGGCTGAGAAAACCCAGAAGCAGAAGCAGCACCAGGCTTAGCTTTCGCCTTGCCTTTGTGCTTTTTCTGCTTCTTAGAAGGTTGCACGGTCAGCGGCTTAGCTACAGCCCCTAGTGCGTGTGCCTGACGCACTCGCTCTAGCTGCAGGTTAACCACCAACCGATTCTGCGCAATGCTGGCCGTGTCCTCTAAGATGGCCCGTGCCTGACCACCAAAGATGCTAGGGCCTGTCAGGGGCATCCCACGAAGACGCTCCCTGATGGCCATAGCTGGACGCATATGGTCAAGAACCATCTGCCTCCTGGACTTGGTTACACGCGCCTGCACCCTTGCCAATGCGTCCATAGACAGCACCAGGCCGTCATTGACACACGAAAGCGCCACAGGTGGCAGAGGATGGCCTGCCCCCGCTTCAGCCCACACCGACTGAAGAAGGCGATAAGAATGGTTGACAGCACTCATAGCTGCCCTTACACCCTCATCACATAGGGACAGGACTTCATCATGGTATCCCTCAGATTTGTCCACCAGTGCCGGGCCGGGCCACCCGCTCCAGCACTCTGGACACCCAGTACCCATCGGTCATCCTTGGTGACCGACGGGACAACACCATACCTGTCGTATTCACCCAGTGGAATACGACACCTCGCCCGCACCTCCCTGGAGGCCGCACGAAGCTGGCCCTTGGTCATGAGTTGCTTGCTATAAATAGCATCAAGTAACTCAATAAACCTTGGATCCAGTCCAATAGACTGCGGGCAAGATCCCCGTCCTAATCGATGCCACCGATGGACGGGGTGCATCCTCCTCGGCCGTGGTCGGAACCACAGACGGGTCCACCCTGGCTAGCCAAGCCAAAGCCTCAGACCAATCCGTCTCCAAGGAGGACACTCCCGTGAACACGTCACCCGTTGACATGTTCATGGCCCTACCAGCAACGGCCTCCCAGCTAGGAGCCATTACTGATATGCCAGGAACTCCGGTACCATACGGTTCCGCCGCCGCCCCATGGAACACACCAGTCCATGGAGTAGGCCCGCACGGAAAACTGTGCGGACCCATAGTGGTCGCGGAACCGTGACCATACATGGGCGCCAACGGCACCCCATGTCTGACCGCCGGACCAGGCGAGATAGGTGCCCGGTACCAGATTGGCCTCAACCACGGGCAGAGCCGCTGCCCTGGCTTGCGCCAAGCCAGACAGATGGAGGGCGGTTCCGTCCAGGACGGAATCGACCTCCATCCGCGGCATCACAGGCCGGAGCAACCTCTCCTCCTCGGCCTCCTCATCTTCAGACCCCGAAGAGTCATCACTAGCGGACGGGCCCCATGCCTGACGGACCGGCCACCGCTACTGGACCACTCGGCGGTGGCCGCAGAGAGACAGAACCCGTCAGGCCGGAGCCCGATGAGACTGCCAGGGGGCCGTACGAGATGGCTCCCTCGGTGGCCAGTCCAGAACCCTGTCCAAGGACAGGGTCCTAATCAAACATGGGGAGAGACTGCCCTACAACTTTTGGCAGTAGTGACGACACCAGCGTGGACAGAATGCTACGCAAGAAGCCGGACCAAACCACGCCGGCGGTGCCATCTCCATCACCTCCGGTTGTAGATGTGGAGCACCCCCAAGGGCCGAAACGGATGCTCCACGATTTACTTTTGAGCCACCTGACTCCGCGTCCATGAGTCGGTAAGGCTTTCTAAGTCTATAGTCCTAGGGCCCAGCTATCAGGGCTAGCTGTATCAGAAGTAATAGAATGGTGAGTATTGATCGAAGGAGAATGAGTATTTTAGTTTGTATATTTGTTATTTCTTTTTAGTAAATACAAGAAACAAACTCGAGAGAGAAGACACCCACTTTTATTACTGACAACCCTGAAAGGGACAGATGTCTTCTCTTGTTAAACAATAACAAAAAACAACCAGGGAAAACCTATTAAGAATGTTAGAAGAGAGAGAGAAGATTATGACTATCTAGATATCTCTCCACATTCATAACAAAGGGTGATAATGACATCAATTTGATTTCCCTAAACTAAGATTATGACATCAAGGAAGGGAAAAAATCTGGTTGATTATGACATCAAACCTCAATGCAACCGCCCCTTCAAGGAGAGGAGACATCAGAAAATGAATGCAAGAAATACCTAGAGACTGCATACATTCATTACTCAAGAATAATATTATATTAAATTATATATCCGAGAACCCATGCACACACTAGAGAGAATACAGTACAATAAATCTGGCAGCAAAAGTTGTTAAATATTTTCAAATAATTAGGTGCCATAACTAATAAACTCCCTTACCCTGAGCACCGGAACCATCCTCTTGTGCAGAAGAACACGTCCATAAATCCGCCGAGTCTTTATCTTTTGTAGAGTCTGATGAAGGGGATGGGACAAAAGGAGGGAGATATTTATTCGTCCTGTATCTCCGACCCGTAGACATATCATAAAGATAAGTCAGAAAAAGAGACGTGATCAACCTCCGAGTGAAGAACAGGAGCTCTTATCATTCATAGATGATCCTGTGGACACAAAAACACAAGGGATTAGTAGACCTAGGCGCTAGGAGAATTTAACAAGGATTACCAGCGTCTAAAAATGCGGTAACGCCAAGTCGGCCACGAACGAAAACCGGTAACATATAAAAAATATATACAAATCTTAATTAATATATGGAACAATATCACCTTGAGGAGGAGGATTCTGCTGACGATTTTGCATCAGCCATTATGGGAACAGATGATAATAAATATTGAAAATTCTCAAAGAGAGCTTGGAATGTTTTCCAAATGTTGTATGCTAGCCAATATATTAGAAATCGGAAGTACCAGAGAAAGAGGTGGGGTCTGTCATGTGCATGACCGTGTACATCCACCTGCCCATTAGGGGCACCTAACTTTTTATAATTCTGAATATTATTGAATTTAGAGCCGATATACTAGTATATCAAATCAAGAGTGTTAGGGAGGTAAGAATGTTCTCATGATGTGAAAAAAGTCTGTAAGGTTTCATTAAGATTGGATAACTCCTTGATGAACTAAATGTCCATTGAAAAACTTTAACATTTACCTAATTCTTGCTACACGCCGGACACCGAATGTCATTTGGATTGCTAAGACGAGATCCTTCACTTCACTCTGACCTCAACTAAAAACTAGATGGACTGCGTCCCACGTGTCGAGTCCTTTAGGTTTTCCGCATATGACACATCATGTGTGGCATGATTTCTTAAAATAGTATTCCCCCTTGACAAATCAAATATCTATTCAAAAATCTAACATTATTCTAATTCTTGAAAAGGAGACAAATCACACTGAAAGAAACTATTTCCAAATCATGTATAAGTTTTATAATTCATTTTAATTTTGCTGCAAACTGAATGCAATGATGATATATAACAAATCTGTAAAGTTTCATTGGGATTGAATCGGCTCTTGATAAATTAAGACCATCGAAAAATTTTAGCATTATTCTAATTCTGGGGTTAAACAGGATATAAATCACACAAAAATACGTGTTAAAAATAAGGAAAAAATTAGAAAATCTTATTTATTGTTATGTAGACTAAATGCACTGGTGTTATAAAACAAAAGTGCAGAGTTTTAATGGAATTGGATAAGCTCTTGATTGATTAAATGTCAACTGAAAAACCAACATTCTTCTAATTCTTGGCTTAAGCATGATTATATTTCGCACAAAAATATTCAAAGCCATGGCCCAACACCGTAAAAGTATGGAAAAAATTACATATGGAAAAAAATTGAAAATCATTTCAATTATGATGGGACACTAGATGCAATGATGACATAGATCAAGTCTGTAAAGTTTTATTAACATCGGATAAGTCCTTGATTAATCAAGTGTCACTTGAAAAACTTTAACATTTACCTAATTCTTGGTGCAAAATAAACTAAGTCCAAACCACGTGAAAATATGGAAAAAAATTTGAAAATCATTTCAATTATGATGGTGACTAGAAGCAATGATGGTATAGATAAAATCTGTAAAGGTTTAATAACATTGGATAAGTCCTTGATGAATTAAATTTCCATTGAAAAACTGTAACATTTACTTAATTCTTGTCATGCAGGACGTCACTTAGATCGCGACAACCAGCATCAAAATATTCAATATTTTGAAATTACTTTTACTGGAAGCTGTTGCTGCCTTAGAATATCATTTTGTTTGTATACCTGGTCAATTTTATGCTGTCTCTTTTCCAGATCACGTTTTGACATTTTCATTGCGGAAACATCTGCTTCAGCCTTAACTGCAGAGTGAAACAAATGATAAAATCGATAACCGATCAAGTCATTACAGTAGTAGATTTAAAAATATATATTCCTCTCTTGGTCTGCAACTGGACAGTCACTAAGCACAATTTTCTTGAGAAATTTTGCCCACTAAAGGGTGAATAGTAGTCAGGTGAACTCACCTGTATAGGCATGGATTGAACACTCACTTCACTAAGGTATATCAATAAAGGGATCCATTTCCAGCTATGTCCCACCCACTTCTAGCTAAGCTCCTCCTACTTTTTAGGCATGTTAGAATTAATTTGAAACTTTGATGCATATTTCAAAACTAATTTGACTGGGAGCTGTTGCTGGCAATGGCAGCAATACCTTCCAGTCAAGTTAATTTCAAAATATTCAACACTATGATTATTAATCAGACATACAATTCATATACTTTTGTGAGTGGACTATTGCCACCTTCGTGACAGGATTGCATAATTTTAATTGGGACAAGCTAACAAGTGTCATATTTGATTATGACATCAGATACTTGAGTCACAGATCAGATCCCTCCATTGGTGTAATGCTTCACTGAAATGTTAAAATCCATTATTGAACAATAAGTGATAATGAAAATTCTTAATCCCCCAAAAATGTGAAAAGCACAAAAATATTCACAAATTTCAAATTAGTAAGAGTTCAGATTGTTCATAGATGTACTGTATATCCATATTGATATCTCACCCACAGGGTGTGGGGGTTACCAATCTGCGTGATTAATACCAACAGGATCCATTGTATGGAGTTGGTGGATCCAGTAAGATCTGTGGTCCTTGCGTGAAGCTGTGGCTTCAGTGCTTTCAGGATTGTGACGTAGAACATCTAGACTCTGTATCTGATACTGCTTGTATCATGTCCTGGCAGGATGAAGTGTAGTGCAACCGGTGTGTCTTTGTGTTTGTTGACATCTCTCAAATGTTCTTTGATACAGATCTGGAATTCTCTCTTAGTTTCTCCTACGTATTGTTTGTTGCAAATCGCGCAGGTGAGGAGATACACCACATTCATTGTTGAGCAGTACGTTTTAAAGTGACATCTATATGTTAAACGTGTATACATTCTCCGGAAAGTTTTCCCTTTCTCCATTTTGTGGCAAAAGGTAGTTTTTCTTTTGACATGGTTCTACTTTGCTTGGTATCGAACTGCCCTGGTATCCTTTGATATTGGGGTAGTTGAAATCGGCACAGACTAGTTGGTCCCTGAGCATTGGATTTCTTCTATAACCGAAGAGTGGTTTGTCGGTAAATGTGTCCCTGCATTTGGGGCTGGTGTGAAGGAGATCCCAGTGTTGGTTGATGATCCTTTTGAGAAGGATACCATGTGGATGGTAGTCTGTGATAACAGGTATCTGTTGGTTCTTGGTTCTTTTGGAGTTAAGAGTAATGTTCTCTTCTTTTGAATTGCTTTGTTATAGCTATCTATTAGGAGATCAGTGGGGTAACCATGGTTTTCATTGTGTGCGATTGTGTCACGAGCGTGTTTCTCATAGTCGTTGGTGTCATTGCAGATTCTGTGTAATCTCAGAAAATGACCATAAGGACTCACATCTTTGGTGGAGTCGAGGTGAGCTGACTGGTAATGTCGGTACACATGAGTGTCAGTGGGTTTGGTGAATAGGTCGAATTGGAGTGTCTGTCTCTCCGAGATCGAAACTAGTGTGTCAAGGAAGCTCACTTTTGTTGATGAGATTTCAGCCGTGAATTTAATGGTATCGTGTGACGTATTCATATGTTGAATGAATGTATCCAGTTTCTCCCTTCCGTCTAACCGTAATATGAAGATGTCATCGATATAACGTAGGTAGATAGCGGGTTGGTGTGGTGCGCTATTAAGTAGTCTGTTTTCTAGGTCCGCCATGAAAATTATGGCATAGCTCGGTGCTACTACCTTTGTACCCATAGCTGTGCCTTCAATTTGGAGGTAATGCTTATTGTTAAAGGTGAAGTTGTTACATGTCAGAACGACTTTCAGCAGAGACAATAGCGACCGAGGGCTGGCCTGGCCTGGGGTGCTATTGGCCTTGATGAATTTCGCTATAGCTCTAATACCCTCCTCATTTGGGATATTCGTGTAGAGAGGTGACATCCATTGTGACGAGAAGAACATTCTCTGGTAGGACACCATATGATTCAAGTTTGTTTGTGAAATCAGTGGTGTCCCTGACATATGACGTAATATTTGGTAGATGAATTTTGATATGGTCATCCACAAAACTACTGATGTGTTCAGTAGGTTACCATTGCCACTGATGACTGGTCTGCCTGGGATGGGTATACCATCCTTTGTCTTATGTATTTTTGGCAACAGGTAGAATCTAGACATTCTGGGATTATCAGTTCTTAGACCACTGGCGATGTCAGTGGTGATTTCGCCATTTAAAACCATGAAGGTTATGGCAGTTTCTACTTTTTCGGAATGTTGGACAGTGAGGTGCTTCTAAGTTGTAGGTGGCTGAGTCCTGTATGACAGTGGCCTGACCGTTGTCAGCTTTTTTGATAACTATGGTTTTGTCATCTGCTAGTTGTTTGAGTTCTCTACTTTGTGATTTGGAAAGATTGTCCAATTTGGATCTCCTATGTATAGAATTGACCAGATCAGATTTAACTGCTCTAATGAACGCATCTAGTGTGGCATCATTGCCTGGATGGGGTGTCCATAAACTAGATGGTTTGAATTTCTTTGACAGTTTGTCACAGAAGTCGTCAGATTGTGTTATGACAATTATGAAAATCCCTAAAACATGAATGTCAGTGATACCAAATCCTATCAGAATCTGAAAGATTTCTATGTTAAAATGGGTTAACTTACACGCTCACATATGCCATTGAGTATCTAAAATTTTTTACCAATCTTACCAATTCGTGTTTTTAAGATCTCAAACTCTTTTCTAACCTGGTCCATTTCATCTGTCATTTGTCGTCTTCTGAAATTAACAATGAAATATGATGCTATTGAGTCGCAATGGTATTATTAATATCATTAAATTGTAACAAACAGATCAATGGACCTTTCCAGTTTTTGCTAAGCCCCACCACCTCTAACTAAGCTCCACCCATACCTCGCTTGTGCTAGGATTGATCGATCACTGAACTCCCTGACCATAAATTACCAGAAAACTATACAGATAAGCTGTTCAATACTTTGAAACTAATTTTACTGGGTGCTGTTGCTGCGCAGAAAAAGCGTGCAGTCAAATTAGTTTCGAAATATTCAACATAATATTTATTAGATAGTAAAGAGATAAAATACGTGCAACAACGTATAGTCTGTCTTCAAATATGCGTTTGTGACGTACTTATCTACGTCATTAATGATGTCATGGATTATGATGTCATTCTACACATCACATAGTTAATTATGACATCATATGATGGATGGATAGAGTGGAAACGTCTATTGAAGGATCCTGTCAAGTATCTGACATCATAATCAATACGTCACATGTTAGCTGACATCACAATCAAAATAACATAGTATGTCAGTCACGAGAGTGACAATTGTCCCTCACGGAAGTAACTGACCTATGTCTTTTTGCTAAATTGATGATTCAATAAACATGCTATTGAATATTTTGAAACTAACTTAACTGGGAGCTGTTAGTTAGTTTCAAAATATAGACTAGTTTCAAAATATATACTAGTTACCTTGAAATTGCATCCAACTTATGCTACAAACATGGAGAACGGAGGGATCTATTTTTAGCTATACCTGCCCATTTCTCGCTAAGTTCCACCCACTGTGTATATGTGTATGTTGGTATCGATTTGAAATTTTGAAACCTGAATATCAAGGTAAGTTCTTGAATATTATGAAACTAATTTGACTGGGGGTGAAGGGGGAGGATCTTGCTGTCCATGGTAGCAACATCTTCCAGTCAAATTAATTTCAAAATATTTAACAATGTTTATTCAAATGTACATCAATCAAAGACATACAATTCAGACATTTTGTGACGGACCATTTCCAATTTCGTGATGGACCTACATCACTCTGATTGCGATGTCAGCTGACAATAAGTGACATATTTTGATCATATTAAGATACTGCTTGGATGGTGTCTCAACATTGTTTCAATCACAATCACCCTAATCCCAAAATTTTATTGAAATGTGACCTAATTCTGTGGTATTGCGGATTGTCCATTATAAAATTAAATAACAGTTATTTTTTATCATAATTCAGATTTTGTAGAGGCAAATGTTAAAATCTCACTGATTTGTGTGTTTTAAATTTCCAGTATTTCAGGCTTATTTTTGCTAGACAGTTTGTAATTAAACAGCTCCTGTGTCCCCACTATGACCCAAGAACACTAAGCAACTGTGGAATGCATGGTTTGTTTCAATTAGTGACATCTTAGACTTTTCGCATGCTATTTGGTGCATTGCCATGTAGTTCTGAAGCAGTGATTTCCAGATAGCTTGTAAATTTTGATGGAGGTTCAAAGCTTTATACGTTTTAGCCAAATGCCATGGAGTTTGATTGCCCGATCCGATAATAAGTATACAGAACTCTGAATTTCGCCCATCAGCTCATTTGATGAACTTGACCGTTGACCTCTTACCCACAAAATCAAAATGTTCTTCAGGTCCCAAAAGAACAAGCTTCCAGCCAAGGCTGTTGGATATTTCTCTAGTAGAACTTGAGATATGGCATCACTCCTCTTTCATTGATCATGAAGGTTAACCTCTTGAACTTTGACCCTGAGATGAGGAGTGTTTTATTGGTATCCAAAGGGCAATGTCCCACGCATGTTTTATGACGATCCTCCAAGTACAGTACAACTTGAGGTATGGCACCACACATGTATGCATGCACACACATGCACACTGGCATGCGTGTAAGCTCACAGAGACAAAAGTCTTGCAACACATTCTGGTAAGACTAAGAAGAACTAACTAAAAGTATTGCTGTAGACAATCCTCTGCTGGTACTTACAGCTGCAGTATCTCCTGGGTAAGTTTGGTAAAGTGATTATCTGCGAGTGTATTGCCATCATCTGCATGTACTGCTGTTCGGTTCATATGTATCTGGCTCCTCAATACCTCCATTTCTGTGATCATCTCACGGCGCCACTGCTCGATGCGGCGCTCTGTTGACAAACTATGGCCACGATTCACCTGGTTAAGCATGTGATCCACATCATCTGTAATGACACACCAACAACAATGCCTCTATAACTCTATATGCCTTTCACACATACATACAAGTTTATATATCACATTATTTACAATGACTTTATACCATAGAATTAAGTTAAGATTTTAAGTAATGCAAGTTAATGTGCCAATACTGGGCCGTGTCCAGGTTTAGCTATGCCCCACCCATCTCGAGCTAAACTCCGCTCACGCTTTGCCCATGTTGGGAGCGACTGAACACTGAACCCCAATTTCAAGAAACTATACAGCAAAGCTGTTGAATATTTTGAAACTAATTTGACTGGGTGGCCAGCAACAGGGTCCAGTTAAATTGGTTTCAAAATAATCAACATACTGGCCATTAAATATTTAAAGAAATACAATTTGTACAACTTGCCGGATGATTAAGCGTTTATGGCGGACTTAGATATGTCATTCATGACATATTTGATTGTGACGTCAACCTATATGTGACGTAATTCATTATGAAGTCATATATTTGACAGACAGATTGGACTCCTTTATTGGCCCAGCAACCTGTGTTATCAAGGATTGATTTATATTTTGACAGTATTTTTATATCCTTTAGCTATGTCATGTTTTGGTAGAATGGTTGGACAACAAGCTGATATAGCACAAGTCATTTGGCTCAAGTTCACCCATCTTGAGCGAGAATAAAACAGTGCACCAGACAACTGAAGCTAAAATAAAATGGCGTACTTAAAATACACATAAAAAACTTTGTCAAAAGATTTTTTCACACAGCACCACCCATCTGAACTAGATCCTTTCTGAAAACAAAGAGCTAGGAAATAGTATGCATGCCATTTTCACAATTGTAGTTTCATTTGACACCATAACAAAATAGATTTATGTTCGAGAATGAAAATCTCAGACTTCCCTGTATGCATGCACAGTTATTAACAATGTAATGAAAGAAAAGCATTTTTGCAATAGCAAGACGCTTACTTTCCGACCAAACTGCTTCAATAATTGACTTAAGAGAATGCAAAGATAAATAGCGAACCTGAATCATCTTCACATCAAGCATAGACCTAAAACGGTACAATCATGTCTTTTATGGGAATTTCCCCTCTGTAAACTGAACACTCTCTAAACAGGAGAAATGGTACAGTGTCCTGGATATTCCATTTAGAGATATGTGACTGTAGCTGTAATTGACATGTATGGGTAGACACATGAACAAAGAAAACACCATCATTTCTTAACCATTTAATGGTCAAACCAGCCAAAACTGACCTAAATGTTGTGGTATTAAAAATGCCCATTCGCACATAGGTAAAGAGAAAACTATCTATATAATTTTACCACTGAAATAACTGGCTCGATATCTGAGCCAGTTTTTCCAGTGGTAAAATTTCAACCAGAAATGTTGCAACCATGAAGCTGGACTTTACGACTTTGCAATGATCTATGAAACTGGACTTCAAACATAAAATAAATATAGAATGCTTAACAGTACACATATTAATGACCATGGCCTTTTGACACCAAAGTAATTGTCTCATCCCCTCTCATTAGCAAATGTTCAGGTTTGTGTGCTGCATGATTAAAACAGCATGAGATATGGCATTGAGGTAAAGAGCAAAATGTTATTGTTGAGAAAACCCTGGAATCGTGTCATTATCACACTGACCTTGACCTTTTGATGCCACAGTGATTGTGTTATGCCATCTCATTATAAGGAAGGATGTGTCCTGTATGCCTAACCAAACATGAGACATAAACTCCTAAGTTGGGCTAAACACAAAATGATAGTTTTGATAAAAACTAGGTTTTAGCAAGGACACAGTGACCTTGACCTTTGACATCTTGACTCCAAGGTGTCATGTTTCATTCCACTGCATGATAAAGAAGCATCTGTCCAACTTTGGCTCCAGTATGATTAAGCAAACATGAAATATAAACAGTGAAGTTTACCTAAACACAAAAAGTTACCATTGACAAAAAACAGCTTTTCCCAAGACCACAATGAGATTTGACCCCGAAGGACATTGTGCCATGCTCTCTCATTAGCATGTGTTTAAATTTGGGTCCAGTATGATAACCAAACACGAGATATGAACAACTAAATTAGCTAAACGCAAAATATTAATGCTGAAAAACACCAGTTATTTATTAATATAACAACAATATTGACCTTTGACCTTTTTAATCATTGTGTCACACCCTCTCCTTATAAGGAAGTATGTGTACAAGTTTGGGTCTGGGAAGATTAAGCAAACATGAAATATGAACTGCTAAGTTGAGCCAAACACAATGTTGAAAGAAGCCCAAAGTTTTTACCAATGTCACAATAACCTTGAACTTTGCCATTTTGATGCCAACATCATTGTAAGATGCCCGCCAATTATAAGGAAGTATGTTTCCAAGGCTGGGTCAAGCATACTTAACCAAAGATGAGAAATGAACTGCTAAGATGAGCTAAATACAAAATGTTAATATTGAAAAAGCAAAGTTTATACCAGTGTCACAGTGACCTTGACCTTTTGACCCCAAAGTCATTATGTGATACACGCTCATTATACGGAAGCATGTATCCAAGTTTGATTAACCAAAGATGAGAAATGAATTGCTAAGTTGAGCTAAACAGAAAAAGCTAATGTTGAAAAAACAAGGTTTTTACCAAAGTCACAGTGACCTTTGGCCTTTTGACCCTAAGGTCATTGTGCTATGCTGGGTCACTAAAGCGAAGCATGTGTTCATGTTAGGATCCAGTATATTTAAAGAAACATGAGATATAAACAGAAAAGTTGAGCGAAATGAAAAATGCTAATGTTGTCAAAAATAAGGTTTTTACCACGGTCAGTGACCTTGGCCTCTGACTGTTTGACCACAAGGCCAAATTGTGATGCTGTGTCATTAAAGGATTAAAGGAAGCATGTGTCCAGGTTTGCGTCCAGTATGATTAACCAAACATGAGATATAAACATAAAGTTGCGCAGAATGCAAATTGGTCGACATGTCGCTGGGTGGTGATGTGCAGGTCATCACCATAGCTCGTTTTACTTCGTAAAGTCGAGCTAAAAATGATCTTCGTACAATGGGAATTCACTGAGAAAAAATTCAAATTTTCTTGAACAATTTTGAGAACACCTGTTAGATGATCCTAATATGGTTTTACCTTTGAGCTGTTGATGTGCACATCGTGTTTGTTCTCTCTCTGTTTGCAATCTTTGAACCATATCAGACAAATGTTTAATCATCTGAAAGCAGCAAAGAAAACTCATGATATCTGGACATTACTAGCTATTCTCTGACCATTCACCGTCATCCTACACAGATGCTAGATTGGTGGCCTCTAACTCTAAAACACATGCCTAGTTATCTGCTATGAGGGAATGTAAGACAGTGTCAGCTATTAACCAGATCACGACCAATGATGTCGACTCACTTTACACAGTACAGCTCATAAATAAGTTGACATGTTTTCAGAGGAAAAACAGAAGCATATTAGTACAAATTTGAATACAATGCAAGATACTGGAATGGAAACTCAATGGGATTCCGGGTTTAAGCATAGCACTGTTTTCACATCCACTTGCACATCAGCTTGGCCAACGTAAGGCCCGTTGAGATTGCTGTAAAACATGAGCCAGCTATCAACCAGGTTAAGACCTAAAATCAGTGTAGTAAATGACGGATTATTTAATCATAACTGAATAAAATCGATGTGGGTTTTAATTAACATTGAGTGCTGCTGCTACTTGCGCCACCGCCAGGGCTGCTGCCGAAAATCATATGCCCTCAATAAAGGAATATTTGGCTGTATTAAAATTTTTGGGACTAATTTTTTATTGTGGCTGAGCACACAACCGCAACCCGCCCACCCAACGCATGTGCACGCATGCAAACAGGCCACCATTGCAGACTTTACCTCATCCACATGCAAACTCACACCACCACCACCATAATAATCATTATATGGATTAGGCAAGTGCATCTGGTGCACTATCATCTCACAAATACCGAGTGAGATCTTGTCCAATAATCATGATTTCAGTCTTCAAATGGTTCAGTGTCATCAGGCATTTAACTAGTTTACGTTATCTATAATGTCTTCCCCATCTCTGTGCAAGCTTGCTCTGTAAGATTGGGAGTTTTTGCTTTAGAAGACATTATGAAAATAACTGAATAAGAAGGGATGTCAGGTTTGAGTTCACGTAAACTCAGTTTGCCAGCCTGCAAGCTAACTCTTCAGTCGATCGCCACTCAAGTCATGTTTAAGCTGCGATTACCTGCTCCTCTGCTCAGCTGGTAACTTAGGCTTACCTGAGCCATATGCAAGCCGCCATTATTGTGTTGAAATATTAGCTAAATCAGACCAGTAATATCCAAGACATTTCTGAGAATTTGATCTGATCCAGGTTACTTAATCTGGATCATGTCTAAAGTCTAGAAATCTTCATTCTTGGTAACAAGAATTTGACCGTGTGACCTTTCTATCATAATCTTGCATCCTTATGGGCATAAGCACCCATACATGAAAGTCTTGTTCCATTAGCCCGATCGATCCTAAATTATTAGCTATTAAACATGTTAACATTTACTAAACACAAAAACGCAACTTTGTTGACACAGATGCCAGAAAAGCAATACCTACAATGTATGTCTTTCATCATGTTTCGCAACCACACCCCTTAATTTTTGAGCTAATCAACAGACTTATCAATTAGGTTTAAATACACTATTACAATATTTATAGACCATGGGAGTAACCTGTCATCTTATTTTTGTGCAATAACCTGCTACATTTATATACCCTATGAAAATCCTTATGAATGAGCTCCAATAATGATGCATTTTTAGGAAACTTGATTACATTAAGTCTGATACAGTACAGCTCAGAAATAAGCTAACAAAACAAAAAACAGAAACATGTTAGTTACATGTAGTACAATTTTGAACGTGATGTAAGAAATGTTCTGTTGAATATTTTGAACCTTAATTGGATTGGACGACATTGAGCATTGCCTAGGCCAGGAATGTCTTTCAATCCAATTATGTTCCAAATAGCTAACAGAATTCATGAATCCATTTCTTCATTCAATCATATGACGTCGTAATCAACTGCACTATGTGTATGCTGATGTCATAATCATGATGTCATGAATGAATCGATTAATCCTGTCTTTAACATTTAATAGTCAGGCACGTTGTAGGAATTGTATGTTTTTTTGTATTTAAGAAACATGCTGTTGAATATATTGAAAATAATTTGACAATTTGATCAGGCAAATTAGTTTCAAAATAGTCAACAGCTTACCTGTATAGTTTCAGGGAGTTGAGATCGCTCGATCCCAACACGAGCGAGGTGTGGGTGGAGCTTAGATAGAGATTGGCGGGGCATAGTTAAAACTGGAAAGTTCCATTACGTTTTATTTTGTTTTGAAACATTCAGTTATATGAGCTGTACTGAAGTTATATTTATAACATAACTAAATACAAAACTTTATCAAAATTTGCTAAAACAGAGGGATCCATTTCCAGCATTGCCACACCCATTTCCAGTTATGCCACACCCATTTCCAGCTATGCCATACCCATTTCCAGCTATGCCACACCCATTTCCAGCTATGCCACACCCATTTCCAGCTATGCCACACCCATTTCTAGCTATGCCACACACATTTCCAGCTATGCCACACACATTTCTAGCAAAGCTCTGCACACTTTTTACGCGTTGGAATTGATTTGAAAGTTTGAAATATTAATTCCAAGAAACGAAATTTCAGAGTAACTATACATGTAAGCCAAGTCAAATTAGTTTCAAAATATTCAACGAAATGTTTAATAAATTGCAAATTCATCAAAGAAATACAATTTATGCATTTTCCTGACAGACTATTAAATTTTCATGATGCAGCTAAATCATTTTGATTCTGATGTCAGTTAACATGTGACTTAATGAACCTTTCCATTTTTAGCTATGCCCCGCCCATCTCTAGCTAAGCTTCACCCACACCTCGCTTGTGTTGGGATCGATCGATCTCTGAACTCCCTGATTATCAATTTCCAGAAAACTATACAAGTAAGCTGTTGAATATTTTCAAACTAATTTGACTGGGTGATGTTGCTGCCTATGACAGCACCAGCGCCCAGTCAAATTATGTTCAAAATATTCACCAGCATGTTTATTAAATAGTAGAGACATATAATTCGTACTACGTGTCTGACTATTAAAGAAGAAGTACAATGGCATTGAAAGTGGCTTTTATATACAACATTGGGCATTAAAGAATAAAATAGAATGTGTTATTAGAAGATATTATTCAGATTTTTTTTAATTCGGCGATCCTGCGCCGACTCGCTGAAAAACGAAATGAAAATGGCCTTGGCGCGTGACGTCATTTCAGGGGATCGGCTGAGCTTGCCTGAAACAGCTGAGTGAAATAACGTTGACGCGCTGTCATAAGAGGCGACTTGTTCTAACACACAAGCAATTTTCGCGAACTCAAAGATTATTATAATACAATCATAGACCATCAACTACATTCGTAGTAAAATCTTTATATATATTATATATATCCTACACACCCACCCAACACAAGCAGTCTAATGCGTGGGAAAGAACAAAATGTGCATTGCCAAATTACGTCATAAATAGCAATCCTCTGTCATTCAACAAAGATCTCGGCAAACTAGGTCAAATAACTGTTGGCACTTAACCCTTGAAATTCAAGTGTCTCGATTATAAGAAAACTACACAAGAAAGCTCTTATTTTAATATTTTTAAAACTAATTTGACTGGATTATGTTGCTGTTGTCATAAACAGCACCAACTCCTAGTCAAACTAATTCCAAAAATATTCAACAGCAGGGAATGTGTGCAGGTGTGAGTGAGTGGGTGGGGGTGGGGGGGGGGGGGTGGGGTGAGTTAATTGAATACAATCGCTGCCTACACAATTTTCTGGGGTGGCGGTAGTAGTAGTAGTAGTAGTAGTAGTAGTAGTAGTAGTAGTAGTAGTAGTAGTAGTAGTAGTAGTAGTAGTAGTAGCAGCACCAGCCATAGCCGTCTCTGCTGCTGCTGCTGCTACTGCTACTACTACTACTGCTGCTACTACTACTGCTACTACTACTGCTGCTGCTGCTACGTAAAAATGGCATGCGTATATGTCATTGTGGTTTGCCGCATGCCAGACGCATTCAGTGTGTTAATTTTCCGCTGTGCAGTGGATGAGCACCTTTACATTTGGTTCCGCCCCCACGGGTGGGGGGATGGGGTCAAAAGGTCATGAAATTGATTGTAACGCAACTCCTCTGACACTGTTTGACAGAATCCAACCAAATTAAGTATGTCAGTACCCATATTATCATGGAGTTAATGAGCACATTTACATTTGGCCCCGCCGCACGGGTGTATGGGATAGGGGGGGGGGGGGCTGTCAAAAGGTCATGAAATTGATTGTAATGCAATCCTCTGACACTATTCGATGAAATTCAACCAAACTTGGTATGTGAATTACCCATATGATTGCAAAATGACATTTACATTTGGCTCCGCCACCGAGGTGTGGGGTGTGTCAAAAGTTCAAGGCCCAGGGGGTAAAAACGTCAAAATTAGCCAGTAATTATCGATTGTAATGCAACTCCTCCTAGACCATTTCAAATAGAAACTTAAAACTTTGGGGATGATTGCACACCTGGACAGGGATGTCCATGACACTTTTGGAATCTTGGCGTGACCCTCAGGGACAGGACCCTTGGGTGGGGAAAATATTTCCAAAGGGTGTCTTGTCGCATATCATTTTCAAGCCAATGATTAGTAGTCTACAGGACAAGGAACTATTTTGATCTTGGCTCAAACTGAAGTTAGGGGGCGGGATCAAAAAGTCAAAATTGGCCAGTAATTATCGATTGTAATGCAACTCCGCCTAGACCATTTCAGATAGAAACTTGAAACTTCGGGTATGATTACACACATGGCCAGGGATGTGCATGACACTTTTGAAATTTTGTTATGATCCCCAGGGGTGGGGCTCAAGGGGTGGGGATTGTGAGTCAAAAATTAAATTTATCCAAAGGTGGTCATGTCGCATTTCATTTTGAAACCCATTACCCATTGAAACTATATCTCAAGGAATTTATTGTGTTTTCGGTCAAAGTGAGGGTAAAGCTCGAAGTGGCGAACGGTTGGGGATTTGCGATGGCATGCCATCGGCTGCACATTTTAGTTCCTAATGTAAACATTGTCTTGTAACCCGCAATTAAATGGGTAATTAACATACCAACGTTCGTTGAATTCCACCAACTTTGATTTTCTGCGACACCCCCACCCCACCTCCAACCAGCCCCACCATGTGATTGGAGCCTAACGTAAACATCATCTCAATATTATGGGTAACTCACATAACAAATTTGATTGAATTCCACCAATAGGTTTCAGATGAGATAGACAGATGGATGGACAGACAGACTGACTGACCGATGGAATATCCCATCCTAGTTTTTAAAAACACATGAGGACGAGATCCAGTTGCGATTTTGGAATCTTTGTCAGGAATGTAAAGAAATTGACAGACAGAGACAGGCAGACTTATACTAATCATGAGTCCAGATTGTTTCACATTTTTCTGGATGTTTTTTGGATTACACATCAGGTTGTGGAATCCTAATGTATGGTTACACCCTTTCATGTGTTAAAGTTGTAGCCAAATCGGACCAGTAGTTTCCGATCGAGATATCCACAGATTCAGAATTTGATCCTATCGGAATCCAGGTTCTTTTATATGGATCTTGGACAATACTGGAAATCCTCTTTGACGGCAAGTTTCTTCATGTTAAAATTTGAGCCAAATCGGATCAGTAGTTTTCGAGACAGTCGCAGCTAAAACGTATATGAGAAAACAAAGCCTGGGATATAGAAATGCATGGATTGTGATTTATTTACAGTCATGTGAATGTGATAGTACTTATTACTAATGAACACATACAATAACACCAAACACCAACAAACATCATTTAGAAATCCTAGAAGAAAGAACATTGTTTTGATTAAATTATTTAACTATATTGTCCACTTCTTCTGAGCTGTCAGTCCTTTATCTTTTGCTATTGGTGATGCAGAAGTAAGCATATTGAAATATAGTACCATATATATATAGTTCCTTGAAGAATGCCAGACACACTGTAAAATTGAATAAAAAGACAACAGACTCAGGAACGTCTCATATATAATAAAGTATATAGTACAAACCTCCCTCCTCCCCCCCCCCCTCTCTCTCTCTCCCACCCCTCTCTCTCTCTTTCTCAGACACGTTAACCCTTTGGTGGTCAAGTTGGAAAAAGCAGGTCTCTAGATCTAACTTGTGAATGTTGGTTTACTGACTAAGAGACCATTTTTTAAGATTTAACAATGGAATGAGTGGCATGATAACATCAAGTCAGTGATTCCGGTGGTAAACTTTAAAAATTAATCTTGGCTTGTAAATGAACAGTTACCAAACAAGATTTTAGATGTTCTTTAGACCAATTTTGCCTATTAACTCTTTAATAACTACATTTGGTCAAGAATATTGACATATCTGCTTATTGAATGTCCATTCGCAGGCCAAGAGAAGCCTATTTAAAAAAAAATGGACAACTGGCATGTCTGGCTCGATAATCGAGTCTGTCATTCCAGTGATAAATTTTCAAAACTAATCTTCTTATGGGCGGCAAAAGGATATTTCTCAATACAGCACCTACTTTCTGTCAAAACTTTGTTAAAAACAGCTGACTTGTATGACTACCATGCAACTTAAATTTTAATAGTAGATGCTATTTCATAAGTTTTGAATTAATCCCCCAAGTGGTTTCGGAGATTTTTAGAGGTTTAAAAAAATCGGCCAAAATCCAAGATGGCCTCTCATCAAATTGGCTGAAAAACAAGATTGATTGGTCAGGAAAATCGAAAGTTTGGCTTGGTGAATGTCCATTTGCAGGTGAGCCTGTCATTGCAGTGGTAAACTTTCAAAAATGGTCTTCTCTTGACCTACAAATGCACATTTTTGCAAGCTCATTGCAGAATCCGAAACCTTCTGAACCACTGAGCAAAAATTCAAATTTTCTGAAAATCTTGAACATTAATGGGTTATTTAATTTAATCCTTTCAGCATTCCCACAGCAACCATAGAGGAAATGTTAAATAGTTTGCAGTTAAGCTTGACTAGAACCTGTTGCAGCAACATATATTTGGCTTCCAGTCAAATTAATTGCAAAATATTTAACATAATATGTTAAATACTTTAAAAGATAGGCCCCATACTTTTTCAGGCATTTGTCGGTGAAAGGGTTAAGTGTCATTTTGAGGCACTGATAACTTAAGAGAGGTTATTATATAAAAGTGTATCGGTGCATAGGAAGAGTAAAACTTGTTTTATAGCCATTACAACTAGCTTTTGACATTCATGAAATAGACGTGCAACAACCATCAGAATCACGGGAATACATTTCATTTCCATTGAAACTGATTTGCTGTATTAATACGCTAAACCACACAACATGAGATATTTGTATTTGTATTTAAAAGGTAATATAATAATGTATATGCTGGGTTCTCACCAATTTGAGCCGTATTATCCAAAATCTTGGCGCATCAAATGATCACCAACACGCAAGCGAGCTGTCAGAATGTTAGCGAGTCAATTTTCCATCGTACGCTGGTCCCTGATATTACGTCATAAGCCTTGTCTTCGGGTGTTCGAGTTTCATTTTCGGAAGGTACGAAAATTAGCACTTTTGATATGAAATTTTATATAAATAGTAATAGTCTATAAAAATATTATATAACCATATCATTATGTTGGCATACACTGAGTTATTTCCATACACTAATGCAGTAAATTGGCTTAGCGTTTTACTTACACTTTAAGAGTTAAAGACGGGCCAAATAGAATCATTTATGACGCAATGATTATGACTACCTGGGTTAAAGAATCACGCATCATCTTATTTGACAATAATGATAAACACTTACCTTATTTTGCCGATCCAATTTATCATCAGTGGTCCAGTTTCTGGTATTTCCATTATTATGTGATGCAAAATATGGATCAGGAATTGCGTCTGGAAATGCTCCAGGTATTGGGACTGGATGACATGGACTGAAGTTTGGTGCATGCACAGGTGCTATTGGATAGTTACTGAAAGCTGTTTGTACTGCTGTGTTCACTGGCACCATAGGGCAAGAAGTAATTACTGTCTTTCCTGCTGTTGGAGGTACAGGAACTCTCGGTGAAGGATCAAATGTGTGGCGTGCTGACATTATCACAGGCGATGGTATAGGAGAGTTGGATGTCTTTCTGGTTGCAGGGGCAGTGGTATTGGCAGGTAGAAAACTAAATGTATCATTTTCAATCAGACTTGATGAAGGAATACTGGAATGAAGGCGGTGTTTCCACGAGCGGCTCTTAGGGGTGGAAGACGCAGGTGTGTGTGACCAAGGCCGTTTGTGGGTCATATCAGATGGGTGGCGTACATTATAGCTGTCAGAAAACCGTCTCTGAATATGAGGCCTTCCGACGTGTTGTCTTGGCTGGGCAGTAACTGCAAATCCAAAATCATTACCAAGCAAATTCCAAGCGGAGCAAAACAACTAATATGACACAAAACTTAAAATGAGCTTAACTCGCTTCACCGGCAAATTCCCCGTATCTCAAGCTCAAGGCAAATAAGCAGGAAAGCTATTGAATATTTTAAAATTAATATGACTGGAAGCCATTGCAGCCTTAGCTTCCAGTCATATTAATTTCAAAATAGTCAACAGAATATGCTCTTCATCATAAAGAATTTACTTTCTCAGGGATTTGTCGTTTAAAGTGTTAACCAAGGTAAATTACCAGCATAAGTGGAAAGTTTGAACAATCATTCATACTGCTATTAAATAGACAAACTTGATATAAAGATAACCAAATAAGGGGGTACAATGCAACCATGATGCTTGCCTGTTGATACAATTCTACCTATATGAAGGTAACATTGAAGAAATATAGCTATTCCATAGGATTGTGGCTTTAAGTGACCATGATTGATTATTTAACATCACCATGCTAATGATACCTAGACGCCTAAATCATGGAAATCAGGTAGAAATATAGATAAATTTATTACATTCTGATAGGCTTGCGCGATTTTTCGATTTAATCGTGAAGTTCGATTTATTTTTAAAATCATGATTTTTACGATGTAATTGAGGAAAGATCGGAAAATCGTCAAAATATTTTTTTTTAAATCTGAAGTGTGTACTTTTTCGTCGCATTTTATCAGAGCACGAGTACAATTATAATTGATTCACGCCTGTGTTCATTGTGTGTATATCCCGCTGTGCCATGCACATGTCGAATAATTACTAATCACAACACAAAGCGCCACAATAAACAAGCTAACAACTCTGTCAAATTGCCATATAATTTTCTTTCTTTCGCTGCAGACCCTGAGTCTGTGGTGAAAGTCAAGTATATACTTAGTTTCAGAGTGTTAGGCAAGCAGTGAGCATAATTCTTTTTAATTCTAGAGCTAGCAATTTCAGACGGTGTAATAATTTTTCCTTTTTGATTCGGTTGTCATGTCAAATTAAAGAAAATAAAGCAACAGCATTCCAGATTGTTTGATTTTGAACTGTACGTTCTGTTGATTACTTTTAAATGTAAATCATACATTCTGAAATCAACTATAAACTGAACTATAGGACGAGTTTACGCCGTTACACTCATACCTACTCAAAGCTACCGTTCTATGTATGTGAATTGCGCAGTATCTCCTGCGGTACTAATATTAGCGTCTTCGCGTTACTCCGGTAATGACCTAAACTCGTCCTACAAAGGGAGGCTATAAGCGGAAGCTGATACATCATGTAATTTATATTTTTTTCTCGGCAACATTTTATCTCAAATTTTGATGAATTAAATGATGTTTATTAAACTATACGCAATATTTACGCGGTCCCAATTAATAATTTCACTCCCGCGATGATGGATATAAGGTATAGATTAAGCATAGACGTAGGATGGTAAGATTTCGTCGCATGAACATGTGTTCTAATTTCGTGCTATTTTTGTATCATTTATTTAAACTTTTTCTAGAAACAAGTCACGTTAACCCGATTTATACTTTTGGGAATTTGGATCTACGATTTAATTGAAAATCGCGATTTTTAAAATAAAATCGATCGCAATGTTTCAAATCAAAAATCGCACAAGCCTACATTCTGATATAGGCTGTGGTATACATTTGTATGGATAAAAGCTGTGAAAATGTATTAAAATCTCATAAGAGGACTGGAAATCAATGTTGATTGTCTGCCTGACAAAAGGTTATCTTGTAAAAAATCTGACTTTTTTCGTAAATATAGAAGCATTTACTGCATTAAATGTCATTTTTCAAACATGAAACCTAACCAAGTATTTAACCAAGCCAAAACCAGCCTAGGCAATGCCCTTGAGAATTGTCCATTTGTCGGACAAGAAGACTATTTTTGGCAATTTAACACTACTGTCTGGCTTGATAACCAAGCCAGTCTTGATAACCAAGCCAGTCTTTGCAGTGGGTAATACTCAAATGGTCTTCTCTTTGCCAGCAAATGGACAAACACTAAATCTAACAATTGGTGAGTTAAGATCCAGAAAACCCAGAAATTAATTTAACAAAACAAATTTAGGAAGGTAAGGATTTACAATCGCTGATAATTTCTCTTGTTTATTTTGAAAAGTAGAGATAACACACATGAATTAGAGGTGTGTTAACCCTTTCAAGCTAGCCAGAAACAGCTTCTCTAGTGGTCTTGGGAACTGTCCATTTGCAAACCAAGAGAAGACTATTTTTGAAAATTTAAAAGAGGAATGACTGGCTCGATAACTGAGCCAGTCATTCCAGTGTTAAATTTTCAAAAATTATCTGCTGATCTCCAAATGGATATTTTCTATGAGAAAATTTAAATTTTCTTGATCGAATTTGTGTGTTGAAGGGTTAATTATAAGTTACTTGATGTGTTTTGGCTTTCTGTGAGATCCTTCCAGTCCACGGCTGTTTCAGCAATGTTTGCGTACACAAAGTCAACAGGAGAGCCTTCTCGTGTATAGCCCTGGTGACGTGATGGAAGCCAGTCAACTGAAGAACCAATCTCTGATGGTTTTCTTTCTAGTTGCCACTAAAATCAATACAAGATAAGGTACAAATATATCTAGAGATCAGAATTTGAAGTTTAATGGTTGACAGTCCATCAATCATTAAACATGGTTAAGGGATGCACATTGGATATTACTGTGATATAATTCACAGAGTCAAACCTTAGTCAAGCAAGTGGTATTAAGCTAATTGAGGTACAACGTAGTCCAAGAGTTATTCCCCCTTGATAGAAGATAGTCCAAGAGTTATCTCCCTTGGTATCTGATGTTTTCATAGCATCTGCTATACAATTATGGAATGCAGGGCATGCAAACAGCATACCTAACTAATGAGGTAATGAAGCAGTCACCATCCATATATGGAAATCTGAATGTTCTAAGCCAACAGCCCATCACCTCATACAATCGCATGATTATTCCAGCCAATGAGGTAATCATGTTAGTAGCTACTGGACTGGGCTACTTCAGTCCATTTCTCAATGCCAGGCAGTCAACAGTTTGCTAATTTTCCTACCACCGCCCCATCAGTATCCTCCAAAGTTTACAGTAATCAGCAATATCCTCCAAAAGTCTACCATATCCGCCAAAGTTTACAGTAATCAGCAATGTCCTCCAAAAGTCTACCATATCCGCCAAAGTTTACAGTAATCAGCAATATCCTCCAAAAGTCTACCATATCCGCCAAAGTTTACAGTAATCAGCAATATCCTCCAAAAGTCTACCATATCCTCCAAAGTTTACAGTAATCGGCAATATCCTCCAAAAGTCTAGAGTATCCTCCAAAGTTTACAATAATCAGCAATATCCTTCAAAAGTCTAGAGTATCCTCCAAAGTTTACAGTAATCGGCAATATCCTCCAAAAGTCTACCATATCCTCCAAAGTTTACAGTAATCGGCAGTATCCACCAAAAGTTTACCGTAATCATGTATACCAAGACATTTACCACCATATTATGCAGCATAGAATATAAATATAGAGGCATTATCAATATTCATATAATATGCAAGTATCATTTATTAAGCAATCTGGGCACTTACATGCCTCAAACGTCGTGTTGCCTGCCAAATGGAGGCAACCAGTACATTAGATATAAGTGCAGGTGCGACCGGCTTATGTCTGTCACCAAATATATATGTAAACTTATTCATGTGTTCGCATTATGTGTGCATGCATTAAGGCAAAGTAGTCATACATGTACATGATCATGCTGATAATGCTTATAAGTATGATAAACAATTTTATAATTTATGTATTTAGTGAATATTCACATTCTGCACTTCATTACAATAGAGGCATTCATTTCTAGCTATGCCCTGCCCATTTCTAGCTAAGCTCCTCCCACTTTGTATGTGCAATTGAATAGATTCTAACACTTTGAATCCTGGATTCCCACAATCGCAATTTGTAGGTAACCATACAGTAAGCTGGCGAATATTTTGAAACTTATTTGACTGCTGTTGCTGCTTATGGCAGTAACAGCTCCTGCTCCCCGTCAAAGTAGTTTCAAAATATTATTGCTAAACTTCAACTTGGGAGTTCGCCTGACACTTACTGAGTTTCAGTAGTCTGAATGTCTTTCTAGTTTGGAAATCAGCTTAGAATATGCTTCAAGTTCAAGTGCGGTTAAGTTAGATACCACCAGTTAATCTTTCTGGGTAACCGCTTACATGGTTAACGATTTGTTTGCTACATCATACCGCATATAGCCCTATATTAGCCACATTATCTGCATTAGGAATTGTGGGCAAGCAAGGTTAATGGCCGCTAACCTCAATTGTCCACCATTACCTGCATGTTTCATGCCAGTTACTCTTATACATGTAGTCAGGCTGTGGCCAAAATGCTGGGAAAAGTAAATGTGGACAAGACGGCGGACTTGTTATGAAAGTTTTTCCAACAAGTAAGCCATCCACGAGGTTGTCAAATATAGGAGCAAAGTCAATACTTACTGAACCACTCTCAATGTGGTATATACTTACTCACTTGTTCACTCTCTAAAAAACACTATGTCAGTGAAACACTACAAAAATTCCAAATTACCAGTAGCATTAAAGAACACAGAGATGACAAAAACCAGACACACCTGTAGCGAACCACTGTAATATGGCAGGAATCAAAGTGTTTATCAGCCAGTACATATAGCACTAGAGATAAACTCCAAGTCGGAATCGCTGGTGAATTTCTCGATCTTAGATTAACCATGCCCTTTTAAGACTACATACTTCATCACTTCCCCTATTAGCCAAGCAGGGAATAACAGACATTAATGCTGATCGATTTGAAACCAGCAATAGCATTAGGCTTAAGGCTGTAGGTTTTATAGAGGTGACAGAGGAAATCAGCTACTACCTGAATAGATGCTTCCACTGGATTAATACTTCTTTTTGTGCACCAGTCTGCAAATCTGTTGATTTTATAATTATATGCTCTGGAGGTTGACCCCCTTCTGGCTTTGCCATAAATATGGCTGCTTGCTCAGAAAAGCCCTCCTTAATTCTAGATTCCTTGACAACATCCACACAGTCAATCTGAACATTGACGGATTGTTGTGAAAGGTTTTGCTCTGGAAGATAATATTGTCCATCAGATGCAGAACTAGATTGCAGACAAGAAGATCCAGCAGATCCGTATACCATGATCGGCGTGGCCAATTCGGGGTGATTAGAAGCACTTGGCACTCCTCCTGTCTGATTTTCTGAATAATTTTTGGAATCAGGATTGCTGACGGGTATGCGTATGCATACATTCCCACCCAGCTGATAACTAACGCATCTGTTGCGATAGCACTCAGATCTGGAATCGGAGAGACGTACGTCGTCATCTTCGCATTCTTATTTGTTGTGAATAAATTTGTTGGGTTTCCCCCAGTGGTTGAACAGACGATCCGCCACCCATTGATTTAGGTGCCATTCCATGGGAAGTATACTAATTCTTCGGCTCAATGAGTCTGTTAATATATTTAGCCTTCCCGGAATATGAGCAGCTTTCAGATTGACCCCATGATCTAGGCACCAGCAAAGCAGTTTCCACATCATCATACAGAGACCGGGAAACTTCGTCACTACTGTTGAGTTGAATGATCGAACCACAACTATCTTGCCCTTAACATTCTCAAAGAAATTTTCCATGGCTAAGACTACTGCTCACATTTCCAGGAGTATGTTCTTGTGACTGATCCAGATTCCAAAGTGCTGATACTGTGGTTTCTTCCAGGCAAGCTCCCCATACACCCATTGATGCATCCATATGTTCATCATTACTTGAGGGTGGGGAGGGGACAACATCACCCCTCTAGGAGATTGCCTCTCTCTCTCCATCCACCATTGAAGGTGTTGAATAAGAGGTTCCAACACTGACACCTTTGAGTCCAGGGATATTCTGGGTCCACTGTGTCATGAGAAATAACTGAATAGGCCATCTGCGTAAGGCCATTTGAAGAATGACTGGTCCCAGTGAAACCATCAACGCCAGCATTCTCAAGTAAACCCGTGCCAGGACATAATGACTGTTGCACACTGACTGTTTTACTGATTGCAGGAAATCTCAATTTCCCTTTCTCCGAGATCTAACAATACTCACCATTCTGTTACTTCTGATACACAGCTGGCCTTGACAGCTGGCTCTAGGACTATAGACTTAGAAAGCTTTACCGACTCCTTGGAACCAGGTACTCGGCTCCCAACTGCCGAGTACCCGTCTACCATAGAGCTCATATTGTTTGCATAGCCACCAAACAAGAGAAATCCAGGGCTTGCCTCCGTGGGGGTGGGAGGCTGGGTCCGTAACAGAATGGTGAGTACTGTTAGATCTCGGAGAAAGGGAAATTGAAATTTCCTGCATTCTCCTTCGATCAATACTCACCATTCTGTTACTTCTGATATACACCAGATTTGATCAGTAACCTGGTGGGAAGGGGCAAGCCATAAATGCTACTTTTGCCCCTTGGAGAAAGATTTAGACTTAACAACTTGACTAACGGAGACCTAAAAGGACCGTCAAGTTATCGGAACCAAATCACATTCGCGTCACTGCCCCCCCCCCCCCCCCCCTTTTTCTCCTAAGAAAAGGGAGAGAACTCACGAACATGAATCTCGCCTGAAACACAAATATGCCAAGAGGGTTAACTGCTCTTTGCATATATTAGCCTGGGAATGAGCATGAATATATAAGATGAATGATCATGATATATAGACATAATACAAAACACTCTTAATCATGAATTACCTCATGATATTTGGAATTCAGACCTGGAGCCTCCAACCATTCACTTGTCCGGCCATCAGTGACATAACTGGTTGATATTCTCTCGCTCTACCATGTCTGCTCCTTAATTCTCTCTTACAAATGCCAAAAAAGGAAGAAGAGCAGCGCGGTCATATAGCTATCATCTCAAAACAGCTAAACCGAGTGGAATGGCGAAGTCTGACACATCCCTCATATAGTAATCGGTGAAAGAGGACTCACAGTGCCCTTGTGCGACAGCCATGATGTCCTTAAACGGAACACCATTGTAAAGGGCGGAAGAGGCGGCTATTCCTCTAACAACATGCCCTTGCGCCTTGCACTTGGTGCCCAGTCGTAATCTCACGGGTAGTCTGAATGCATTCGACTACCCAACGAGAGATAGAATCCACGGATGCGGCGCCATATGGCTCCATATGGCAGATCCACAGATGTCTATCATTCGACTGTAACGAGTCTGTCCGTTTTGTACTTAGTCAAAGCACGGACTGGGCACCAGACACTGGCATCACGACCCAACCTACTTAGTTTCGGTATAACGATCGGTTTGCCGGGATATCTCAAAGATCGAATCTTTGACATAATCTCTGCTCTTGGCAGTGGACGCAGACCCTCTCTGGAGACAATAAATCGGTCCCTCTCTGCTGAAAGTGCATGGATCACACTGCGCCTTCTAGCTGAGGAAGCTGCCAATAGAAAGACCACCTTTAGAGTCAAATGCTTTAGACTAGCCGAACGCAACGGTTCGAAAGGGTGTTTGGCCAGTACATTACGCACTAAAGATAGACTCCAGGCTGGAATGACTACCGGTTGTCTTGGTCGGAGATTGCTCATTCCCTTCACCATCACACTCAACTGGGCCACCTCTGGACTATCCATGTTGGCTAGACAAGGGATAACTGATGCCAAAGCTGACTTGTATCCAGCAATTGTGACAGGAGCTAGTCCTGAAAAGAACAGCTCACAGAGAAAGTCTGCTATTTGCTGAATAGCGGAATGAAAGGTAACAATACCCTTTTTCTCACACCAGTCTGCAAATCCGTTAACCTTGTAGGTTGAACTCCTTCTCGCAGCCGCAATGAAATCAGCAGCCTGTCGAGAAAAGCCTTCCGACGTGGAACGTTGTTTGACAACAACCACGCAGTCAATAACATTTCGGGACGCTCATGTAGGAAGCGTCCGTTGGCCTGGGAGATTTTGTTCGGAATCTCGGGCAACTGCACTGGATTTTCCACCAGCAGATCTAGCAGATCCGTGAACCACGCCCTGCTTGGCCAATACGGCGCTATTAGCAGGACCAGACACGGTTCCTCCCTGATCTTCACCAATACCTTCGGCAGAAAGATGGTTGGTGGGTACGCGTAAGCGTGCATCCCTCTCCAGCTTATCGCCAGAGTGTCTGTATCGACGGCATTTGGATCTGGAATCGGCGAGACATAAGTCATGACTTGAGCATTTCCCCTTGTGGCGAACAAGTCCACGCTGGGTTTGCCCCAATGCTCGAAGATCCTTCATAGAACTGGAGGGTTGAGGGACCATTCTGTTGGCAGAATTCTCTGTGTGCGAGACAAAGCATCCACCAGAATGTTCAATCGGCCAGGAATGTGAGCTGCTTTCAAAACAACCGAGTAATTCCTGCACCATTGAATCAAGTGCCACACTTTGATACACAGTGTGGGTGACCTGGTCCCGCCTTGGCGATCTATGTATGATACTACCGTCGAATTGTCCGACCGTATCAATATCACCTTGCCCCTGATCATCGGAAGAAACTCTTCCAACGCCAGTTTCACTGCCATCATTTCCAACAGATTGATATGCAGCTGACTCTCCAGGAGAGTCCATGTGCCCGAGACCTGGTGCTCCCAGGCAGGCCCCCCCACCCCTCCAGTGATGCATCCGTGTACACGGAGAGCTGGGGGTGGGGAAGGCGCAGCGAAACGCCTACTAGGAGATTCTGATGCTGTTTCCACCATACAAGATGCGATATTATCGGCTCCAAAACTGGCACCAGTTTTGACAGGGGTTCTGTTCTCTGATTCGACAGAGACATCAGATACAACTCGATAGGTCTTCGCATTAGAGCAGCATACAGGATCACTTGCTCCATGGAGACCATCATGCCCAGCATCTGAAGAAACCGCCTCGCCTGAATGTGGTTTCCCACTCGAAAACTCTTGAGGATGGCTAACAGAGACACCACTCTGGGCTCTGACGGGTAAACCCTGCCCTCCTCGAGATCGAATCGCAGCCCCAAATAAACGAAATGTTGAGTGGGTGTCAACTCGGATTTCTCCTTGTTGACTATCCAGCCTAAATCTGAAAGTAACTTCAGAGTCAGAGCAGTATCCACGTTCAACCTGGCTGCAGAGTCTCCTTTGAGCAGCCAGTCGTCTATGTATGTGTGTAGCGCCACGCTCTCTTTCCTGAGAAACGCTGTCATGGCAAGGACCACTCTTGTGAAAACCCTCGGAGCTGTCGACAGGCCAAACGGGAGAACAGTAAACTCCCATACTTGATTCTGAAACGCAAATCTCAGAAACCTGTGCCAACTCTGGTTCATAGGAATGTGGACATATGCATCTTTCAGATCGATCGACACACACCACATTCCCTTCCTCAATCCCGCCATTACCGACCTCGGTGTCTCCATCTGGAACCGAGGCGTATGGATAAACCAATTTAATGGCCTGAGATTCAGTATGGGTCTCCATCCCCCCGTGCTCTTGGGGACAAGGAACATATTTGAATAGAAGCCCGGAGTGTTCTGGATCGCTGGTTTTATTGCTCCCTTCAGAAGCAAACCCGACACTTCGTTTTGAACGGCTTCTAACTTGTCTGGATCCCGTGGTACGGGTGTCCAGACAGGTGCCAAAGACAGATTCTGTGGTGGAAAGTCCCACCACTCCGGCATGTACCCCTGGGATAACCATCCCGGGACCAGACTGTCTGACATCACACCTCGCCAGGCCTCGACGAAACGCATGAGCCTTCCACCCACCATAGACGCCTCGACGTCTAACGGGGTTGTCCGGCTCGCAGTCCGCTCCCCCCCCCCTTTCTTAATGAGAGAGAGAGAGAGAGAGAGAGAGAGAGAACCATTTCCATCTTGGCTTGGCAAGTATAACTGGCACCGCCGTTCCTGTCGCACAGGTGCGGTCCAGGTGGATATGAAGGGAGCTCTCGTACCCTCAGGTACGATCCGCTCCCTTCTGTCCGCCCTTGGAGGACTTACCCTTACCCTTCCCGCCTCTAGGGCGATCCGGAGCAACATTGGGGAGGGTAGGGGCCTCCACAACCTTCCTGGCTTTCTTACCCGGTGGCGGCTGAGAAAATCCAGACGAAGCAGAAGTCACAGTAGGCTTAGCTTTCGCCTTGCCTTTCTGCTTCTGATGCTTCTTCGAAGGTTGGACAGCTAACCGTTTCCCTACAGCCCCTAGTGCGTGCGCTTGTCGCACTAGCTACAGCTGCAGGTTTACCGCCAACCGATTCTGCGCAATGCTGGCAGTGTCCTCTAGGATGGCCCGCGCCTGGCCACCAAAGATGCTAGGCCCTGTCAGGGGTGTCCCAAGAAGATGCTCCCTGACTGCCGTAGCCGGACGCATATGGTCAAGAACCATTTGCCTCCTGGACTTTATCACACGTGCTTGCACCCTTGCCAGTGCGTCCATAGACAGCACCAAGCCATCATTGACGCACGAAAGCGCCACAGGTGGCACAGGGTGGCCTGCCCCCGCTTCAGCTCACACCGACTGAAGAAGGCGATATGAATGGTTGACAGCACTCACAGCTGCCCTCACACCCTCATCGCATAGGGACAGGACTTCATCCTGGTGTGCCTGGAACTTGTCCACAAGTTACGGACCGGGGCCACCCGCTCCAGCACTCTGAACACCCAGTACCCAGTGGTCATTCTCGGTGACCGACGGGACAACACCATACCTGTCGTATTCCCCCCGTGGAATACGACCCCTCGCCCGCACCTCCATGGAGGCCGCAAGAAGCTGGCCCTTGTTCATGCGTTGTTTGCTATACCTAGTATCAAGCAACACCATAAACCATGGATCCAGTCCAACAGACTGGATCAGGGCTGCGGGCAAGATCCCCGTCCTAATCAATGCACTGATGGACGGGGTACATCCTCCTCGGCCGTGGCCGAAACCACAGACGGGTCCACCCTGGCTAGCCAAGCCAGAGCCTCAGACCAATCCGTCTCCGAGGAGGACACTCCCGTGAACACGTCACTCGTTGACATGTTCACGGCCCTACCAGCAATGGCCTCCCGGCTAGGAGCCATTGCTGATATGCCAGGAACTCCGGTACCGTATGGTTCCGCCGCCACCCCATGGAACACACCAGTCCATGGAATAGGCCTGCATGGAAAACCGTGCGGACCTGTAGCGGTTAAGGAACCGTGGCCAAACATGGGTGGACGGACCGGCCACCGCAACTGGACCACCCGGAGGTGGCCGCAGAGAGACAGAACCCATCAGGCCGGAGCCCGACGGGACTGCCAGGGGGCCATACGAAACGGCTCCCTCGGTGTCCAGTCCAGAACCCTGTCCAAGGACAGGGTCTGAATCAAACATGGGGAGAGACTGCCCTACAACTTTTGGCAGCAGGGACGACACCAGCGTGGGCAGAACGCTATGCAAGACACCTTGCCAAACCACGCCGGCGGTGCCATCTCCGCCACCTCCGGTTGCAGACGTGGAACGCCCCCACGGGCCGAACGGATGCTCCACGATTTACTTTCGGACCGCCTGACCCCGCTTCAGACCTTGCCAAGTCCTTCTGCCAAGGAACTTAAGCATCATATCGACCGACCACACAGTGCAAACGTTACACCTACTGTCAAGACTACACTTAGTACAGTGGAAACAGACATGGTCCTTGCATAGAACCCATACGATATGTGGCACTCGACACATGATGGCGGGGGCTGGCTTGGCCTATAAACCAAACCTACAATAAGCCAGTGGAACGAAACAAAAATGGAAGGCAGACAATTAATTTTCAAATAACTTGACCACAAATTAACTGTAACCCTCCCGCACCCCACCCCGCAACGTTACAGCAAAGATCGCATTGATTATGACGACAAGAACGAAGCGGGCATAAATACACCCATAATTGATCCTCCAGGATGTATCACGGCTCCAGGAATCATATCGCATAGCATTCGGGGTATATTTACCAATCAATATAAATTATACTCCTAACGAAAGCCGACACGATATGTGAAGAAACAACAAAATGTAAACAAACTGCTGTAGCACACGGTAAAACCGCAGACCACGCATCTCTCAAGAATTTTGACACCACCGATCATTGCAAACCGATCGTGATCACACGTAAACTTGACCATTCCAAAGTTTTCTGGTACCATTTTTAGTACGCAGCACCCAGAACAAGATGCACGAATTAATGAAAAATTTTCTTCACATAAACATCCGAGCATCACGGGTGTGACGTCACCCGCTCGGACCCTACGGAGAACGACGTCAGCTGATATTCGTGTTAGAAATACCGTAGCAAACACCTATTTTCATATCTGCTGATCGCCTGTTGGGGTTTAAAGAAGGTGATCGTCTGGCATATCTCGTTGTTAGCACACGTCCCAGATTCTATGGGGTCAGAAATTGGAACATGCGACACAACGAAATTTAGAGACCTAAGTCTTTTAACTATGGATAATAAGGAATTATACAACCTGGTTATCATCGGCGGCATTCTCCATTTTATCCAGTTATATCCTTTCAAGAACGCACAAACTATCAAATCACAGATAAAAGACTTCTTTTCAAAAAACTTTAAATCTCTCCCTACAAAAAGCGTGGACAGCTCTTGATGCTATGCAAACAAGAATGAGCTCTATGGTAGACGGGTACTCGGCAGTTGGGAGCCGAGTACCCGGTAAAGCTTTCTAAGTCTATAGTCCTAGAGCCAGCTGTCAAGGCCAGCTGTGTATCAGAAGTAACAGAATGGTGAGTATTGATCGAAGGAGAAATGAGTATTTCTACTCTCTCTTGAGATGGGTAAACATATACCATATCTTTCGATCGAAGAACATGCCCAGGTAAATGAACTTCTGGGATGGTCACGTGTCAGCTCTGATTTTTGAAAGTTGATTATCCAGCCTAGATCTGTCAATGTTTTCAAAACTATTTCCAGATTTGCTGATTGACTTTCTTGATTGTGTGCTTTTAACAGCCAGTCGTCCATGTGTGGACTGCTATGTGCCTCCTGCAGAGGTATGTTGTAATAACCAGGAGCAGTTTGGTGAAGACAAGAGGAGCCGTCAATATTCCAAATGGAAGAACTTTGAACTCCCATTGGCATCCCTGAATTGCAAATCTCAGGAACCGACGAAAACACCTCGCAATGGGAATACGGAAGTAAGCATCCTTCAAGTCTATGGACACCGTCCACATTCCCTTCTCCAACCCCGCTAACACTGTCTTTATTGTTTCCATTTTGAAACTTGGTGTGTCTATGAATTTGTTTAGATGCTTGAGGTTGAGAATTGGTCTCCACCCGTCAGTGCTTTTTGTCAATAGAAAAACAGTTGAATAGAGGCCCGGACAACTTTGTGCCGATTGAGTTGCTCCTTTTTGCATGAGGGTTTTTATTTCCTCCTCTATGCACATCCGTTGATCTGGATCTCTTGGGGTCCAGATTGGGACAAGAGACAGCTGCGATGGTGGATTTGCTATCCAGTCGGGATGGTATCTGGCTGAAAGCCAGAGTTGCCCCTATGCGTCCTTTTGCGCGTATATACGCATAAAAATGGCAGAGGGATGCATACAAATTAACCCTCTGCGTCCCCGAGGACGCACGAGGGACACAGTGAAAAAGTGTAACGGAAACTGGTAACTTTGGTGTGTGCTTAATTATCGATTATATTATCGTGTGTGTACATTTATATGTGCATGTTTTTACTTTAAAAAATTTACCTAATGTATTGTGTGGTCAATAAAAACGAACTTACTGCGTTGTTTAAGACTATGATTTGTTGTATGTTTTCTTGCACAACTCAAAGTTGTTAATGCCCATAAATCATGTTAAACCACCACATTTAATTGTAAACACAATCCCCAAATCATCCTTAGTATTCCATTTGATCTAATTTTTTATAAGTAATGAGTTTACAAGCCCGATGTTAGTCACCTTGTTTGGCCTACAAATTGCAAAAATACCCCATGTTTCTGTCTGTTGTGCTAATCATCAGTATGACGTGTCAGTATTTGATTGGATAACAGCGGAATCGCCCTCTAGAAGAACTCATGCTTGAGAAATCCAATACAACTGATCAAGCGTATACAAACATGTCTGGGCGTCTTAACCCTTTCACAGATCAGAACATTGGACAGATCACAAAGTTGTTATCACTAATCTGCTGAATATTTTGAAATTAATTTGCGCATGCCTACTTGCCTAAAGCAGCAACGACTTACAGGCAAATTATTTTTTTCTATTTACTTATCAAAATATCTAAATGGATGAAGGAATATATGGAAGATAGTGATATCTTTTACATTTGAATGGTCATTTGACGGATTAGCGGCGATGTCTTTGTATTGCTGTTTGAATAACGGTATCAATACGCTCTATAAGCCGTCTTTTATTTAGCAATAGCGGCTGATTGATTGACTGATGGATTAGTGTTTTATAATGTTTAGCAATACTCGAGCGTTAGGCGTTCACAGTTTCTCAACTAAAAAGCTCATCCCAGCAGCGATGTTCATCGATCTACAGGTAGGCATGCGCTAAAATATTGATTTTTTTCCAAACAGCATGTAGCTCAAAGCTCTCCGATACAAGCGTCCTTATTGGATACACGCTAATGCATTATCTATGCTTCCACCAATTAACAATCGCGTTACATAGTTACTCACTATGAATTAGACATATCCGGTTATTAGCTGATATATTTTCACTAATTACGCAGTTTAATCTGATTTATACAGATTATGTTTGATAAATTATTGTTTTGTCTGCTCTTAACCTATGTATTTCACTATATTTGGTCATTCCAGTTATATTAAAAAAAATACGCGCGCATTATATCGAAGTAGGTCAAGTCGTCCTTGAGCAAACTCGCCCCAGATACTCGTAATTTTTCAATTCGTCCAAAACCAAGTTATGGTTTAATAGAAAAAACTAATGCAGTGGTCTTTGCTAATTACTAATGTCGTAGTCTTTGGAAATGTTAATCATACAAGGTTGTCAATGTAGGTTGGTTGGTTTATCAGACAACAAACAAGTACAGTACTTTAAGTTATTGTTTATTGACATGCAGTTCAAATGTTATTAGTTAAATATACAATGGCCATTTCAATAGATAAATTTTAGCCACCATTGTAGATCACACAATACATATTTTTTTTAATTTACCACAGGAATGACTGGCACTGTTTAGAGCCAGTCATTCCAGTGTTAAACTGCCAAAAATAGGTATTTTGGTGATCTACAATGGTGATCAATTTTAGCCACCATTGTAGATCACAGAATACATATTTTTGAAAATTTACCACTGGAATGACTGGCACTGTTTTCAACATGTTTTAATAAAGTGCTTTATAATTAGATCAATGTGTTGTGTTTATTTTAAGAAAAAAACATGGGACCCCCATATTTCAGATGAGGACCCCATGGGACACCCAGATTTTACAGTGGGACCCCCAAATCTGAGGGTGTGGGGTCCTTGGGACCCCCAAAAATCAGATGTTGTGGGCAACACTGCTGAAAGCCATCGCAAGATTGGGTTAACTGCTCCCACTCTTATTTGTGGAAGGGTAGCCTCCTACTGGACCACCTTGGTTGCGAAGGTGATCCAATTCTGATGGCAAGAGTGGGACTATCTCTTGTCATGCTAGCGACACTGGAGTAGCCCTTGTGAGAACCGGACCTTCAGGCCCGATTCCCACAACCAGATCCTCGCGCACCTTTACCTGCACCCCACGATACGCTGGCTGCTGCCTGGCAGGATGTGTTGGAGGAGCCTGCACCCCCCCCCCCCCCCCAACCCTGCTGGCTACGCTATGAAGATGGCTGGCCTCTGACTGTGCCAACACCACCTCACGCCTGCTGGGATGGAAAGCAGGGGCACAGTGCGAAGGCGCTCTCTACGGAGAATTTCAAATTGTTCCTGTATTCACCAGAGTCACTGTCTCCTGGAGATGCTTGAAACCATCACCTCCAAAATGACCAGGGCCTGTCATAGACATCCGACGCAGCCTATTGTACAGGTTCTGGGACGGATACAGATTGTCAAGAGCAAACGTGCGTCTTCCCCAGAAACTTCTGGTAACAGACCTCATCATGCAATCCAGAGCCATGTTTATCCCATCCTGGATGTTTCTCTGGACTGTGACGGGGATGGTTTGGCATGACGCATTATTGTAGCAAGGTCGATGTTTAGAAATATCAAAGAGTATTAAGGGACATAAGTATACTTATGAAGTGAAAACACAAAGCTCCGCTCCGATTATTACAGAACCACATCCCTCAACACACACAGATAATAATACGATTGTTATTGTTGTTGTTAAGACATTTTTTTAATAACTCTGGTTCTACTGGTGGGATTTTGTCCTAACTTTTGTGGAAGTTGGCCCATGGTCTCCCAGACATATACCAATTTTGGGGTTAAAATTTAAAATGCAACTGAAACACCTTTCAGCAACATTGTTTTCAAAATAGTCCTTTTTCAATAATTTTGCGTCTACTGGATGGATCTTCTCCAAACTTGGGAGGAAGCTTTCTCAGGGGGTCCTAAAAATGCATGCCCATGGTTTGACCCATGACAGCATGATTGGAAACTATATCAACGATGAGGGACAAACAATGTTTTCTTACAGAATGGCTCAAAGCATTTTCTTTAACAATTTAATTGCTAAATTTGGTCTAAAGATTAAAATATTTGCATATTATTGAATGTCCATTTGCAGGCCAAGGAGACGATTTTTGAAAATTTACCATTATGTGCATTTGCCGGCTATCTCCAATAATTTAGTTAAGACCTTTGTTTTTTGATAGTTAGTTTACCATTACCAAGTTTACATAAATGGACATGCTACATGCAAAAATTATTTATTATTAATGATTTGATTTCAGGCAGACACATCACAATTCATGTGATATAGTCTTTATTCTCTATAACAACAGATGAAGTGCATGCCCTGACAGAATTTGACAGTGGGAATGAGTGAAAAGTTCGCTAATACAGAAAATTAAAGGCTGACATATTGGTATTTTTGACGATGCCAATAATTAAAATACATGCTTAATTAGTTAACCCAAAAATATACAGGGTTCATACACATTTTGGCCACATAAATGACTTTCCATGACTTTTTCCAGTCAAATTCCATGACTTTCTATGAATGGGTAATGTGGGGGTGGGCGGGTTCGGGGGGAGGGGCATTTCAGAAGGCAAATTTGATCAAATTAACGCTTTAATGGTCAGGCTGGCCAAAAACAGCCTTTGCAGTGATCTTGGGGAATGTTCACTTGCAGCCCAAAAGAAGACTATTTTTGAAGATTTCCCATTAGAATACCCGAACCCATAACCGGACCATTCATTCCAGTCATAAATTTTCAAAAATAATTTTCTGTTGACCCGCAAATGGACATTTCAATGAGCAAATAATGTGTATGTCTTGCCAAAACTTGACCATTAAAGGGTTAAGGTGGCTGTTAAAATACCATTTTCATCTGGAAAAGTCTATAGGACACTTCCTAAACTGAAATTTTAGAGCTGACATGGTTGGTGAAAGAATTGTGTATATTGGCAAACTAGTGCCAACCGACAGTCAGGCATGCCAGGTGTCAGCAACACAATTCTCAAGCTATAATATTATCACAGATTTACAGGTTAATCATAGCATCACCTGATGTTAGAAATCAAATTCCTAAGTAACATGCCAATAGAAGACTGGTGTACATTTGAGAAACAAGAGGCTCAAGGGCCTGTGATGCACACCTGGACCATTAGCATTTGAAACATTTGCATTTAAATAAACATGAATCTTTACATCAAACACATGGCCACCGGAAAAATCGACCAATCCAAATTCTAAATAGAAAGTCCAGATTCAAGCACTGTAGGATCATCAAAGTCAAATTTGGTTAAAATCCGCCAAGCTGCTATGGAGATGTGTTTTGACAATTTCCAGTAAATATTTCATAAAGAAAATCATGATTTTCATCCAAAGGATTGACCAATCAAAATTCTGAATACAGCATCTGGAGCCTACTCACATAGGATCATTCCAGCACAATTTTGTTGAAATCCAAGCGGTTAAGAAAGAGATGCGTTTTGACAATTTCTGGTAAATTTTCATAAAATCAGATTTTCACCCCAAAACTTGATCAATCAAAATTCTGAATAAACTTCTAGAGCCTACCACCATACAATGCATCTAGTCCAATTTTGATGAAATATGTCATGCAGCTAATGAGGAGTAGCATTTTGACCAGTTCCGGTTGATTTTTCATAAAATCTAAGATTTTGACCCAAAAAATTGATCAATCAAAATTATGAAAAGACGATCTAGAGCCTACAACGACAAAATCCATCTAGTCAACTTTGGTTGAAATATGTCAAGCAGCTAAGGAGGAATAGCATTTTGACCATTTCCGGAAGGTTTTTCACCCAAAAGATTGATCAATCAAAATTCTGAAACCATGATCTAGAGCCTACCACCATAGAATGCATCTAGTCAAATTTGGTTGAACTATGTCAAGCAGCTAAGGAAGAGTAGCATTTTGACCATTTCCGGTAGATTAAAAAAAAAATCCTCAGATTTTCACCCAAAAAATTGATCAATCAAAATTCTGAAAATAGGTTCTAGAGCCTACCAGCATAGTATGCATCTATATAAATTTGGTTGAAATATGTCAAGCAACTAAGGAGGAGTAGCATCTTGACCATTTCCGGTAGATTTTTCATATAATCTAAGATTTTCACCCAAAAAATTGCTCAATCAAAATTCTGAAAAAAGTCTGGAGGGATTATTCCAGCCAAATTTGGTTGAAATCGGTAAAACCGTTAAGAAGATGCGATTTGACGGACGGACGATGGACAGCCACCATGGCATAAGATCACTTGGCCTTTCAGGCCAGGTGAGCTAATAATTTTGATGAAAGCTGTTGACTGGTCCATGACTCTTGTCAATAAAATATAATCAAAACACACTTGGATGTTAGATAATTGAAAGATTATACTTCTCCATCAAGAGTTTTTCTTCTGAATTTCATTATTTCAGGAAACCTGATTTCAGATTTTATTGAAGCATGTTGAATATTTTTTTTACTAATTTGACAGCAGGTTATTGCTACTCTGGGAAACGTTCAATTCTCTCTCAAATTAGCTGGAACAAAATAATCAGTGCCGGATTTAACCCTTTCACCAATATATTACCTATATCTGATTTTCAGAACTACCATACAGGAAAACTGTTGACTATTTAAAAATTAATCTGACTGGAAGCCATTGCTGTCATTGAAGCAACATATTCCAGTCAGACTAATTTCAAAATATTCAAAATATGTTTTATATCATAAAGGATATACTTTTTAGGCATTTGTTGGTGAAAGGGTTAATAGTCTGTTTTGATAATTTTATTTAATTCTTAATTTGGTTATGTCTATCAGATTGTCAAAATTTAAAGACCATTAACATCATCTCGGAATTTACTTTATTGAGATATAAAAAATTAAATAAAGGAACAGAAAAGGGAAATAACAAATGATGTTTATTGGTAATATCATACCATATTAAATAGCAAAGGCATTTACTAAATCTAGGATCTCTTAACTTGGAGGCAATAAGTGACCAAGTCGATGCTTCGCACTCCGCCGTGTGTCAACTGTGTGTGCATGTATACCACATATGCCTACCTGAATATAACGAAAACAGTTTTTCAAGCGGTATGAATAGCATTCTATATAGGCACCAATGTAAGGCGATTAACTCGCCACTGCTAATTCACTATTGATCCGTTTGAAAACTTTATATGTGAAAGTCACTCTTTCGGGTGGAAGCAAGAAGTTTCGTTCAAAATGATTTCAAAATACACTGCCGGTTTTCAAGGTCGCAATATGATGCAAACTGAATATTCTGACAGTCGTGTGACTGAATGTAGACACTGTCTCTGGAAACAACGGCTTTCAGTTAAATTGTTTTAAAACTAGAATGTATTTTACCTGCAGGACACAGTGGCTAACCAGCTTAGCGCGAATATAACTGAGCTTATATGACTGGCTATAGCGGGTATTATTTATTCACTCAGCGTACACCAGAGTGCATGGGTCCAACTTTGTCACTAATTGATTACCACCAGTAGAGCTGTTAGGTATGCATACCAAAAATACAGTGCGATATCAATACCACAACAATATTGAAATACCGTACCAAACAAATCTCAAATTACCAAAATTTCAATACTGAAAACAATTGCCTCAAATTGCACAAATGACAGAATTCCATTAAATTTGCGCATGCAATCCTCATTATTTCGCGCCACAAGAGGACTATCCATCATAATGTTGCACTGTCTGACAATTATTATATATAAGTCTCAAAATGGCTAGTGCGTGGACGTTATTTCAAATGAATCGATAGTAAAACAGAATGTATCGGCGAATCCTGACAATACAATAAATTTGAAAAAGCACTTGCAATGTAACCACAAAAAAGAGTTTGCAGAAGTTTCAATGCAATACCGATACCATACCGGTACCAAGGTAATTGGGACCAAAAATACTGATATCGGTACCGGGCATAAAATATCAATACCGAACATCTCTAACCGCCAGAATGTCATAAATGGTATTTTGTGGCTTTTTTCTAATTATTCTGATTTATTTCTGTTTTTCACTGGTGGCTATAGGTTAATTATTATATAAAGTTCCTTTCCGTTAAATAGAGGGAAATGTAAGCTTTAGAAATTTGAAGGGAATATCATGCATGGCAAAATTAGCACCTGCTTGAAGCCTACATATTCAGTTAACGACACCCCCACCCACCCTACACAATAGAGACGATTACAAGACACCTCCACATTTGATAGTAAACCCATTCCATCCTATCTACATGTGTATGGTGTTTACAACAATGTGTAAGTATCCATGCAGTATATATCTACTACATCTTATTTAGGTAATTTAACAGAAAGTGATTGATGCTTTTATCAGCAACAATTTTCAGTCAAATTATTCTCAAAATATTCATATTCATATTTAGCTCACTTAAAGCATGATCCTAAGTATTCAAAATGAATTAGATTCAAAATATACTGGAAGTGATTCAAACAACATAGTGTATGCAAATGACTTTGTCAGATAATGAAGAGGACACCCAACTAGATCAATGTTACATTAGCAAAATCCTGTTGCAGTTCTACTGGAATAAAAATGTAGTTTAAGACTTTAAGTGACTGGTCAATACTAGTTTGAAATAGAATAATTCAAGCAAACTGTCAAACTTTAAACATAAACTAATAGAATACTCAGTGTTGCCCACAACATCTGATTTTTGGGGGTCCCAAGGACCCCACACTCAGATTTGGGGGTCCCACTGTAAAATCTGGGGGTCCCATGGGGTCCTCATCTGAAATGTGGGGGTCCCATGTTTTTTTCCTAAAATAAACACAACACATTGATCTAATTATAAAGCACTTTATTAAACATGTTGAAAGCACTAATTATGACATTGTGTAAATAATGTTAATGTATATATAGAGAATATTAACTATGCATAGTTTATTAACCTTTAGCACTTAACACTTTTGGCCACCATTGTAGATCACCAAAATACCTATTTTTGGCAGTTTAACACTGGAATGACTGGCTCTAAACAGTGCCAGTCATTCCTGTGGTAAATTTTCAAAAATATGTATTGTGTGATCTACAATGGTGGCTAAAATTTATCTATTGAAATGGCCATTGTATATTTAACTAATAACATTTGAACTGCATGTCAATAAACAATAACTTAAAGTACTGTACTTGTTTGTTGTCTGATAAACCAACCAACCTACATTGACAACCTTGTATGATTAACGTTTCCAAAGACCACTACATTAGTAATTAGCAAAGACCACTGCATTAGTTTTATAAAACCCTAACTTGACTTTGGATTTATTGAAAAATTACGAGTATCTGGGGCGAGTTTGCTCAAGGACGACTTGATCTACGTCGATATATTGCGCGCGTATTTTTTATAATGTAACTGGAATGACTAAATATATTGGAATACATAGGCTAAGATCAGACAAAACTTTAATTTATCAAAAATAATCTGTATAAATCAGATTAAAATGCGTAATTAGTGAAAATATATCAGCCAATAACCGGATATGTCTAATTCGTAGGGAGTAACTATGTAACGCGATTGCTGATTGGTTGAAGCATAGATAACGCATTAGCGTGTATCCAATAAGGACGCTTGTATCGGAGAGCTTTGAGCTATACGATGTTTGGAAAAATCAATATTTTAACGTATGCCTGCCTACCTGTAGATCGACGATATCATTGAACATCGCTGCTGGGATGAGCTTTTTAGTTGAGAAATTGAGAACACCTAACGATCGAGTATTGTTAAACATTATAAACACTAATCCAGCAGTCAATCAATCAGCCACTATTGCTAAATAAAAGACGGATTATAGCGCGTATTGATACCGTTATTCAAACAGCAATACAAAGACACCGCTGATAATCTGTCAAATGACCATTCAAGTGTAAAAGATATCACAATATCTTCCATATATTCCTTCATCCATTTAGATATTTTGATAAGTAAATAGAAAAAAATATTTTGCCTGTAAGTCGTTGCTGCATTAGGCAAGTAGGCATGCGCAAATTAATTTCAAAATATTCAGCATATTAGTGATAACAACTTTGTGATCTGTCCAATGTTCTGAGCTGTGAAAGGGTTAAGACGCCTAGACACATTTGTATACGCTTGGTCAGTTGTATTGGATTTCTCAAGCGTGAGTTCCTCGAGAGGGAGATTCCGCTGTTATCCAATCAAATACTGACACGTCACACTGACGTTAACACAACTGACAGAAACATGGCGGGTATTTTTGCAATTTGTAGGCCAAACAAGGCGACTAACATCGGCCTTGTAAACTCATTATTTATTTTTTTTAATTAGATCAAATGGAATACTAAGGATGATTTGGTGATTGTCTTTACAATTAAATGTGGTGGTTGAATCTGATTTATGGGCATTACCAACTTTGAGTTGTGCAAGAAAACATACAACAAATCATGGTCTTAAACAACGCAATAAGTTCGTTTTTATTGAACACACAATACATTAGGTCTATTTTTTAAAGTAACAACATGCACAAATAAATATACACACACGATAAAATAATCGATAATTAAGCACACGCAAAGTTATCAGTTTCCGTTACACTTTTTCACTGCATCCCTCCTGCGTCCTAGGGGACGCACAGGGTTAATTTTTATGCATCCCTCTGCCATTTTTATGCATATATACGCGCAAAAGGACGCATAATGGCAACTCTGAGAATACTAATAGAATACATTTTTTTGGTATTTAATGTTAGTTGGATATATGCTTAACCCTTTTATCTCCACAGACCAGATATGCCTATTAAAAATTATTTAGTCTAAGAAAGATTTTTTTTACAAACAACTGAAGCACACACAGTTTGGTCAGACAAAATTAGAAAGATGTCAATAATTAGATAAACAGGGATTTACAATATCTGCCCTTAATAGGACACGGTTGAAATATAGACATTGAATTATTAATTTGAGTCTGTATATCATAGATTATATTTGTATTTGAAAGATGATATTATCATTTGTATTTGCTAAAACTGAGAATGACATATTTGTAAAAATTGTATGTGAAAGAAATTTAAATCCTGTATTGCTGAACTTAGCTTTAAAAATGTTGCGTGTCACCATCTAGGCTGTTTCCAGGGGTAAAAATGTTTGAAAATTTGAAGTCATCCATGGCAATGATCTCACATTTAATGAGGTCATCTACACTGAACTGAGGTCATCATTTCATAATAAGCAATGCAAATTTACAGGATTTGAATTCATCCATGGATGACATAACCTAAAATTGAGGTCATCCATAGCAATTTGAGGTCTTAAAAACGACTGGAAGAGTGAACATTTTGACCACTGGCTGTTTCCCAGGGCAATAACGATAATGTGTTTGGAATTTCTCTCAATACGAGATTGATTTCAGCACATCCTGGAAATTTGGTATTATGTTATAGCCAGTTTCATGATTAACACCCATTTGTTGCAGCTTTCTCATATACCAAAATTTATTCTCTAAGTCTACATGCGTTCGTCTCTCAAAAGAATGCCCAATAATAAAAATAATAAAGTGTTTATGCTGATTAAACCGATATGAAAAAATGTCCTCACATATATAGGTAAATTTTGGACTCTTAATCAAGTAGTCCAACTTCTCTGACTCTGCCCTATGCCTTTTCTGATATGCCATGCATGAGTCAGAGTTCCTACAATAGTAAAAACCTGCAGTTGGTTGCGACTCACCTGTGAGTCGCAACATTTGATCATACTGTGGAAAATAGAGCCTCGTCACGTTCATATAACCTACCAGCTTCGATAGAGAATTATTTTCTGTAATCGTTCGTGGTAATTAGAGGTTTGTACGCTTACTAATTACGGAGATGTAGACAGAAATATAACAGTACCCCCTTTGATTTTCAAGCGCTAACCGTGTCAGTCCATTTTCTAGCCGAAATATACCGATCGGTAAAGTGGGTATGTATGAAAAGCGGATTAAAACAAATAAATGAGAACCGCACATGCTCAGAGCTATTGTAATCGTCTTGCAGTTTTATGAACTTAGCAGTTTCACAGCACTGCTAATAAATTTAATTAAATGTATATAAAATATAGAAATACGTTACTAAATGATTGGCTTTCTAATATTTCCCCCTATTTTAATTCATATTAACCCAAAAATAAGGTGTCTCCCTATTTAACTAAAATATTTCAATGACTGGTATTACAATCAGCATATGGCAGACCAAATGCCATCAATGGCCTTATCATTCTTTAAATAACAGTGGATGTGTGATAGGCACCTTAGAATTAGTGTGCTTTGGGAAGATGGTCTACATTAACCTTGGAAAATAGCTCGCTTAACAGAAAAAGAACTCTGATTTCAAACATGGTCGACCCTGTAATATGTAAGCATCCCCTGGTGAAGTTTGATGGATATGGCATAACTGGGACAGCATATTTAAGTAGATTGAAGTATTCCTGTTAAATACAAAGGAGACTCATTGTGACTAACACAGCATCAGACTGAGCCAATGTTCTAAGTGGCATCCATCAGGGCAGCGTGCTGGTACCAGTCCTTTTTATCGTGTACATAAATAACCTTCACGAGCCACTGCCACCTGAAACATACATGTATGCAGATTACAGTCATAACACAAAGATTTATCGCCTCGTGAACAGTGACAGGGAATCAGCAGGTCCCTCAAACAGTCCTGTTCAAGCTCCAAGACTGGTCAGTGGTCAGATAAATGGTTGCTTTGGTTCCAAACTGACAAGTGCAAGGTCATGACAGTCGGAAGAAAAGCTGATACCGAGCATGCAGATCCACAACACAGAGGGATACAATCAACAAAGAACAAGACCTTGATGTTACGGTGAATATATAATATATATAAATGAGAAGGCCAACACAGCAACGTTACAGGTGATAATCCGAAAATCCTTCATACACATAGACATGGATAACCTTAAAATGGTTATATAAGGCGCTGATCAGACTACACATAGTCTGTGTTTGACAATGCGTTTGGCACCTGGTGAGGAAAAGGATATTGTGACCAGTGTAAGTATGCAAAGAGCCACAAAAGTGGTACATTAATTGAAGGCCCCACGCTAAGGAGACCGGTTGAAGAAACTTAAGATCCTAACACTCACACACCTTAGACTACGTGGCCACATGATAGAGACGTTTAAGATACTGAGTGTGGTATGCGACAGAGATGTTGCCCTTTGCATGCCAATCAGACTGAATACTACAATTAAAATCCACCATTTGAAAATCTATATGAGAGCTGCAAGCAGTCTCAGCCAGAACAGTTTCAGCAACCGAGCAGCTGAACCATGGAACAGCATTCCAGAGGAAATGGTCAGTGTGCCGACAGTAAAGGGATTCGTAACAAGACTCAACAGGTATTGGGCACAACGGGGGATGAAATATCAGTTTGATGCAGCTCGCAAGATCTCTACACAGAGACACAGCAGCAGTTATATATGTACACACTGAGGTAGGGGGGGGGGGGGTCATCTGGCCACCTGTGTCCAGAAATTCCATGAGGTTACCTAAGATAACTGACAGAGCGCACATTATCCTGGATGTAGGTTTAAATGGTTCTCATGTCTCACCAACATATTGCATGAGACACAATCAGCAAATGAGTAGGTAGACAAATTACAATTTCCAATGATCTTGGCAGTGAAGAAAAGGTGAGTGTGGGTGCTTATGAATTGGCATTTTTTCCTCATGAAAATGTAGCTGTTATAATATTTCTTGGGACATGGGAGGAATGGTTTCACAATGTCTATTTGGAGCTGTGTGGGATTGGTGAGCTTTATTTTGACTATGCTGTCTTTAAAGGGGATCATAAACAGAGAAGAGCCAAACCATGCCAAATAATGCTTTTGTGTAATTTAATTAAAATAAAAAAGATTAATTTATTTGCATATTTTCAAATTACTTCTATGGAGTGGATGCTTCTCGTGATGTGTGGATAATACATTAATAAAATTACTCATATTTGGTATTTTTTATTGGAAGCTAATTCTCATCTGTGAATTTCTTTGTTCTTCCTTTGGCTAAAATTTTTTTTTCCTGGTGAGTGCAATGGTTGGTGGCTTGCCGAATGGGCCGGTATTTTAGAAGGGTTTCATTTTAGGAAGATGTGTGTTCAAACCTGTTAGGAACTCAATATGTTGATGAGTCATTATGATCATTCAACACATATTTCCAGGAACATCTGCATGCCACCACCAACATATGTAAACATGAGAGCTACGACACACTAGTGACACTTTAATTAACATGGTCACTCCAGGAAAGATGGCTTTCAGAATCAGGAAGGTTCTTTTATCTGGCCCGCTAAACCCACCTCCACACCATGGAGAAGCCATATTGAATGTCACTGGCTCAACCAAACTATACCCATCCACCTCATCCGCACTCACCTCCCGTTCTCCACAGGATTATCCGGACCCCAATCCCTCTTCTCGGAAGGAACCACAGAACGGTCTGGGGACACCTTTACAACCGTGCGCGCCCGGGAAATTTGCTTCCCTTGTCGCCGACAGAGCCACCGCCAAATGCCACAGAAGCTCCCACCACTGAAATCACTGCCAACGTTATCGCTAGAGCTGGGCGATATTAGATTTTGGTAGACAATAACGGTATCTGGGAAAATACTGCGGTGTCATGGTATATCGCCTAGGTGAATGGGCTTTAGGATAAGATGTTTTTGTTCAAATTGGTAGTAATTGCCCTGAAAACTCAGCCCGTACAAAAATCGTGGCTCATAGCACAAATGGAACATCTGACATTACTGATCTCCACTAGCATGGATTAAGGTGATCTAAAAGTCACTATACACCAAGCATTAACTTCGTAATTTATGGCGTTCTCAATGTTTTATTTAACCATTTAATGAATTTCTGTGGTAAAAAGAACATTCGCCATTTGCAAAATGGAATTCCCAAAGCTCAAATCTGATTGTCTAAGATGGAAATAGGTCTAAAGACGCATTCGAATAGGCAAATATAGTTAACTAGAGGTGACTCTTCCCCAGTTGAATGCACTATTTTCGACTGGCAAATAATCAGGTCAACTATATATATAGTTGGCCAGTTGAACACACGCTAGATCTGCATTTCCATTAAATCCGGCTGTCTGATCGGTTACGATTCGCTTTGACAGTCTATGTACTATACATAAAAGTGAGCTGCCGCCGAAGGTGTGAAGCTAACACATTTCATCCTATAGGCTTGCTACAGAGTATAAAATATATAATTCTAAAATGGACACTGTTTATGCTATTAGAATGTATAAGATAACAAAATTTCCAATATATTTTATCAATATAATCAGCTAGATAGTCTGATAGAGATTTAATCTAAAAATATTCTGAATGAAGGTTATTATCGCTAGTCTAGCGATAGACATCTAACGGACTAATTCTCACACATCCACCCACTAATCCAACAGGCAGTCCTGTTGATCTAAGACCCCACCCGTAACGGCTCGTTGTAACCCATTCATGATCATTTAACAGATCGAGTAAAGATCAGGGGGATTACAGTAGTGGTTTCCTAGATCCGAGCTAAGTTTTGTTTGAACAATATTCTCAAAGCAGAGCTGTTATTACTATTAGTATTATCCGCTAGCCGATATTGGTTTGCATAGTATAATGACATCATCAGAATGGTATGCGAAATGAAAGCGAAGCTTGTTGTCAAGATGGCAGCGTATTTTCATTTCGCGGAAATAGAAATAATTATTGGATGTTTTAGCGTTTATTATTGATCATGTTTATTATCATGAAACGGCTAGGGGGGCGGTTTATTCAAATTGATGAATTGATGTGACAATGATAGACATACGACAGAGATTAGTTAAATTTGTTTATTTGGGTGAATTTATTTTATGAAAAATACAACTGACGGTATTGGCAGTAATTATAAATGAGACGATAACGATAATATCGCGGTATTCCAGATATTATCGGGAAATCGCCCAGCTATAGCTATCGCCATAAAAACCACTGGCACAGGAACCAATACCAGATGCCGCGATGACAGTTGTCACCACAACACATACCACTTCTGCTGCACAGATCGCTTCTGCTGTCCGGAACGAGTGTACACATCAACGCGACCCTCCTCTGCTTGGACTAAAGTGGAAAAGAAGGAAGTAGACCAGAGGTAGATTGCACTTTGGCTGAGCATAGTGAGTCCATCGTAGTCCCCGTGTGGCCTAAGGGAGGAGTCAGAGAACTCGGACTACTTACCGGAGGATATATCAAATGGATGAGAATGAAAGTGAAGGTCTATTACAGGCTGACTAGACTAACCAACTGAAGAGGACTGGCAATACCTTCCCTAAGGTATCCTAAGATATTACCAGATTGTGATTACAAAAGCGTCGTTAGATACCGTTTCGAAAACTGGTATCGGTATCGAATAAACATTTGATTCCACATTTGCAGATGATATTAAAAGAACTGCAAATATATATAAAGATACTCACCCTAACCTTCGCAATATTTTCTTCGGTTTCCTTGACAATAGATGCAAACCTTTCTTCCCATTCCATTTTTCAAATTTATTTATATCTTGTTCTTGTTTTGTAAATTCCGACTCTCGGAGGTCCCATATAGGAAACCCGCCAAACAAGGAGTGTATTAAATACATAGATACACAGAGTTTACTGTGACGTATGATAGTTAGCTTGTGACAGCTCTTCACTGTCTTCATAGTCTTCATATTCCAGTACCTGTTCACTGATATGTGGGTGCGGACTGGAGTGATCGGAAAATCAGTCTTGTAAGACCGCCTGGAAGTGACAACGACAAATTTATGAAATCATTCGAAGAAATTCTAAATACCATACAAAATGAAAAGAAATCCGCTTATATATTAGGTGACTTTAATATTGATTTGTTAAAACAACATAGCTGCTACACTCAAGACCTATTAAATTTATTAAAAATATCTGGCTTTTATCCATTTATAACGAAACCAACAAGAATTACAGGATGCTCGGCTAATGTTATTGACAACATCATCTCGAATAATGCTGTAAGTGCCAAGAATCAAACAGGTATCTTTGTTGTAGATATTTCAGACCATTTACCTATTTTCTATATAGAAAAAGAAAACAAAAAAGGAAAATCATTTGTAAAAGAAGCAGTAACTTGTAGAGACTTCAAAAAGGAAAATATAGAAATGTTCAAAAACAATATGGCTAACATAAACTGGAACCAGGTAATTGAATCACAGTCATGTGAAGATGCCTACAACACCTTCCACACTATATGCTCTAACATCTATGAATCTGCCTTTCCACTTGGAAATGATAGAAAAACTATCAACCTCCCTTGAGAATAATGAACATACGCTAGGTGTATTCTTGGATCTTTCCAACGCCTTCGATACAATTGATCATACAATCTTACTGCAAAAGCTTGCATACTATGGAATAAGAGGTACTGCATTGAACTGGATACAGAGTTACCTGTCAAACAGGGAACAGTGTGTACAATTCAATGGGGGCTATCTCTGAATACAAAAATATAGTTTGTGGTGTTCCCCAAGGTTCAGTTCTTGGGCCCCTGCTGTTTCTCCTATATATGAATGACATACCCAAAGTCTGCAAACATCTCTCACTAATTCTTTTTGCAGATGACACAAATGCTTTCTGCAGCCACAAGGATATAGAAATTCTATACAAAAATGTCAATAATGAAATGGCGAAATTAATAGACTGGTTTAAAGTAAACAAATTGTCCTTAAATGTATCAAAAACTAATTATATACTATTCACAAAATCTAAGAAACTAAAAGAAATAGCTCTCCCAAACCTCTCTATCGACAACCAGATAATTCAAGAAGCACAATATGCTAAGTTTTTAGGAGTATATCTGGACAAAAATTTAACATGGGAGAAGCATATTGAAATTATTACTACCAGGGTAGCAAAAAGCATTGGCATCATTCGCAGACTGAAACCCTATCTAACACCTAATATTATTAAAAACCTGTACTGCACAATGATACTTCCTCACATCACCTACTGCAATGCTATCTGGACTAATACATCTCAAGCTGGACTAAAAAATCTTAAATCTCTGCAAAAGCAATCTATTAAACTATTTTCACAAACAGCAGGTGGCCAGGATATCTTTAAATCAGAAAAGGTCTTAAAACTTGAGGACATAGGAGGGCTCCAACTATACACAATCTTAAGGGACTTCCACAATGGCAACTTACCCTCATCCTTATCTAACATTTTTATGCTCAATACACAATTGCATCCTCCCAACACAAGAACAAGAAATAACCTCCATTCAACACACCACCAAACAAAAGCAGCACAACAAAAACCCTCATACAAAGCAATTCAGTTATGGAATAATACAGACACAAGCACACGCAAATACATCATAAAGCTACAGTACTTTAAGCAGAATATCAAAAAGAAGATTATAGAAACCTACTAGACTCTGGAAAACACTCACCATCATGGCATCCTATTCTCATACTTGCACCCAGTCACCAGAACAAATAATAATAATAATAATAATAATAATAATAATAATAATAATAATAATAATAATAATATTAATATAATAATAATAATAATAATAATAATAATAATAATAATAATATCTGTCATAATGGTAACTACCAAACAACTACCTCTACCATCACAGCCTAAAAAAAAAAAAATTAATACTTTGTCATTGATAATAAGAATATGTAATATAGAATTATTAACTTAAGCAAGATAAGCACACATCCCTCTGTCATGTCTTTCCCTGTAAAAATGTAAATTGTCATACGTCTATTAACTGTTGGACTGCTGGAAGCCAGCGGACAATAATTCCAATTGGCAATGACTCTGGATTGGCTGAGTATTTTAGAAAAAATTTGACTGAAAGTTGCTTGTGGCTTTTTTTTTTAGAGGTACTCAGCATACCCTGAGTTAGGCTCCATGGAAAATGTAGACTGCAGAGGCTTGGCAGCGAGACAGTTAACTATATGTATATATAGGACTATAACATGTTAACCTTATGTATTCAGTATTCCCGTGTCCTATATTGTTGTTATATGTAGGGGTCCACCGCCACATAGGCTCTGCCTTTGGTGGACTACCTGTTGTGAAACTGTAAATGTATATTCTATATCAAAATAAGTAATCTTGAACTTGTAAGCAATGTCCTTGTAGAGCTTATCTCGCCTCCCTTTGAAAGCGTTGACTGAGGGTGCTGATACAACAGTGTCTGCCAGGCTATTTCAGTGATCCTGTGGCTGAAAAAAAGTTTACTGGTGTTTGTCTTAAAGCGCTGTTTAAGGCGTTTATAAAAACTTATTCTTAACCGATTTCATTATGAGGCTATATATTAACAACCAAAAATCTGACAAACAAGGAGTCCCACGACTCAAGACAAATGGAATTCTCGCAGATACTGACCTCAGCAAAGCCGAAGCACGTAACAGCCAATTTACTAGTGTGTTCACCAAAACAACCCTTAGAGAAATATCATGCTCAATTCCTAACACAAGTAAAATGGAAAACATCTCCATCAGCCCAAATGGAATTAAGAAATTATTAAATGGTTTGAAAACATCAGAGGCCATGGGGCCGGATGAAATACATTCATGAATACTCAAGGAACTGTCAACAGAACTGTCAGACATACTATCACATTTTTTCCAACAGTCTTTAGACACAGGAGTTATCCCAACTAAATGAAGATTGGCAAACATTTGTCCTTTATATAAAAAAGCGACTGCTCCTTACCAAGTAACTATAAACTGGTTTCCCTCACATGCATTTGCTGTAAGATGCTGGAACACATCATCTGTTCTTGAACAAAATAACATCCTAATTCACAGACAACATGCCTTCCGAAAATTTGACAGTTGTGAAACTCAAATGATCAATGTCATCAATGATAGGGCTTCATCCATTGATAAATGGAAACAAGTGGACATTTTTATTCTCGACTTTGAAAAGGCTTTTGATACTGTCCCATATGAAGTTGTGAAATCTGAATTGCAGAAATATGGTGCAATGATATGCTCATGAGAGAAGGGGCTCACAGAAGAACAGGAAGGTATCGGCACCCATCTGGCAATGAGGAAAACCGGAAGAGGCCAGACTGATGGATGGCGCAAATTGTAAGGTTAGTGTTTATTTACCTTGATACTTTAATACACATAATCACTGGTATAGCAAACTGATAAATATTATATGGTGTCAGGACAGTCGAACCTAATGATGGATTCATTAAAATCGCCCAGTGGACTGGATCTAAATGGAAATTTGAGCGAGAATTGGAGATGGTTTTTGCAGCAGTTTGACCTCTACTTGTGTGTGTCTGGTGCAGCGGAGAAGACAAACAAAATAAAAACGTCAATATTTCTTCATGTTATTGGAAAGAACGCATTAGAAATATACAATGGATTCCAATGGGACAATGACACAGGAGTTAGACAAAGTGAAGCAGAAGTTTGAGCAATATTGTAATCCCAGAACGAACAAAACTTTTGAATGGCATACATTTCTTACATGCTCTCAGAAATCTGGTGACAGAATTGATCAATTTGTTTCAGAGCTACAGAATCGTTCCCAAACGTGTGAATTTAGTACCCTGAAAGATGGACTGATTCGTGATAGAATAATATGTGGTGTGCCAAATAACAACCTGAGACACAGATTGCTAAGGACTAGGAACTGACACTAACCAAGGCTATATTAATTTGCAGAGCTGAAGAAGCCACTAGAGCTCAGGTCAAGGAACTCATCAAAGAAAGTACAGTATCAGCACCTGCAGCGACATGCGATGCTATAAAGAGAGATGCCAAGGGAGCTTATTGTAAAAAAGATGATGTTCAGAAGTTCAACTGCAGTTTTTGCGGCTTCAGGCATGGTCCAAGGTCATGTCCAGCATATGGAAAAATTGTCGAAAGTGTGGCAAAGCCGGACACTTCATCAAATGTTGCAAATCTCAGAAGCAGTCTAAGGTCGATGCAATTTGTACAGATAGCGAACCAGCATTGGGAGATGATATTGAAGAACTATTCGTTGACAGTGTAAGGGTGAGGTTGACCAGCAGCAGTGTTGGATTGTTCCATTAAAACTGGAGAGTACAGTAATCCCCATGAAACTGGATACTGGAGCTAATGCCAATATTATTAGCGAGACTGGCTACCTGAGTATTAAAAATAGGCCAAAACTGCTTACCTCCAGTGTAATGTTAACATCATATGCCAGCCATAAGGTTCCAATCAAAGGACAATGTATCATGAATATCAGATTAAAAAATGCATCAGGCACTATTCGTAATCTCACAGTCAGATGTTCAGCCAATACTCGGATTACAGGGATGTGAAAAGCTGGATTTGGTGAACCATGTATTTCAGGTACCCGTGAATCAACCCAGTGAGGCAAAAGACATATCTTGTGCACCACAAGCAGCGAATACCCATAGTTATTTAAGGGACTTGGGGGTTACGTGCTCGTCCATTCTGCTGCTCCACTCCCTTGCACTGCCTGTATAGGATGCACGGGAGGGCTGGTTAGCTATGGTTCTCAGGGTAACTGATCCCATATCGCGACTCTCCGAAAAGTACTAAGACCGACTTCTAGAGCTGGTTGAACAATAACATTCCAGTGGGACCGTGCGACCATTGCCGCAGAGATTGAACCTCACTGTTTCATCCAAATTATTTGTATCACCGGCATGGCGGTCCATAACTCAATTTAGGAGCGTGGACATGACAATTTAACCTAAAAATAACTATACAAACAATGGTACTCGTTTGCTAGTACACAAGAGAAAATAAACAGTACATAGAAATAAGTTGCTGTCTTGTTTGTGTGTATTCGTCAGAGGTACCTCACCGATCCATATATATCCGTGAGGTATCCCTGCAAAGGAGCGTCCTAACAAGGCTACTTATGTAGTTTAATATAAACCATTAACCCATAACAAAAATATTATTGTTGCGAGAGGAAAGTGCCTCGCGCAGGCCTCCATCATAGGAAAATGCCTTCAACGCCGAAGCAGAGGAAGGGAGCTGGCAAAAAGGGCCACTCTCTTGTTCAAACATAAGCTAAGTGTAGTGTGAGTCAACCTAGTGAAATTATAATTAATGTGATGTATGCTGTATTACGTGAAGATGGGGCGGATGATTTCCGAAGAATTCAAACGCTGTCATCTTATGTAGGTCCAAGACACTGCATTGGTAGTTGTCGGTCTATTTATGCGGTCCTTCTGCTAAATTCTAACTTGCCATTTAGTTGTTAGATTTACTTCCAAGCTTTGCCCGCAAGTGGCAGGGATTTCTACCTATCTTTTGACACATGAGCCTAACTGGCGAAGATGCTCAGTTTCCCGAAGGTCACCCTACAGATCATCTCCCTCAGAAAGGCAGCATGTGGACATGTTATGGAGTGACAGCTTCAGAATCATATAACGATCCGGTTGCATATCACACCACAACCACATACAAGATCACTAGGACAAGTCACCATTTACATAAGCAATTTGAAAAGCATATACAAGTTTTATGGCGGGGAGTAAGAGGCAGATATCCATCTCTAGTGACCTTCCGGTGAGGGTGTGGTGGGTTCCAAGACCGCACCCAGTCACTGTACAGATTTAGATGGAGATCTGCATCCCATCCAGGATCATTTGAGATCCGGCCCCGCGGACTAACATTTGCCTGTCTTTAGGGTTAAGTTTCAAAATGCCCAGAGATGCACTGCTGGCCAGTTTTAAATAATATCTTTTTGCATTGCTTTCTACTTCGGTAGGGTTATCTATGTTAACTGGTATCCGAAGATACAGAGGGGGTGTATGCGAAATCAATACTTTAGTCTTCACCGCTTGGAAACCCCAATAGTTTCCCAAGTCGGATCATGCCAATGTATCGATGGGAGTTCCAGACAATTTATAAGCCTTGTGGCTGGAGGAGCATGGAAAGAGACAATCACTCAATATAATAAGAGGCCCTAAGGTATTTGGCCAATTTTACACAATCTAGCCGGTGTGCGGTGTTACATATCCACTACATCCGGAAAAGAGGGTTACACAAACAGCTCCTAAGGGGTGGTTGTCCCTAACTGCTTTAAACCTATCCTATTGAGCTAGAATAGCCAAGTTTAGTCGATCACATGTCAGGTTCGCATAATGCGAACATGGACAGTGACCTCAGTGTAAAATTGATGCTGGGGGGAAAGTGATGCAGATTTAATGTTGCTGTATAGTATAGCCTAGTGTACTGTAGTCCTAGAGTCTTATATAAAATAAACAAAACAAGTAACTAGGATGGCTGCTTGCCATATACATAACTAACTATCACACTATTGACAGTAAATCAGGTTATAGGACCTTGCGGTGCTAGTTAGTCATAAGCTTTATAATATTTACATTTAAAATACAAATTATAAAATGCGGTCTCAGACGACCGGGGCAGTACCTATTAGTTATCAGTACCTGTAAAGAAATAAATGAATACAATAGCTAAATGAGTACCTATTAGTCATCGGTACGGAAAAGGTTCATAAATCACTGTAGATGCTGCGTTACAGATGAGGAACGCGAGATGGCATGATTCTGAAGTTGCTGGGAAATCTCCACAGGCGAACTGTTGATGCGGCCCACTCTCAAAACGGTGAAGAAGAACGACTGTAGTCGGATGTCCACTAGATAGTCATAATAGATAATACAATAATTATGCAGAATGTTAAAAAGTCTCCATCCGGTAGCAGAAGTTTGAATGTTGCCCATAACATGAAGGGCTACAGTTGTAATTTATAATTAAACAATGCATGTACATTCCTAGGTACACCATACATGATACATCACATAGCTCTTGTGGTATAGCTGGCAGAGTCCTAACAGACTGTGGCCTAAAAGTTAATTAAACACACAACATGTTGAGTGGAAGTTTGAATACCACTCTGCAGCGTGGTTCGGAAGATCTGATGAGTTGTCCACCAAGATTCACCACTCGTTCTACATACTGAAGATATTACATATGGGCCACGAGGCCCATCCACAGGAAGGCTCCTCTAGGTGTTGGTAGTGAGGGAGTCTTCTATTCAATTAGTTGCCCCCGGAAGGCCGTCCGAGGGCTTACAAAAACTTAGATGTGGATGCTCTGATTGCGGACCAGAAAAGAGAACTGAATTCCGAGAGGCATTGCTGCGGTGTAAGGTACCACAGTCAGTAAGCAGTTGCCCATGTCTAGCACTGCTCTGGCCACACAACCTGTCACTTGTTCTCTCTCGCCGAAGTCTGGTCTCGATTCTTGATTTTCGCTCCTTTTATACTACTCGTAGTGTCAGAGGCAGGATGCCCAGCCAATCAGCGGGCGATCTGTAGCCAATCAGCGTGCAGCTAGGAAGGGCGAGGACGCTATTATGTGATAGACATTCTCCCCAGTCACTTAGTATGCGATTACGACGTAGTGGTAATATTTAGAAAATAATTTCAATGAGCTAATTTAGGATAACTCGGCCATTTCTGGTCCGATTTTGAAAAGGTAAATAGTTTTGGATTCCCCGTCTCATTCTGGTCCTGATAGGTACAATTATGTTTAAAGGGATTACGTGCACCGACTTGGTATACTTTAGTATACATTCTCTCCTAATGCTGACACTGCATTGGTAGTTGTCGGTCTATTTATGCGGTCCTTCTGCTAAATTCTAACTTGCCATTTAGTTGTTAGATTTACTTCCAAGCTTTGCCCGCAAGTGGCAGGGATTTCTACCTATCTTTTGACACATGAGCCTAACTGGCGAAGATGCTCAGTTTCCCGAAGGTCACCCTACAGATCATCTCCCTCAGAAAGGCAGCATGTGGACATGTTATGGAGTGACAGCTTCAGAATCATATAACGATCCGGTTGCATATCACACCACAACCACATACAAGATCACTAGGACAAGTCACCATTTACATAAGCAATTTGAAAAGCATATACAAGTTTTATGGCGGGGAGTAAGAGGCAGATATCCATCTCTAGTGACCTTCCGGTGAGGGTGTGGTGGGTTCCAAGACCGCACCCAGTCACTGTACAGATTTAGATGGAGATCTGCATCCCATCCAGGATCATTTGAGATCCGGCCCCGCGGACTAACATTTGCCTGTCTTTAGGGTTAAGTTTCAAAATGCCCAGAGATGCACTGCTGGCCAGTTTTAAATAATATCTTTTTGCATTGCTTTCTACTTCGGTAGGGTTATCTATGTTAACTGGTATCCGAAGATACAGAGGGGGTGTATGCGAAATCAATACTTTAGTCTTCACCGCTTGGAAACCCCAATAGTTTCCCAAGTCGGATCATGCCAATGTATCGATGGGAGTTCCAGACAATTTATAAGCCTTGTGGCTGGAGGAGCATGGAAAGAGACAATCACTCAATATAATAAGAGGCCCTAAGGTATTTGGCCAATTTTACACAATCTAGCCGGTGTGCGGTGTTACATATCCACTACATCCGGAAAAGAGGGTTACACAAACAGCTCCTAAGGGGTGGTTGTCCCTAACTGCTTTAAACCTATCCTATTGAGCTAGAATAGCCAAGTTTAGTCGATCACATGTCAGGTTCGCATAATGCGAACATGGACAGTGACCTCAGTGTAAAATTGATGCTGGGGGGAAAGTGATGCAGATTTAATGTTGCTGTATAGTATAGCCTAGTGTACTGTAGTCCTAGAGTCTTATATAAAATAAACAAAACAAGTAACTAGGATGGCTGCTTGCCATATACATAACTAACTATCACACTATTGACAGTAAATCAGGTTATAGGACCTTGCGGTGCTAGTTAGTCATAAGCTTTATAATATTTACATTTAAAATACAAATTATAAAATGCGGTCTCAGACGACCGGGGCAGTACCTATTAGTTATCAGTACCTGTAAAGAAATAAATGAATACAATAGCTAAATGAGTACCTATTAGTCATCGGTACGGAAAAGGTTCATAAATCACTGTAGATGCTGCGTTACAGATGAGGAACGCGAGATGGCATGATTCTGAAGTTGCTGGGAAATCTCCACAGGCGAACTGTTGATGCGGCCCACTCTCAAAACGGTGAAGAAGAACGACTGTAGTCGGATGTCCACTAGATAGTCATAATAGATAATACAATAATTATGCAGAATGTTAAAAAGTCTCCATCCGGTAGCAGAAGTTTGAATGTTGCCCATAACATGAAGGGCTACAGTTGTAATTTATAATTAAACAATGCATGTACATTCCTAGGTACACCATACATGATACATCACATAGCTCTTGTGGTATAGCTGGCAGAGTCCTAACAGACTGTGGCCTAAAAGTTAATTAAACACACAACATGTTGAGTGGAAGTTTGAATACCACTCTGCAGCGTGGTTCGGAAGATCTGATGAGTTGTCCACCAAGATTCACCACTCGTTCTACATACTGAAGATATTACATATGGGCCACGAGGCCCATCCACAGGAAGGCTCCTCTAGGTGTTGGTAGTGAGGGAGTCTTCTATTCAATTAGTTGCCCCCGGAAGGCCGTCCGAGGGCTTACAAAAACTTAGATGTGGATGCTCTGATTGCGGACCAGAAAAGAGAACTGAATTCCGAGAGGCATTGCTGCGGTGTAAGGTACCACAGTCAGTAAGCAGTTGCCCATGTCTAGCACTGCTCTGGCCACACAACCTGTCACTTGTTCTCTCTCGCCGAAGTCTGGTCTCGATTCTTGATTTTCGCTCCTTTTATACTACTCGTAGTGTCAGAGGCAGGATGCCCAGCCAATCAGCGGGCGATCTGTAGCCAATCAGCGTGCAGCTAGGAAGGGCGAGGACGCTATTATGTGATAGACATTCTCCCCAGTCACTTAGTATGCGATTACGACGTAGTGGTAATATTTAGAAAATAATTTCAATGAGCTAATTTAGGATAACTCGGCCATTTCTGGTCCGATTTTGAAAAGGTAAATAGTTTTGGATTCCCCGTCTCATTCTGGTCCTGATAGGTACAATTATGTTTAAAGGGATTACGTGCACCGACTTGGTATACTTTAGTATACATTCTCTCCTAATGCTGACACGTGTTGTCAGGGAAGCTCTAAGGCGGGTGCATGCATGCTACGCAATCTCACGGACTTAGTTGTTTCATAGAAACCCCTAGGGTTAGACACGCACACTATCCTATCCAGGGGTGTGTGCTTGGAACCCATCCGGAGCAGTCGTTCTGTACCCAGCCGAGCTGGGACGGTCCGTATCCATCCGGCCGATCCGCGCTACACCAACCCCTCCTAGTTTGACACCCATTACAAATGATACAACATCGCGGATCAAAAGCACGGGAGCATGCTAGGTGAGAATTGTAGACGTCTTGAGTAGGTGTGTAACCGAGAGGAGTAGTGACGCGAGAGACGTGTTGTTTAATCAGAGAAGAGCACATAGAGGTGCAAAAGAGTTTGGGAGGGAGGCATACTTTAGTTTTGATTTTTGGCCTGGTATTTATTTTTCCAGCCCTTTTCTTTTTTTGTTTTCATTTTGCGCTGTGTGGTCTTTTTATTATTTATTACCATGATTTGGCTAAACAATAGCTTGTGCCACAGCTTACAGTTTTACAATACCATCGTAAGGAAGTTGTGATACAGTCATCCTGAGTGTCTGTGTCTCTGTCATGTTGGTGAATTTGATTGATACGCATGGCTGCTTATCTGTGGATGAATCTTGCGCTGCCGTGAAGTGTGAAAGTCTTTATTGCAGTTAGGGGGAGGCACTGTGATGTTTGTGGTGTCAACTTTATCGGACATGATGTATTTCACTCTGTAATTGCCGAGCCCTAACATGGGACAGAGCTACTTTAGAGCATGGATGACCATGATGGGTGCTGTCGTACTTGAATCAATCCATTATCGAATTTCCTTTCAGTAGCAAAATCCTACTCGATACCGACGACAGAACGTGGTTATTTTACTCTCTTAATAATATTGACTGTTATTACGTGTGATTGAAACGTCTTTGTTTAGCTATTTATATACAACATTTCCAGGAGGGAGTGGTGGATCCCCTGTAGCATGTACTGTAGATGGCTGCGATGTTGTCCCTCCTTTCCATATGATCGGTTTTCCACACACCGGATAAGAGGGTGCTTGCGGAAAATGTTGCTGATGATGGTGGTGTTCTGTTGTAGGGAAGTCGGGGTTACTGTGCGATGCTGGCGTAGTGTGAGGTGGGCAGATCCAGTTTTCCAAACTGGGGAATACTGATTCTGTTTCTGTTGCGGAAAAGTTGGGTTGCAGTGGGTTACAAACTCACCGCATTGGTGTGGTAGGGAATGTTGCGGAAAAAGGTGTCTCTAACCTTTTCTGTTACAAAAGTTAGGTGCGTGCTATCAATGTTGTTGGTGATGTTGAATGTCTCCGTTATACTGTCTATATAATCAGGTATGTATGTAGAGTTCGTGTAGTGTTCGTGCGACAAAGAATTGACGTATCCAGCCTTGAGGCTAAGTGTGCTCTGTATGCTCCTGGCTTTCTGTGTTTTGGTGTGATGTTCTGACTGCTCACTGGGGGGGGGGGGGGCTTCGTAGTGTGGTTGTGGTCGAGGATGCCCTTTGGATGGGGATGGTCATCTCCCGTTACATGACGGTTGGTACTCTGTCATAGTTTTTAAGTACCAGGAATAATCGAGCCGAGAGTCTGCTGAACAAGCTACTTCCCCACCCACAACCAGCGGGGGTGACTGGGGTGCGGCATGCCACCTCCTCTGTAATAGCTGACGCTCTCATATCTGAAGATTGACAGTCAACAGACGACGAGTGGAGTGTGAAATTGATGGGACGTGTGATGTCCGAACTCGGTGCGGAGATTAGAGATGCCAGTTGGAATGGGGGTGGTGCTGCTAATGTATGGGGTGCACCTTGGAGTGGGGGTAGTCTGGCGATTTTGGGGCTTGGAGGGGGAGTGCACCGAGTTGTGTGGTTTTCCTGTTCTCTGCAACAGGCCAAGGCCTCATCAAGCCTCTTCACTTCCATGCTATTTATTATATGTTCCACCAAACAGGAAGCATGGCCTGGGGCAGCCTTAGCTTCCGCTTATGGCAACTCTATAATTGGGGTAATAGCATGAAGTGGGTGGGAATGGGAAGAGCTCGGCGGAACAACTTTTCCATCCTTCCCCTTGGACAGCACAAACGAGAAAGTCTTCAGATACGACTTCCCAGATCGTGTATACCCATTCTGAGGAGGGAGAGGGCGAGTACGTATTTCGTCATCGTCCTCAGCATTAGTTATTTGTTCATTGGACTCCTGGCTTGATAGGAGAGGGAGTCAAACTGGCACCACGGTGCTCTGGACTAACATCGGGATTACTTGTTTCTGTAGAGACATCTGTCTGACTACCGGTGTTATGTGGAATCCCCAGTCGAAGTTCTGGCACTGGGTCGTCACTAACACAAGGGTTAAGTTGATCGAATTGGATGACCGAGGTCAGGCCATCTGAGGCGTGGATGTGGTAGGTCACGTCTGACTTCTTACCTACTACCACATAGGGGCCTTTCCACTGGTAACTCAGTTTACTCGGCACATTTGCAGAATGTCATGAATCATGAACCCAAACCATTTTTCCTGCCTCATACGGGTCTTCATGCACCCGCCTGGCATGCCACGTTTTCTGACACCGGTGTGCAGTGGATAATGTTGCTCTCACTAGCTCATGGGTATGTTCTATCTGCTGCCGTATGAGCTCTATGTAGAGAGATGGTGAATTTTTCTCTCCTGGAATCCTGGGCATGGCCAGATCCAGGGGCAAGGCTAATTCATGGCCTAACATTAACCGAGCAGGGGTATAATCTGTGCTGAAATGTATCGAAGTGTGGTATGCCATGAGCACATATGAGAGTCGCAGATCCCCGTCATGACAATCAAGGCATGTTTCCTTGGTGAGCATCTCCACGCGGGTTCAGTTGAACATCTCCACCTTACCTACTACCACATAGGGGCCTTTCCACTGGTAACTCAGTTTACTTGGCACGTTTGCAGAACGTCGCGAATCATGAGCCCAAACCATTTTCCCGCCTCACACGGGTCTCCATGCACTCGTCGGCCATGCCATGTTTTCTGATGCCAGTGTGCAGTGGATAACGTTGCTCGCACTAGCTCATGGGCCTGTTCTATCCATTGCCGCATGAGCTCTACATAGAGAGATGGTGAATTTTTCTCTCCTGGAATCCTGGGCATGGCCAGGTTCAATGGTAAGGCTAATTCACCGCCTACCTTTAACCGAGCAGTGTTATAACCCGTGCTGGAATGTGTCGAAGTGTGGTATGCCATGAGCACATATGGGAGTTGTAAATCCCAATCGTGATGATCAAGGTGTCTTTCCGTAGTCAACATCTCAACCAAGGTGTGGTTGAACCTCTCTACCATCACATCGCTGCGTGGATGATTGGGTGTAGTACACGTCTTGACTATATGAAACAATTTGCAGAGCTCGGAGATCAGTCGGCTGTCAAAATTACTTCCTTGGTCGGAGTGCAATTCATAGGGCATACCGAAATGGCAGAACACATTGCTAGACAGGACCTCCACTACTGTGGATGCCACTTGGTCCGGCAAAGCGAATTCTTCTACCCACTTCATAAAATAATCTTGTAATACGAGGATGTACTTGTTTCCTTCATCCGTCGTATTCAAGGGTCCGAGGACATCAATAGCCACTCGCTCCCATGGTTCACCAACAATTTTAACTTGTAGGGATGCGGAATGGTGCTGGCCAACAGCGCGTCTTTGGCATGGGACACATTTGGCGACCCATGCTTTCACACTATTGTGTATCCCGATCCAGTGGAATTTCTGTTTTGTGCAATCCACTGTTCTCTCTATGGCCAAATGTCCAGCATTGTCATGTAGTTGTTTTAGTATGATCACACGAAAATACTCAGGAATCACTATCCGGTTATTTATGTAGAGGATGCCACCTTGCATATGACATTCTCCAAACCTCTGACAGTAATATTTGGCCATTGCGGAAAGTGGGGTAACAGATTCCTTGGTAGCAATCGTCAGTAAATCACCTGCTGACTGTCCACCAAGGATTCAACGACTGAAACTGTGATTACAAAAATATGATCTGAAGGTGACATATACTCCAGGAAAGTATATGTACATAGCAGACGCACTGTCATGTGCATATTGTATGGACACTGATGTCACAAGCACAACAGAGATGGAAATTCAAACATATGTTGATGCTGTAGTAGCATCTGCACCAGTCTCTTGCAGACAATTTGCATAGGTGCGAGAGGAAACATTGGCAGATAGTACCCTACAGGCTTTAGCGGGAAACATTCTGACAGGTTGGCCAGAGGGAAAGTTCCAGTGCTCTCCAGAGATTCGAGACTTCTCGTGTTATCGAGATGAGTTGTCCATTATCAATGCCATTATATTCAAGGGATCCAGAATTCTGATTCCTAGGAAGCTACATAGTGAAATGCTGCAGAAGATTCACTCCGGTCACCTTGACATACAGAAATGCAGGCAAAGAGCATGCGACGTTATGTTCTGGCCGAGAATGAACCAGGACATCTGTAATATGGTAGAAGATTGTTCATGTAGCACTGGTCCATTGCATTGCTCCACTACGTTGCACCACATGTACAGGATGCGCAGGAGGGCTGGTTAGCTATGGTTCTTGCGGTTACAGATCCTGTATCGTGACTCTCCGGAAGGTACAAAGACCGGTTTCTAGAGTCAGTGGAACGATAATGTTCCAGCGGGGCCGTGCGACCATTGCCGCTGAGATTGACCCTCACGGTCTCATCCCAACTGTTGGTGTCACTGATATGTCGGTCTATAACCTAATTTAAAAGTCTTGAGATAGTACTAATTAAAGAAAAGATCTACACAAACAATGGTACTCGTTTGTTAGTTAAAGAGCAAAATTATACCGTACATAGAACCAAACTGGTGTTCTTTCTATGTGGGCTCGCCGACGGTACCTCACAGATTCGTAAATCCTGCAAGGTATCCTCGTAAGGGAGCATCCTAACGAGGCTAATTACATAGTTTAATATAAACCAATTATACCCTTAACACAGGAAATCGTGTCTCTGATCAATGTTAAAATCTGGAACTATTTATTCCTGTGGAAGCTCACCTTTTAATTAGCATGATGCATTTTCTTTTCAAGTTGGATGCTTATAAACTCACCTGCTCAAATTTCAGGCTGGAATGCCCGATGGGGTGTAGGAGAGCGTGACGACGTCAGCGGCTTGGCCCCGAATCACCACCTTTCGCCTCCTCCATCATGCTGTGGTAGTGTCGTGAAGGGTGGTTCTTTTGTTTATGGCCTTTGATACAATTTATCAGAAAATAGAAGCAATGATCACGTGATTCTTGTTTTGAAAGCACGTGGTTGAGCGGAAACTTAAGCAGTCTGTGTATGGATGTAGTTTTGACGCCGCTGATTATACGTACTTGATGCGAAAAATGGAAATATATGTTTTCTTTATTCTGTTCCTCAGGACAGCGTCCCTTTATATGCGCGTGATCCTATACATGTACCGCCTCTTGTGTGTAGTAAATTTATTCCAGCCCATGTTGATTAGTGGCTGGAATATGTAGGTAGGAGAATATTTGAAATTCTGCCTGATGTTATACTGTCTAAGTTTTGATGGTGCTTCACCAGCCCGCGCGCTAATGATTTGGATATGCGGTAGAACAGTCGTGTTCTCAATCAAAATTAGGACAGCATAGCTGACTGTAATTTGTTGTTTGGTTTAAACAGCTCCATATCTTGCGAAATCTAAGTCTACTGATCCCACCAAGCTGGACTGTATTTACCGGGTGAGTGGACTGCCAAGCATCCTCCTCTGTGGGTAGGACTAGTCTCACCCTACCTAAACCCAACTTAATTATCACAGTACAGCTCGGAAAGTGCATGCCTCAGTTTACAATTTACAATACCGTCGTATGGAGATTGTGATACAGTCGTCATCCTGAGTGGCTGTGTCTCTGTCATGTTGGTGAATTTGATTGATATGCGTGGCACTTATGTGAAAATGATTCTTGCGCTGTTGTGAAGTGTGACGTTTTTGTTGCAGTGGGGTGGGGAATACTGCGTGCTTGTGGTGTCAACTTTATCGGACATGATGTATTTCACTCCGTAATGGCCGAGTCCAAAGACGGGACATAGTTACTTTAGAGTGCGGATGACCTAGACGGGGGCTGTCATACTTGAATCAGACCATTATCGATTTTCTGCTCGGTAGCAAATTCCTACTTGATACTGACAGCGGGAATCTTGCTCTCTTAATAATATTGACTGTTATTATGTGTGATTGAAGTGTGATAGTTTAGCTGATTACGTACAACATTTCCGGGGGGGGGGGGAGTGGGGAATCCCCTGTAGCGCGTACTGTAGATGGGTGTGGTGTTGTTCCTCCAGTTTTCCGCATACCAGGTAAGGGGTTGTTTGTGCAACGATGAATTGATGTATCCAGGCTTGCGGGCAATTGTGTTCTGTATGCTCCTGTCTTTCTGTGTCTTGGTGTGATGTTCTGACTGCTCTCGGGGTGGGGAGGGGCTTGGTGGGGCTGTTGTGGTCAGGGATGCCCTTTGTATGGGGAGGGTCATCTCCCATTACATAACGGTTGGTACTTTGCCATAGCTTTTAAGTACCATGAATATTCGAGCCGAGAGTCTGCTGAACAGGCTGCTTCCATGCCCACCACCAGCAATGGGATGGGGTGGGGTGGGGTGGGGTGGGGTGATGTGGTTCGGGATGCCACCTACTCTGTGACAGCCGACTCTCTCATATCTGAAGATTGACAGGCAACAGACGACGAGTGGAGTGTGAAATGGACAGGGCCAGTGATGTCCGAACTTGGTGCGCAGACGAGAGACACCAGTTGTAGTGTGGGTGGTGGTGCTAACGGATGGGGTGCTACTTGGAGTAGGGGTGGTCCAGCGATTTTATGGCTTGGAGGGTACACCGAGTTGTGCGATTTTGCTGTTCTTCAAACAGGCCTCATCAAGCCTATTCACTCCCATGCTATTTATTACATGTTCCACCCCACTGGAAGCATGGCCCGGGGCAGCTTCAGCTTCCGCTTGTGGTAACTCTATAACTGGGGTAATAGCATGAAGTGGGTGGAAATGGGAAGAGGTCGGTGGAACAACATTTCCGTCCTTCCCCTTGGACAGCACAAACGAGAAATCTCCTGGAATCCTGACCATGGCCAGATCCACGGGCAAGGCTAATTAACGGCCTAACATTAACCGAGCAGGGTTATAGCCTGTGCTGGAATGTATCGACGTGTGGTATGCCATGAGCACATATGAGAGTCGCAGATCCCAGTCATGACAATCAATTCCTTGGTGAGCATCTCTACGAGGGCTCGGTTGAAGCTCTCCACCATTCCATCGCTGCAGGGGTGATACGAAGTCGTCCTTGTTTTAACGATATGAAACAATTTGCAGAGCTCGGAGATCAGCCGGCTCTCAATATTACTGCCTTGGTCGGAGTGCAGTTCATAAGGCATACCGAAGCAGCAGAACACATTGCTTGTCAAGTCCTCCGTTACTGTGGACGCCTCTTTGTCAGGCAAAGCAAATGCTTCTACCCACTTTGTAAAATAATCTTGCAATACGAGGATGTACTTGTTTCTTTCATCAGTCGTATTTGTAGTTCGGATCGACCGGTCAGGTACCGGCCATACCAGCTAAGCTGGGTACGCGCCGCCCGTCTAGGATTCGTTTCCTGAACACGCCCCTCTGAGTAGAGCTATAAGCGTATACAGGCCTATGGGAGAGAGAGAGTGTGTCGAAAAACGATTAAGTTTGTTAAAACTCATTATGCGCATGCGTGCAACGCTGTTTCTACGGAGCACGTAATTGTGACCTAGATAGAATGGCGCTTTAGTGTACCGAGCTGGTACTCTGTAATTCTTACTGATTGTCTGTTCCGGTTAAATCTGGCATTAACCAATACCAGAATTTGACGGGCTTTCTGAATCTGTAAACCATTTCAAATTCATCGGTTGAGAAATGGCTGAGTTATCCAGGACAAACTCTTCTTGATTATCTTCAAAATATTGCCCTGACGTCATAACCACGTGGACACAAAGCTTCTAGAATGTTCTAGAACGTTCGACGACGCTATTATTAGCGACGCTCTGATTGGCTGATGATCGAGCGGTGATTGGACGAAGCCTGCGCCTGTGACGTCACGGAGAGTATAAAAGGAGAAGCGATCCAGAGATCGAGAGCATCCTCGGCCAGGGGCCGAACAGGTTGGAGCTGTACCAACTATTATCAAGCGCGACACGCGTCTTTCTTCGCTATGAGTCAGGTTTTTATCCTGTAGTGTACAGTTTCCAACCCACCACACTATAACAATTTTGTAACTCCACTTTTACGGGAGTAGTTTGGAAACTTTTGATAAGAACGTTCACGAATATAACGTCTACATTCGGAACACAAACTTGCGGTGCGGCTGATAATGTGAATCTACAGATGTAGAGGCAGGATGTTCTTTGGTGGATGACTCGCCGGATCTGCCGGCCACGCCTAAAAGTGGTATTTCAAACGCCGCCGCACTAATCGTGTGGGTTCTTTCGACTTTCGACCGTAGCAAGTGAACTCTGCCCGCTGCATCTTCAGAGCTGGTTGATGTACCCAGCACCGTGATGCTTTGTTTTGTATCTTCATCCGCCGCATCTGACAACCCCCGCTAGTGATTGTGTTGTTTACACTTTCCATCCGTACCATCAGTGTACGGGAACTTTCTTCACTACGTAGTACTATCGTATCTTTTGCTGGCTGCTCGTTAGACATTCTGAATAGGCTTACGGTAAAGTGCGATGACGCCCCCCTCCGCACCCCCCCCCCCCCCCCCCCCCTCGTCAACCTGTATTACTATATATATCTTAATCATTGCCACCGTATTGTTTGTTCTGGTTAGATTACGTATGTATATGGCCAGTGGCCATCCGTTAAACTGTTTTGCTTAAGTTATAGAAAATATAGGAATGCAGTGCACAGTAGGAAACACTATACAGCAACATTTATATATGCAGCATTCTCTCCCGCCACCAACAATTTTTCACTGAGGTCGCTGTCCGTGCTATAACTCTGTTTAGCCCGGCATGCTACCGACTAAAACCTTTTCTATTCAGCTCAATAGGATAGGTTCAAAATGATCAGACACTTTCTTGATTACATACTGTAATATATTCTTCTCTTTTGGCAGTGCGATAATCTAGCCCTGCACTCTGGTAAGACTCATAACTCCGAGATTTTGTCTCTCTTCATATTCCTCTTAGCCTTGTGGCTTCTTAATTGTTTGGACGTCCCTGTCCGCATCATGGGCTGATCCGACTCTAGGAAACTATTGGGGTTTCCGAGCGGTGATGGCTACGGTGCGGTATCACATACACATTCCCGTGTATCTTCGGATACCTAGTAGATAGTACTTTAAGCCAATGTAGGGAAGCACTGCGAAAACATATGTATTAATTATTATTATTATATTTACTGATAATCCTCCCGCACCACAGTGCAAAACTGGCAACCTGTTTATAAACCTAATGTCAGGTTAAACGGTTAGTTCCATAGGACCCGGTGATGGGCGAGGTATGTTTGCTCACCGAATTCTGTTTAAATGTCTGGGCATGATATTTAGATCTGCCACGCCCTTACGGGAAGGACATTTACGATGTGCATCCGTCTCTCTTACCCCCACCCCCACCATAACGATAGGAGATATGGCCTAACAATGCTTCCGTAAAATGTAAACCATGTCCTGTAATGTTTCATGTGTTTGCAAGGCGGAATGTCCGGATACTCACCCAGTTCCGAGATCCCGCTAAGTAACATGTATTTGCGCTGTATGCGGTATTGATGTCCTCGGGCATCTGTTCTTTGTGACAGCCATGTCTAATAGCTAGGTAGTTATCGGCCAGATGCGGCCTAAACTAATTCTTGTTCTGAAAATAACTAATAATAGTGGATTAAGCAGAGCAGAAGGCCCGCAGAAATAAAGCGGCAACTACTAACTCAGCATATTAGGAATCACATAAGATGGTGACAAAGGAATCCATCGGGAATCTTCCGTCCCGTCTTCACGTAAAACAGTAAGCACACCTATAGTCATAATCTCACTAGGTATGGTCTTTTCTTACTACCACATTTTTGTTTAGAATATTAGAGTGGGCCCATTTTTTCCTGCTACTCTTCTCCCGCTTTATGCCGTGGCAGCACCTTCCCGAGACGGAGGTCCACGCGAGGCACTTGCCTCTTGCAAGTATTTAGTGATGACGGTCCACGCCAGGATAATACTCCTCACTCAACTTGCACTAGGAGTAGTGCCCGCGTGAGGCACATCACCTTTCGTCTGAGATAATCGTCTTCCTTTCAGCTAAGAGGTATAATAACTTATATTAAGTTAAATAGCTATGTCTCATGTACGGGAGCCTCCCTTGTGGGGATACCTCTGCGGACCTACGAGTCTGTGTGGTACCTCCGGGAGCCCCATGTTTAAAGGTTCATCTACCTGCCTCTATGTCTTATATTTTCGTATGCTCTTATTGTAGTTTTATCTAGCATATTTTAGGTAAACGCATTGTATAGATTTATATTTTTAGGCCACCAAATCAAATCTTGTAAGTCCATAGATCACGAAATTGCTATGGACAGGCATACTGGTGACACAAACGATTGAGTTCCACCGGCCTTAGGAGCCAGTTTTTGTTTCCCGCAGGGCAGTCTCGTTCAAGGTCCATCACCCCGCGACCGGATGCTAACCAGCGTCATCATTCATCGTGCACTTGCGGCACGGCGAGTCGACATGAGACATCGTAATGGCCCGACACCGCCCGGCGAGCTACATATTCAAGGGTCCGAGCACATCAATAGCCACTCGCTGCCATGGTGCTCCAACAATTTTAACTTGTAAGGGTGCGGAATGGTGCTGGCCAACAGTGCATCTTTGGCATGGGACATATTTGGCGACCCATGCCTTCACACTATTGCATAATCCAATCCAGTGGAATCTCTGCTTGATTCTGTCTGTTGTACGCTCAACGGCCAGCGTTATCATGCATTTGTTGCAGGATGGTGTCATGATAACGCTCGGGACTCACTATCCGGTATTTAATGTAGAGGATGCCATCTTGCATATGGCACTCTCCAAACCTCTGATAATAGTATGTTGCCATCTTGGAAAGTGGGTGTAACAGATTCCTTAGGAGACGTACCCCCTCCTGGATCCACGCATATATGTTTCGTGTTTGTGCGTCTGTTGCTTGTTCGTGAGCGACTGTCCCCATGTCCCAATCTGTGCACCACAATTCGTGGAACACTGGAGATAGCTGTGTAGTATGTGTCACGGTGGTGGCCACTTCCTGTTCATCCTCGAGCCTGATTCTACTCAAGGCATCGTCATTTCCATGCGGTTTGCTGGGTCTATGAACAACATTGAAGTTAAAGGCCTGCAGGAATTCCTGCCACCTCGCTACCTGGCCATCTGGATTTTTTAGGTTTCTGAACCAGCGTAGGGAGGTGTGATCTGTACACAGTGTAAATGGGCGCCCATACAGAAAGTGTTTGTAATACTTGACGAAATACACTGCAGCTATCAATTCCCTCTTAGTGGTCGCGTGACATTTCTCTGTTTTGTTTAGAGTACGCGAACCATAACCCAGTACCTGCTCTGTTCCATCTTGGTGACCTGAGATAGAACTGCAGCAATGGGATAAGCCGATGCATCAGTGTCTAAGATGAAATCGAGGTTAGGGGTAGGATGAGCAAGAATTGGTGCGGCCGTCAACTGTTCCTTCAGCTGCTGAAGGAACCTTCACACTCACTCATCCATTCGAATGGTTGATTTTTTTGGTGCTCCTAAGGGTGATGCGATCTCATTAAAGTGATGGATATAACGATGATAGTACTGGCAGAGACCGAGAAAACTCTGGGTGTCCATGACTGAAGTGAGGGTTTGCCACTCTGCTACTGCTTTTGATTTTTAATGTTATGTAGCCACTCCATTGCCGGATATGAAGTGTCCCAAGAACTCAACGCTGTGTCTAAAAAGATGACACTTTTTGGGTTTGAGCTTAAGATTCGTGGTATGAAAACGCATTAAGACTTTGTCCAAGTTGGACAGAGTCTGCTCAAACGAGGAGCCAAAGACGATTACGTCGTCAATGTAACAGAGACAAATCTCCCATTGCAGGGTAGTTAATACCTGCTCAATGAGACGCTCGAATGTTCCACTAGCATTGCACAATCCATGGGGCATCTTGCGGAACTGGAAAAGATCATCTCTGCAGACAAACACGGTCTTATCCCTGTCTCCTATGGGACTGGCCATGTGGGATGCTGATGGCTCTATTATGCCTGTACGCAACATGTCGTTCACTTGTTGATGTGCTTCCACCTCCTTGTGAATGGGAAGACGTCGAATGGGTTGTCGAATGGGTCGGTTGTTTCCGGTGCTGATGGAGTGTTGCACGAGATGAGTTTCTCCCAGATCCATATCGCCAGCCGAGAAACTGTCGCAATATTTATATAAAAGTTTCCGTATGTTACGTTTATGAGATCACACCAATCCAAATGTGGCACGCAAATATATTTCATGCAGGTGTTCCGGTAAATCATCAGAAGTTGTTGCTGGTGTAGGTGCAGTAATGGGTGTCTCCAGTGATATCATATCCACCAGATGGCCACAACGAACTTCCGGTACAAGTGTTATTGGATCCGTTGTGCCATTAAATACCCGGAACGGTATATGATCCTTACTGGTAGTGTGCACGATCGTTCTGTGACTGGCGCATATTGAGGTGATTATATATTCAGGGTCGCGTTACAGCATAGCTATGTGTTTGTTGTTTCCTAACTGTGGTGTGGTGGCCTATAGGATTTTCTCCTGTTCTGGCCCAACTGTGGCCATAGATGTCAAAATCACTGCACACATGTCGTACAGTGATAATTCCTGCTGTCTGCAATGTATGACGGCTTTGCTGGCACTGAGGAAATCAGAGCAGAGCAGGACATCATTTTGAATGGAGGCAATTACAACTCGCTGTATGAATTGCATTTTCTCTATCTGTATTACGAGGTTTACTGTACCAGCCACAGGAACATCGGCTCTGGTAGCTGTTTGCAAAAATATGTTTGTAGGCCTAAGGGGTGACTTCTTAAGAGGTGGGATGCTCTCATACAAGTGCGTGTTGAAGACGGTGATGGAAGCTCTGGTGTCAATTGTTGCACTGGTGGAAACGCCACTAAACAGACAAGCACACTTATATATTACTTTGCAGTGTGCCTTTGGAAGAGTTTCCAATGATACTGCCTGCAGGATTGTTGTTGGTGCAGTATCACCATGTATGTAGTCGGTCTGCTTCCGGATAGCTTCCGTGAGTGCAGTTGGTGTCTGAGTGAGGAAGGGGCCAACCCGTCATTGCTGCTGCTGTGATTGCTTATGTGATGACGGAGCTGGGGTAGCAATGGTGGTGTTGTTGATGCTGTTTTAGTGTACTGTGAGTTGGTGTACACAGCAGTGTGGCCAGGATTGGTGCGGTCGCGGATAAATGCTACCTGTGTGAGCCACTTTTTGCAATGCATCAGGGGATGTTTGGTTGATGCGCAGAGGAATCAATGATGGTGGGAAGGTTTGCCGTCCTTTGAACGGCGCGTCTTCATGCAGATACATGATGGCGAATGTTAACTGCAGTCCGTGTCACTACTGCTGCTGCTGGTTGTAGTGGGTGATGTTGTTAGGATGTGTGAATTGCAAATCACCAAGGGGCACTGGGTGTTAAGTGCCCTGGCGGTGGGTTGTGATGCTTGTATAAACATTGTTTCAGTGGAGGTGCAACAACCTACCACTGCCGTTTTACATAGGAAAGAAGGTTGGTTAGATACAGAGGTTGCGGAGTCACAACCTCCGGCAGGGAGAGACGTCAGTGCCGTGGATGCAGTGTGCATCGTTGGTACCGACATATAGGAGTGAGTGTGAGTGCATACTGTCGTGGAAGAGCGATTTGCCGTATTGGCCACCTGACATTGTTGTCCAGAGGCCGCAGTTGAGCCGGGTTGTGAGAGTTGGAACTGAAGTGACTCTGTAATCAGTGCCCGTTCTAATTTAATGGGGGTCTCAGGCTGCAGTGTACGTCAGTCAGCAGTAGGAGTTGTAGACTGAAGGCGATTTGGACATCACTCCTGCCAGTGACCCAGCTGACCACATCCAAAACATGTATTTGGTGGCTGTGTAGATGTCATCATATTTGTTGCTGGTCATGTTGTCGACTGTGTGGCGACCATGGTGCTGAGTGCGGTGACTAAGTTGGTGAGTGCGGAGATCTGTTTTGTTATCTCTTCTAAACTATCATGTATGTTCTAACGATTGTTGTTATTGTGCTGGTTCCCACGCCCTGGGGCGTTGTTGTGGCCCCCACAATGGGATTGATCACGCCCTCTTCCTTTAGATGCGTGATGTTGATGGGTGGGTTGTTCTGATTGTGTTTTCGGGTTTGATGCTGATGTGGGTGCTGATGCAGTTGGGTTGTCGGTGGTGGTTACGAGATTGGCATCGTTCACTTCGTATATTAGGTGAAGTTGACGGCAATTGTTTTTCTCCCATTCCACGAAATTCTCAATCCGAACCACAGTTGCCGTTAATGTCTGAAGACTACCGTGTTCGGTAAGGAATAACTTTTCCTTGAGGGCAGGTTCTCCGATTAACACATTGATGAAAGTGTTCAAATGTAGATGTGCGACTCCGTTGTGATTCGTGCTGGGGTAGGCACGAGTAACTAGTCACCGAATATGACTAGCTAACTCTGGTCGTGTCTCCCTGGCACATCTACACAAGTTCTTAAGCTGCAGACGACTTGTCTCACCGAGGGACATGTCCCCGAATCTCCCCGACAACGTGCTTTCCAGTTCCATGTATGTTGGTGTGTGATCTGAGCAAAAATCTGCCAGGACATGGAGTGCTTTCCCTGACAGTTTTGCAGCCAGATATTCTCCCACTTGACGATCTGTTCACAGATTTGTACGCCCAATGATTTCGATTTGGCACTTGTAATTAGCCCAATCATTCTCCCAGCTAAATTCAGTAAGGATAATGATCTGGCCATGGCCACGATATGAAGTTATGGGCCCACATCCAGGTGGTGGTGCTGGGAAGACTGACGTGAACGTGGATGCTGGTCTGCGTGTTGGTAGTGGTGTTGGTGGTAGTTCCATATGATGTTCCTGATGATGCCGTGTCCGTGAGGGCGATTCCTGATGATGGTGTTGTGCACGATATGTAGGGTCTGCTGAATACCACCCTGATGCGGGTCCATAGACGGGTGTTGGTCTATAGACTAGCGGTGGCATGCTATGTAAACGACGTGGATGTTCTATTGGCTGATGCGATGAGTGTTCCTCATACGGAGGTGGTGCAGGAGACTGACAGGGGTGGTGGGTGCCGTGTGATGTTGTTCTTCTGGAATATTGTTGGAAGGGAGGTGCTGCATCTCCCGATTCGTATCGTGGTACTGATGGATAATATGGTGACGACGTACATACTGGTGGAGATGCGGGATATGGTGCATGAGGTTCCAGCCATTGGTCACCCTGTGATGATGCTGATGAACGTAATGGCTGTGAAGGAAAAGTGTGCCACCGTGGGGGTCTGTGTCGTGGTCGACCGTGATCCTGTGTAGATGTTGGTTGCCTATCATGGATTTCCGACAGTGTGATATATTGACTTCTCACCTGCAAGGTGTCATGGAATGTCCCCTAACTGATTGGCGAAAACTCGTGTGAAAGTGGTGCTGGTTGTTCCGCACCGGGAAAATTTCTAGCATAGTCGGTGAGCACGCGTGCTGTTCTCCCATCATATGATGCTACTTCCAAATCTAGGGAGTGCTGACTGTCTGATGAAGGAGACTGAAACGTGCGTGTGTTGAGGGCAGACATGGGTTCGCTTCTCGTTCGAGACCCCCCCCCCCCCCTCCTCCCCATTTGACACCAATTGTAGCATACACTCTCTCCCAATACTGACATGTGTTACCAGGGAAGCTCTGACATGCGCGCATGTGCGCTACATGCTCTTACAGACTTAACCGTTTTAACGAAACCTCTCTCAAAGAGTTTTATACATGTGTACTATCCTACCCAGGGGTGGGGCATGCTTGGAACACACCCAGAGCGGTCGTCCCGTACCCAGCCTAGCTGGGTACGGGACGTACCCATCTGGCCGATCCGTGCTACATTCATCCTGCCTCAGATACAGGCATCAGCAACAAGCAGAGCCATTGATTCCTCATCAAGCAATCAGCAGACCGTGGTTAAAAGTAGGTACAGATTTGTTCAGCTACCGCCAACAAGACTATTTAATAGTTGTAGATTATTATTCCAACTTTCTGGAAGTATCAGTATTGATGAGTGCTTCGAGTAAGTCAGTTATCAATGCGATGAAGTCTATTTTTGCACGTCATGGAGTTTCTGATGAAGTATTCAGTCACAATGGGCCTTGTTATGACAGCGCCGAATTTCGGAAGTTTACAGAGGACTGGGACTTCAATCACCGGACCTCAAGTCCATGGTACCCATGGTCAAATGGCTTAGTGGAGAAGACTGTTCAAATGATGAAAAATATGATTAAAAAGTCCAGAGACAGTGGTGATGACCCACAAATGGGATTGCTGGTATATCGGAGTTCACCTTTTGAGCACCCAGTCAAGCACCCGCTCAAATGCTGATGGGACGTAGAATACAGTCAAATCTACCAATCAAGGAAACACTACTTCGTGTCAACGGCTCTGAGAAAGTGAGACAAAGGCGGGTTGAATCAAAGTCATTGCAGAAACATTACTATGATCGTGCAACAAAAACATTGCCTCCACTACAACCTGGCAATCGAGTGAGAGTTCAGAGTGATCAGGGCACCACATGGGAAGAGAAAGGTGTGGTAGTTAGAGAATTAGGGAATTGGTCATATGTGGTACAGACAGACAGGGGTGCAGAGCTTCGGCCAGATCATACAGCACCCCTTAAGACTAATGAGCCATTACCGCCTCAGCCAGTATCTGAACCAGCAATGGACAATGATACAGTCCAATGAGTCGAAATGACGATTCTATGCCAACTTGTCACCCACCGGATCAAAGTAGGAACATAACTAGATCAGGTCGTGAGGCTAGGAGGCCACAGCGTCTTGTGGAAGCCTAATATACTATTTCTCCTGGTCATCTATATATTGAACTGTAATTACACACGTTTACCGGACCGTCTTCAATAGTTACTGTTATATAGAGACATTTAGCTAGCACGTCGCATGTGTGGATTGTGCTGGAGAGGTTAGCAGCATGATGTAAATATTTCTAAGTTTTTGGAATTGCGGAACCTATTATAAAACATTTTAATCATGTTGTATCTTACAAACATTATTAGTAAGTCAGATATTTTCGGTTGTTCACTTCGTGAGAGGGAAGATGTAATGATATGCTCACGAGAGGAGGGACACAGAAAAACAAGAAGATATCGGCAACCATCTGGCAACGAGGAAAACCGGAAGAGGTCAGACTGATTGACAGCGCGAATTATAATGTTAGTGTGTATTTACCTTGATACTTTAATACACATAATCACTGATGTAACAAACTGATAAACATTATATATGGTGTGTCAAAAAATATGCTAAATTGGATTGACTAATTCTTAACAGGTCGCAAATAGTGTGTAGTAGTCAATGGTGCCAAATCAAACGTTGCTGACGTTGTGTCTGGAGTACCTCAAGGAACCTTTCTAGGCCCGTTACTGTTTTCAGTCCACATAAATGATATAGTCCAGGACAGTTCCTCAGGAATTCGCTAATGATTGCGTATGCTACCAGGAAATTGATTACCCCAAGGACTGCGAGGCACTCAAACAGGACATAAACATGTTAGGAAACTGGGCTACCACTTGAGGAATGCGCTTCCAACCTGTAAAATGCAATATGATGAGCCTAGACCAGAAGAAAAACATACCATCAAATTCGACTACACACTAAAAGGAACCAGTCTAAGTTTTGTTTCATCAGCAAAGCACTTGGGCGTCAACATTACCAATGACCTAAGCTGGAACAAACACATCACTGAGATCTGCAGCAAATCATATAGAACCCTAGGACTATTGTGGAGAAATTGATCATTCTGTTCCCAAGAAATTAACTTCAATCATACATGGGACTGTAAAATATAATGGAAACCCTAAAACTCCCACCATTGTCAGACAGAAGGAAACAAAACCACCTTATTTTGTTCTACAGAGGTCTACAGCAACAAGCAAAATATCATTAGACAGGCTACAAACTCCAATTCGGAAAACCAAAAACATGCACAACAGCAACTTCAACCAAATTTACACAAGAACTGACGTCTTTAAATTCAGCTTTATTCCCGGTATGATAAGGGATTGGATCAAACCCTCACAGGATCTTCTAAGCAGTTCAGAAAACTCTGTAAATCCTACAACTAAATTTACCAAATTAATCAGAGACAAAAAGCATGTCTAAACCAGCTACTTGACGAATGCGCTGCGAAAATAATGTCCTTTGGATGTTTCGCCATAACTAATCAAGATCAAGATTAAACTCTAAGTCACCATGTCGTTCTTCTTTTTCTTCTTCTTCTTCCAATTATGCTGAATCACCTCTTACAGAGTATTATTACACCACGGTGCATATGTGCGGTACCGGTCATCTTATACAGGTTAAAAATATTTATAGGATATGTACAATGATTAAGTGGTGGTTAATGGAAGTTGTTGCTCGCGGGGTAGTGTCGGGTCATTCCGGTGTATGATGTCGACTCGCCATGCCGCAAGTGCATGACGAATGATGACACTGGTTAGCTTCCGGTCTCGGGGTGACAGATCCTGTACGATACTGCCCTATGGGTAACAAAGACCAGCTCTTAAGGCCGGTGGAACTCAATCATTCCGGTGGGGCTGTGCGACCATCGTCACGAACATTAAACACAACGGTCTCGTCCCAAGAGTTTGTGTCACCAGTATGCCTGTCCATAGCAATTTCGTGATCTATGGCCTTACAAGATTTGATTTTGGTGACCTAATTAAACTAAGTCTATGCAATAATTTTACATAAACAGACTAAACCAGACTGTCGAGTATGCTCGTTAAATTGATGAGCATACGAAAATACAAGACATAGATACAGCCGGAGGAACTTTTAACTCCTAACACAGCCTCGTAGGTCCGCAGGGGTATCCCCGCAAGGGAAGCTCCCGTACATGAGACTTAACTATTTAACTTAATATAAGCTATTATACCTCTAAGCTGAAAGGAAAGAAAATTATCTCTGTAGTGACGAAAGATCATGTGCCTCATGCGGGCACTACTCCTAGTGCTAGTTTGGTTGAGGAGTATTATCCTGGCATGGACCGTTGTCGCTGAATCCTTGTGAGAGGCAAGTGCCTCGCGCGGGCCTGTGTTACGGGAAGGTGTCGCCACTGCTTAAAGCGGGAGAAGAGTAGTAGGCAAAAATGGGCCCACTCTAATATTTAACCAAACTGCTGAAAAGAAAAGACCATACCTAATGAGATTATGACCATAGGGTTGCGTACTGTTTTACGTGAAGACGATGAACGATTCCCGAAGGATTCCCATGTCACCGTCTTATGTAATTCTCAGTATGCTGAATTAGTAGTCGTCGGTTTATTTATGCGGGCCTTCTTCTATGCTTATCTATCATTTAGTTTTTAGTGACAAGAACTATTTTAGGCCGCAAATGGCGGATGTCTACCTAGCAGTTAGATACGGCTGTCATTGAGAACGGATGCCCTAAGACATCAATACTGAAGACAGCGCTCATACATGTTACTCAGTAAGATCTCTGAACTGGATAAGAATCCAGACATCCTGCTCCGTAACCACATAAAACGTCTCAAGACACTGGTTACGTTTCACAAAAGCATTTTAGGCAACTGATCTATTGTTATGGGGGGGGGGGGTAGGAGAGACGAATACCTACCGTAAATGTCCTTCCCGTGAGGGCATGGCAGATCTAAATATCATGCCCAGACATTCTTGCAGAATTCGGTAGGGATGCGCATCTCGCCCGTCACCCGGTCCTATGGAACTTACCGTTTAACCTGTCATTAGGTTTAAATACTAGTTGGCCAGCTTTGCACTGCGGTGCGGGAGGATTGTTCAGCAAATAAAAGAAATTAATAATTAAGATATGTTTGCGCAGTGCTTTCCTACATTGGCAAAAGTGCTAACTACTAGGTATCCGAAGATACTGAGGGAATGTATGTGATACCACACCCTGGCCATCACCGCTCGGAAACCCCAATAGTACACCATGGGTCGGATCAGCCCATGGTGTGGATAGGGACATCCAAACAATTAAGAAGCCACAAGGCTTAGTGAAACATGAAGAGAGACAATATCTTAGAGATATGAATCTTGCCGGAGTGCGGGGATAAATTATCGCAACTACCGGGAGAGAGGTGTATACTACAGCTTTCCTAACGAAGAAATTGTCTCTAAGCATATTAAACCTATCCTATCGAGCTGAATAGAAAAGGTTTTAGTCGTAGCATACCGGGATAAACAGAGTTATAGCATGGACAGCGACCTCAGTGAAAAATTGTTGGTGGCGGGAGAAAGTGCTGCATATATAAGTGTCGCTGTATAGTGTTTCCTACGTGCACTGCAGTCCTATATTTTCTACAACTAAACAAAACATATGAACTGATGGCCACTGGCCATATATATAAACTAACCAGCACAATCAATACAGTGTAAAATGATCAGAATTATATATCTTTAGTACAGGTTAACGAACCTACTACGGTGCAGTTAGTGAAAACACCTTATAGAAAATAAGAATAACTATAAACATATACAGAAATTATAACTTAGTGGTCCTAAGACCGTTACGGTATGTTTTAGTCATCGGGACCATCTATACTGGTATGATATAATTAGGAAAAATACATTTAACGGAATAATTAAAATGTTAAGTATAGTTACTTGAATAATCGGTAGCCATTCATAAGTCCAGCTATCGTGTTACTGAAATTGATGCGTCACTCTTAGGTTGATGTGAGTTGCTGCATTCTCAGGAAGCTGGAAAGTTCCCCCGCAAACAGGATTCCCGCAAGCAGCTCATGACGGGGGCGGATCAAACTCAGGACTGTAATCACAATATAGAATGTCTAACGAGTAGTCAGCAAGAGATACAATAACGTTGCTGATGTGAAGAAAGTTCCCATACACCGATGGTACGGATGGAAGTTGATAACAACCCGATCACAACCGGGGGTCGTTAGATGCAGATGAAGATACAAAACTAAGCTTAACTGTGCAGGCTACGTTAGCCAGCTCTGTAGACATACCGGGCAAAGTTTACTTGCTGCGGTCGAAAGTTTAGAAGAATCTGCACGACATCAGTGCGGGGATGGTTAAATAACCACCTTTTAGTGTGGCCGGCAGATCCGCGAGTCATCCACCAAAGAACATCGCTGCCTCTACATCTGTAGAATCACATTTTCAAGCTGTAAAGGCCTCACAGCAAGTTCGTGTTCCGAAGTAGCTCTTGATATTCGTGAACAATAACTAGAAAGTTCCAAAAATGCTCCCGCAAGCACGGGAGTTACAAAATTGCTTTAGTGCGGTTGGTTGGATACTGTTAGCTACGGGAGGAAAACCGACAGAAAGCGAAGTGATCTGCGTATTGTCTGTCGAGATGATAGTAGCTGGTACAGGTCCAACCTATTCGGCCCCTGGCCGAGGATGCTCTCGAACTTTGGATCTCGTCTCCCTTTTATACTACTCATGACGTCACAGGCGCAGGCTCCAACTAATCATCGGTCGAGCAAGAGCCAATCAGCGCGTGGCTAATAATAACGCAGTCGAATGTTCTAGAACATTCTAGAAGTTCTGCGTTCACGTGGTTATGACGTCACGGCAATATTTTGAAGATAATCAAAAAGGGTTTTCCGTGGATAACTCAGCCATTTCTTAACCGATTCTTAAATGGTTTACAGATTTCGAAAGCCCATCGAATTCTGGTCTTTATTAATGCCAGATTCGGCGGGAACAAGTAACTAAAAAGGATTACATGGTACCATCTCGGTACACTAAAAGCGTCAACCCGTCTTGGTCGTAAACTACGTGCTCTGTCAACAATAGCATCTAAGCGTCCGCATGTGCACTATGCACTTTAACGAACTTAGTCGTTTTCATAACGCAATCTCTCTCATAGGCTCATAAACGCTTATGGCTCTACCCAGGGGGCCGTGTTCAGGGAACAAGGCCAGGACGGGTGGCGCGTACCCAGCTTGGCTGGTCGATCCGAACTACAAAGTGAACACCCTCAAGTGCAGTCTTGAAGGATCTAGAGATCGCTAACTAACCAGTTCGGCTGGCAGCAAATTCCACAGCCTGGCGCTGTCTGGCATGTAGCTGTACTGATGTGCTAGCATGCGGCTGTCTGGTACTAACACCCTATGGTTCTGACCCCTTGTCTTACTGTGCACTCGTTTGTAGATGTCGAGAGGGATGTCGACAAGGTCATTCATGATATGGTATGTTATTGTTGATCTTGTCTTTGGCTGTCTTTCCTGTAGGCTGGCCCATCCTAACTCATGGAGTTATTAGGGGTTTCCTATTAGAGTTGATTTGGAGTAGAGCGGAGTACTTTTTATGCAGGCTGCATACCTTGCACTTGTCTATCTAGTCATAGAATAGTCTGCTGTGGTGTGGGATCCATGTATCAAGGCAAACATTGAACGTCTTGAGAGATGCAACACCTGGCTGGCCGTTTCATTGCCCATGGCTACTGGACGCGTACATCCGGTTGTGTCACAAAAATGTTGTACGACCAGGTATCCCATTTCTCCAATCCCAGCGAAAACATGCGCAGTTGCCCCACATGTATAAAGTAACTACACGTCTGATTCCAGCCATCTCTTAAATTCCTTATGGCCAGACGAAAAGGGAGACAAATCAAAGTCCAGATATATGAACAACATGTCTCCTGTAATATTGTACATAAGTTTGAAGCAAAAAACACTAGTTGCTTCAACGTACAACATTGTAGAACACAACAACTGGAGCAATCATTCTTTAGAAGAACTGCTTTAGAGTGTAACCAACTCAGTGAACACTAAGTGCATGTCACAACAATAGAGGCATTTTGTTCCACCATAACAGAAAATGAATTTCTGCATACTCTATAACCATTGTAAAAATGCCATTTTTGGTCTCTACAGATGATATAGATCTATAGAACTTGTCCACCCGTTCTATTTCTGTCTGTTTTAGTACTAGACTTTCAAGTCCGTGGATAAGAACAGGAGCTATGTATATGTCCCATAGCCGTTTTGATGTTAGTGGATTCAAACCATTTAAGCCATGCAGTCTCGCTCCCATAAGATGAATATGATGCTCTTGTAGATGATCCCATTCTAGCTTCTATTGTGTTATTGTTGCGAGCATTTAACATTCGCACAACCCCAAGATGAGTTTCCTTGATCATGTTTTCAAGAGGGACACCATGTAGGCTTAGATTTGCTGTTTTCGAGCATTATATGGCCCGTTGCTTTGTTTTATTTCTGCTGAATAAATAGCGCTCATTTGATGCATTTATTTGAGCCTCATTTATCAAAATTTGCATGGAGAGTGGTATATCTGCTTTTATGGCTAGATCATAAGCGCACATAATAGCACACATTGAGATACTCCTGATTCTAAATTCAACATGGTGGTCCTCATATTTTTAAGTAGAGGGTTTCTACAGCTGTTGAATAGGTCTGCTGAAGATTCACCACCTTGTCTAATGTCATGGCCTCAGAAATTGTTTGAGACCTTTCCATTTGACAACTGATCTGATATTAGTGTGCATGCTGTTGACTATTACCCAGAGCTGTCCTCTTATACCTTGCTTGTATATTGTATTTAGCATGCCTTGGTGGTTTACTATATCGAAGGCGTTACTAGAATCCATGAAAGTAATGTACTGTTGACTGTTTATATCCAGTCCTTCTGCTATAGTCTCTGTTATTACAGATACAGCATTGTTTGACGAACAGTGTTCAGTAAAAACAAAATGAAGTCTACTTTGGTTCTGATTAAGAATTGGTCTTATCCTCTTGACAACCTCCCTTTCGATAACTTTGCCAAGCAGTGAACTAACTGTGATACGTCTATAGTTGTCAGGCGATCGGTAACTTTTTCATTTCTTTGGATCAGGGGTTCCAAGTCCTATCTTCATTGTTTCCGGAACATTTCCTGTACTGACGATATTATTGATTATTAAATTTAGAATTTCTATTATCTCAGTAGAGGCGTTTAATATGTGTTAAGCTGATATTCCTTAGAGATCCACGGCTTTCCCATTCATAGGCATGAAATATGTTTTAATGTATCATCTAATGTAACATTTATTTCTGTTGTACATGTTTACATCCATGACTGTAGTATGTAGCTTATTACTGTGTTCTGCTACTAGCTCTCTCTCTTTCTCTCTCTCTCTCTCTCTCTCTCTCTCTCTCTCTCTCTCTCTCTCTCTCTCTCTTTTCACCTCCTTCCAGACTGCTCTGTGCTTTTGACATACGAGGTCTTTGCACTTTTTATGGATATTCTTTACATTTCGACGTAATGACTTTATCTTTAGACTCCACTTGTATTTTTGCTTGTGTTTTGATTTCCTCGCTGTTGGACTGAATTCGACAGCAGTCTGGCTCGCTGGTGGACTGAATTCGACAGCAGTCTGGTATAGGATATCATTCGTTCACTGTAGCAGCAGATCAGGTTGAGGATTCTGGCCAACTGTACCAAGAAAAAGTTTCAGGCATGATGCTGTAAGTTTTCTGTATTTCTCTATGTTTATCTTATCCCTATTGATATGATGTTTGAATGATCTTTTTTGATTTCCAGAACACGAGTTTGGTGAAATTTATCTAAAGTGATTCGCAGATCTGCTATTACAGGGTCGTGACTAGAGGAGAGGTGGAGAAGTGGGACATTATCAGAGATAGCCAATTTCTATAAATACCCAAATACACCTTGGGTGAAGCTTATATGCTGTGCTTGACAGACACATTGTGTCACAGCTCAGTTTCTGTCTGTGTGGATAAATTAATACACATAAACTTTGGGATGAAGTGAGTCATTTCAGGGTTATGTGGGACATAAACGTGGAGAATTGGGATGACCGATATTACAAAATCAATTCAAGTGAATGATAATTAATTTAAGAAAATAAGAGTTCAGCTTGCAGTTGAATCGTTGACAGTATTAATACAGGATCAAACCAAACAATGAACATAAACTTTGTTTTAAATGTCTACTTGACCATCATGCAACAAACAGAAATCTCCTCGTATATCTAACTGTCCAAAGTTCACAGAGACCATCACACCATCCTTAATACATTTAGTCGTACCCTTAGATATAGGCTTAGGTATGACTGCTTTGATTTGGCGTTGCTCAACAGTAGCAATATTTTGCACAACCGGCATTATGAATTTGTTGTCAACCTTTTGGAACTTTCTCAAAAAGTATATTTCACAGTCATTTTCATCATCGATCTTTGTTAGAACTTTGCCTACATAATAGACAGATGGTGTATGTGTCTTCTGCGAATACTTAACGAGCACACAGCTACCGATCTGTACATCATCAGAATCAACATCCACGAGTATAACAATTCATCAGACTCGTCATCACATTCACTTTGGAGTTCTCCACCGCTTTCTAATGGAACCAGCTCCTCATCATCGCTAGATGAATCAGCATGAGCAGTAGGCGGTTTCTTTTTCTGTAACTTCTGGAGAACATTCAACTTTCATTTAGCACTTGTTACTGGTTGTTGTTTTGATTTTTTTTTCAATTCCCTTTCATCCAATTTATCGTGCAATCTTTAAGCTCTGGTGTCGATGTAGCAAGCACACGCGGCCTCCCATGATTAGCGTTTTTTCTGACAGGATACTTTGGATAACCTAACACTTGCCGTGGAGTCATGAAGTCAGAGGTAGAATTTAAAGGACCTACGGGAAATGGTTCTCGGACGTATGCCCGATGATGAGCATAAATAAGTAGACACATCTACATTCTGAGCAGAAGACCCTGGAGTTGATACTTCAGCACATGCTTCGCTGATAGGTAGAACATTATCTTGAGTGATTCCTGGATCTGGTCTGTCAGTTACTGATGATGGAAAGAAGGTAGTTTCAGCAAATATGCCATGATCAAATGGCCAGATGCCAGATGCTCTGAATCATGTATTAATATTACTGCGTATGGCTGCTTTTATCCACACTTCCTGAACAACTTCAGTTATTTGATAAATTGTGATGGCTTTGTCAGGATTGTTCAGCATCCAGCTATCTGCAGCTCCACTGAAAAATGTCCTCATTGGCTCAAACACGACATGATCCAAAAGCTGAGTTTTGTGGCTCATATGTGGGGTAGAGTTATTACACGGATTCCATGTTTTCCGACATACCTTACACACGCACAGATATATGACTTTATTATTGGCCATCGTCAGTATAATTGGGTTCTCGATAGATGCTTGTGTATATTTTGCTACATGCTCCATAACTGACATAAACAGATCACTGTTCATCCATCCAGAGTCAAGGTCAAGCCCTAAAGCACCTTCGGGAGCACCATTTATCATAAGGTCACGGAAGTTCTTGTGCGGAAACACAAAGACCAGTGGTAGTGCCATACCTGTAGCAGAAATAATTGTACATATTGTCACGAGATCACCATGATCACGGGAACTAATCTGTCCAACCTGTTTGCAACCTTTGGAACTGATTACTTTGGGAACCTTTTGTACAGTTGTGAAACTTAACTCGTCAAGTTTAATGATGCTTCGTCCAACAATATTTAGTTTCATAATTGTCATTTATAGAATGTCAAGGAATGTACTAATATTTTGTCTATTAAATGCTGTTGCACAGGCCAGTGACGTTGCTTCTAGAGCACGAATAGAAAGAGCTGGATTAGGTTTTAGAAACCCATTCAGCCATGTTTTTAACATTTCGAGGTTGTTTCTTTTAGCTATCTGAAAGGCTATCTGTCGAGTTTTTTTGGGAGTGAGGCCGTGGAACATTTTGGATGACATGACAAGGTAGTCCACTAACTTGACCTCTTGTTCCTTTGTAAACACTAGGCTATGGACATAGTTCAGTATTAATGTACAGTTAGAATCTTCTTTATATCATTTGATATATCTAAAAAGAGCTGACTTCGATACAAACTTATTGCTAGCCACCTTTCGAATCGACTCTCCACGTAGCACAGCCTGGATGGTCTCGATGATTGTGTCATGTGGTACAAGACCGATCTATGCTTTCCGTTTGTATGTACGTGGCAACTTAACTGTAATTTAAAAACAGAAGAAAAGATTTACTATGCATTTCCTAGAAATGGTAGACATGATGAAGAATGGGGAGAAATGGTACACTCATGAACCACACATTGGGAGAACTGGGACAGCATGTCCCACTTCTCCCCATGCGATGTTAACATGAAAAATGGCAACCAGTGAAAGATTTTTCAATGGCAATTGATATTACATCCATATGGTTTAATTATATATACATTAAAGTTTTACGTGGTGAGACTTATCCTTTCATAAAGTAAAGGTAGTTATTAAAATCCGAATTACACACACTTGTCAAAAGGATTTTTTGAAAGCCCAAAATATTCAAATTATGTTTATACTCACCTAAAACATGGGAGAACCAGACATTTCTCTACAACATAGAAATGGAAGAGGCTCGCATCAAATTTATAAGACTCTCATTGGCTAAAAGATCATGACGTATTTGGATGTGTCCCACCTTACCATTGCCCCATTTCTCCCACCCTCCCTTACTGTTGATAATCGGATTTCGCGTATCTATACTTATACTAGTGATGCTACTGGACTGGCCAAATGCTTCCATAAATAAGTCAAGTTGGAAGGTGGAGTTATATGCAAACTGATAGTGTGTCCGGTTTTCTGGCATTAATAGTGATATCTTGTATCTACTTTCATTGCAGAATTGTAGGAATATACAATCAATTCATGTTGGTTTATCATGATATGCTTTCGCATTTATATCACCCATCCATAAGATCTTTATCCCCAAATAGTATCTAGTTATCTCCAAGACCTCGTCAAATATTTTTTAACAGCAGGTGTTTCTGTCTAAGATTCCCTCAGCAGGCATATATGTATTAATAATAATAATTACTGGTTCCGGACATGCTCTTATACCGATTGCTTGTACTCTGTTATTACCATCAGGTAGGGCCTGTTCGCGTTCTTGTTGTGTAAATTCCGCCTCTTGGACTCTACCTTCTGGCGAATCTCCAAACAAGGAGTGTATTCATAACCAATTTCATTATACATAAAGTACTGAAATGTACGTTATTTACACTTAGTCGCAGTGTCATTATTTGTCTTTTCACGTGCGATTATATCGGAGTTGTTTCGATGAAAGTTGAAGCATAATTCTCTTGCATATTTTTCGAATGTCTCGAAGTGTGATTCTGTAAGCTTGCTTTCGTCCAATATTATTTGTATGTAGCGTTCATTTGCATCAATTGCTGCATCAATGTTCTGATCTTTGCCGTAGTTGGACTTCTAACATGCTCTAAATCTGGACAGTCCAGGAGGAAATGCTGGCGATCTTCAATTTCACCTGCCTGATCACTGAAGCAGGATGTTGCCCTGCGGTTATGTCACTCCAAATAAGGGACATTTTTGACTTGTGCGCCTTCCATCTATAGGACTGGATGGGACACATTTTGGGCCTTTGTGTGCTAGATGTGACGTTATTAGAAATTTTCTGTTTCAGACATTAGTTAGGTCATTGAGATTGTCTTTTCCCTCATCGGGAATCTATGTGGCGGATTGAATATTTATAATTTATTTAAACAGTGAAAACCTGTAACTGAAAGAAATTACGAATAACTTTGTAGTATCAGGAAATATATAGTAACAGTTAGGCAATGCCAGAGACGCCAATCGCACACGACGCAGTTCACAGATATATAGAATGGAGATCAGTTGACATCATGTCTCTAATCATCACTAGTAAATTTTGCGCCTCAGCCGAGAGATTTCAACATTTTTCAGACGAAATCTTAGATTGTACATACGTACACACGGGTATATCTGAGGTGGAAGATCTGGACTGTTGAAACAGAATAACGAAATAGATAAAGGAATTAAAAAAAGATAAAGATCATAATTATATGACTTCTACTGCTACATGATAATTGAAACGTCCTCTTCAAGATACAAATCAATATGTTGGTGGCATGTGAAGATCAGGAAGGCTCATATATACACTTGCCATGGTTGTAGGTTATATACATAAATACAGTGACGTGATGCCAATTTGGTGGCAGTGGGTTTCTAATCATCATCATCATCATCATCATCATCATCATCTGTTGCGAAGTTGGAGGCCCGTACAGGGTATATTGTTGATCTCAAGTTCTTATACCACATCGTTAGTTGCGCAGTGTGCGAATAATGGTTGTAATTATGTTGCTTTGGTTTTACCCTTTGTTCTTTTTTGTGCAATAAGGTGTATAGTTACTGACTCAGTGTTATTGACATATGTACAATTTACAAATGTACATATATATACATTTACATTATATGACCGGTAGCACCAGATTTCAGCTGGCAATGTAGCTTGTTGCCGCTGCCGCTGCCGCTGCCGCTACTACTACTACTACTACTACTACTACTACTACTACTACTACTACTACTACTACTACTACTACTACTACTACTACTACTATTGCTACTACTAGACTGGTAAGACAGGGCCACCGTATCTCTGTGCTAGAGGATATGACTACTACTACTACTACTACTACTACTACTACTACTACTACTACTACTACTACTACTACTACTACTACTACTACTACTACTACTACTACTATTACTGCTACTGCTGCTACTACTACTACTACTACTACTACTACTACTACTACTACTACTACTACTACTACTACTACTACTACTACTACTACTACTACATAGATGACCGGTAGGTCTAATCCACCTAGTGAACATTATAATTTTTTAGTTGACCCACATATATATGACATAGATAGTAGTTACGGAATTAATTTTCCAATGTGGTGATAGCTTACTAGAATGGCAGGATAAGCCCACCTTATCTGTGTGCCTGAGGTACCACCATGACTTCATGGTGGTCAACCTGTTGTAGTAGGGATATTCCCACTTGGCCTGGTTGGTTATGGGATATATACACGTATATTGGTTGCAGACTAATAATAATGTGAGACCCACATACAGAGGTAAGACATACCCACCTTAATAGTTGCGTGTGATGTCCATGGAGGAAGTTTGAGGCCCCCTTCAGTGGGTATGGCAAGCTCACTTGGCATAGATGTTTGCAGATGTGAATTTCAAGTATGTTAGCTGCAGATTGGTAATAGATCGTGGACCTAGACGGTTTTGTTTAGTGACATATTTAATAAATGTGGACAGCGGATTGGTAGGAATCGCCCACCTTATCAGTTCAGTTGGGTTGAATGGCTATAGGCATTGATGATGTGGTAGGCACTTAGAGTGGTAGGACAGACACACCGTATCAGTATTCTTAATATGGTGGTTTTAATTGCGATGTTGTCTTGTAGCAGGTACTAACTATGGAGGTGTTGTGATAGGCTGCTCACCGACGGGACACGCTGGTTTGTTCTGGCTTCTGAGCACTTTTGGAAGGACCACTGTATATAAATACACAGACCAGTTGTCTAGTCGATGTTTAAAGCAGCTTAGTGTGGGTGTTGACACAACTTCCTCGACAAGAGAGTTCCAATTGTTAATGACTCTATTACTGAAGGTATGGGCATGCAGTGATGTGTTTGAGTGGTGCTTTTAAAGCTTATAGCTATGACTGCGTGTTTTAGTCGACGATTACAGAACCAGTCCTTGGAGATCTACATTGTACTTGTTGTGTAAGAACTTATAGGTCTCAATCATATGACATCTAATTCTGCGGTATGCAAGGCTAGAAAGTTTTAGATGATGGAGTTTACCTTCGTAAGTCATGCCATACAGTCCTGGTAACGGGTTGGTGACTTGCCTCTGAACATTTTCTATCTTAGTTATATCAGTCTTGAATCGTGGTTTCCGTATTGTGTTGGCGTCCTCAAGTAGTGACCTCGCCCGGGCTTTGAATAGTAGCCTAAACATTTCTCCATCAAAATAGCGAAAGATGGATCATACTGATGTGGCCTACTACCTGTTTGGCTTTGTTAACAATCATCTCAACATGTTTATGAAAGGTTAGCTTATCATCAAAGTTGATCCCAAGATCTTTTTCACACGTTGTCACTTCTAGTTCTATCGGTTGCTTTCCAGATTCGGATATAGTGTAAGCGTGTTCAGGCTGGCCTGTGCCTATCCTTATTGCTTTACATTTCTGGGGATGGAATTTTAGTTACAATCGTTCTGACCAGAGTTGTAACTCGTTGATGTCCTTTTGTAGCATATGGCAATCATCTACGGATGCAATTTCACGGAAGTTTGGTATTATCAGCAAATAGTTTAATACAACTGTGAACAACATCTGGGAGGTCATTGATGTATATCAAGAACAGGATAGGGCCCAGAACACTGCCCTGTGGGAAAAGCCCAAGGTGAATATGCTCCATTAACACAGACTCTCTGATGTTGGTGTGATAAGAAGGCTAGAATCCAAGTTGAGATCTGGCTTGTGATTCCATAGCGTTGGAGCTTGGTAAGAAGTCTGGAGTGTGGCACAGTATCGAATCTCTTGAAAGTCAAAGTAAATTGCATCGATGCAAACCTGTTTGTGCAGAAGCTCAGTCCACGTTTCTATTACTTACTGTCAGCAATCGTGTTGTGCCGGAACGTCCTGTTCTGAAGCCATGTTGCTCATCCGAGAATAGACTGTTTGAAGTCATGTGGTCAGTTATGCTATCTCTAACTAGGGATTCCAGTATTTTGTAGCAAATTTGTAGCAAATTGCCGTTAGGCTGATTGGTCTGTAGTTGCCAGCTGATCGCTTGCTACACTTTTTAAAAATGGGGGGGGGGGGGGTGGGTGGGGGTGGTTACATTGCTCTGCCTCCATATGTCAGGTACGTTCCCTTCCACCAGGCTCTGAAAAGATGATACAGAGTGGTAGAGATAGTTTGTCACTGAGTTCTTTGAGAACTGTTGAGTGGATGTCGTCTGGGCCTGCAGATTTGCTAGTATTGAGTTTACGTAATTTATCTCGAACTTTATTCGCAGTCAAGATTCGATGTTAATTTATTTCATTAATCTTTTGTACATATTTAACGTCACAACAGGTAGTCCACCAAAGGCAGCGCCTATAGTGCAGTGGACTCTTTACACACATAACATAGAACAATTGCACAACATACATAAAACACGACCACCATATCAATATCATATGGTGGCTAACATATCTACATTATGGTAGAGAACGTTAAAAAGGTAATGATAGTAGTATAATATTAAGGTTTAGAAAACAGTTGGACAACATAGATCACACATTATACGAAGGTAACATAGCAGTTTACACTTACGTGACATACATTTACATAGGGTGGGGAAACGGGTGCTTATCCTTTTATTATTATTATTATTATTATTATTATTATTATTATTATTATTATTATTATTGACATTTTGTTTTTGTTTTTTTAGTGATTTTGGTGGCTGGGTGCTATTATATCTAGTTGCTGACTGCCATGGTGATCAACTTTTGGTGCTTGCTGAAACATTGTGTTAGTATTTACAGATGATCGTTTCTTAATGTTTTGTTTAAATGACAATTGCGTTATGATATGTGTGCATAGTTTAGTGTCGGTACTATCCATAATTGTATTGCTTGGTATGGTGGTGTTTGTTGAGCTGCATGTGTTCGGTGGTAGGCTGTGTATAGGTTATTGTGTGATCTTATGTTATGAGAATGCATGTCTGGCTGTTTTGTAAATATATTTGAAAGGGATAAGGATAGGTTGCCATTGTAGAAGTCCCTAAGAATAGTGTATAGCGGGACCCTTCCAATGTCCTCAAGTTTTAGAATTTTGTTTATTTTGAAAATATCTTGTCCCTCTGCTGTTTGGGTGAATAGTTTAATAGATTGTTTTGCAATGATTTTAGTTTTGTTAGCTTATTTTTGTTTGTGTTAGTCCAAATAACATTACAGTATGTTAGGTGGGGGGATTAGTGTACAGTATAGATCTTCTATGATATTTGGTGGAAGGTATGGCCTGAGTCTGCGCATGATACCAATGTACTTCGCTACCTTAGATATAACTGTTTCTATATGCTTCTCTCAAGTTAGGTTCTTATCCAGGTATACTCCAAAAAATTTGGCATATTTGGCTTCTTGAATTTCCTGATTATTTATGCGAAATATAGGGAGAGCAGTTTTTCTTACTTTCGATGATTTTATGAAAAGTATGTAATTAGTTTTGTCAACGTTTAGGGATAATTTATTCACTTTAGACCAATCTGTTATATTTTCCATTTCACTGTTTACATTTTTGTACAGTGAGTATATATCCTTGTGGCTGCAGAAAGCATTGGTATCATCTGCAAATAAGATTAGTGAGAGATGTTTACAGGATTTAGGAAGGTCATTCATGTATAGTAGAAACAGCAGAGGTCCTAGAATTGAACCTTGCGGTACACCACAGGTTAATTTTCCATTTTCAGATATTACACCGTTAAATTGAACACATTGTACCCTATCAGTCAAGTAGCTTTCTATCCAGTCTAATGCAGTGCCTCTAATTCCATAGTAGGATCACATTTTATGAGCAATGGTATCGAATGCTTTGGAAAGGTAAAAAAATACACCCACAGTGTGTTCATTTTTTTCCCAGGTACACAGATATTCCTTCCATCATGTCTACAATGGCAAGCATTGTGGAATGCTTTTCTCTGAAACCATACTGAGATGGGAAGAGAATAGAGTTTTTATTAAGATACTTAATTATTCTGTTGTAGTATAGTCTTTCCAAGAGTTGTGAGAAAAGTGTGCAGTATAGGCCTTTTATGATATTTGGTCAGGTTGAGCTCATATAGGGGCGACACCACTGGGTGAAGGATGCACTGGATAGTGGTGTCATCTTCTTTGGTGAAGACACTGACAAAGAAGTCATTGAGCACCACAGCCTTTTCATTGTCAGATGTTGCTGTACCTCCATCATAGTCAAGGTCAGAGATATCAGTTCTGGTCTTCAATTTACTCTTTATGTATTTGTGGAAGGCTTTATGGTTGAATTTGGCTTCCCTCGCCATTCTTTTTTCGAATTCTTTCTTGACGGTGGACAAAGCCTTGTCATTCACCCACGCTTAGGGATGGACTTTCCTTGGGCATACATAATCTTACTCGTTAGGAGGTCCAAACTTTGATAGTGTTTTTCCCGTGGAGCTTAGCCTGCCAGTCCAGCTGTGATATATATGAATTAAATGCGGCATAATCTCCACTATCCCATTTGAATACATTCCTAGGTTTATGATCGTCAGGATCAGTAAACTAATAGTGATGTGACGGGATGCGCCTAATGGTGGGTGAGTGGTTATGTCAATCATGTTCTCCTGCCTTGAAGGTGTCATGGTCAGGAGCAAGAGCAACTTCCTTTGGCAGATTATTCCACGCTGTTATTGTTTGTGGCAGTTTAGAAAGATCTGCTGGATCGAAAGTTGATAAAATATCTAGACATATACGTAGGAACAAAAATAAGGAATAGAATTAATTGAGGTGTCATAAATAGCAAACAGTTTTGAAGCAAGAACGGAGCTAATCACAGTCAATGGACGTCTGATTATGTCTAGGATACAAAGTATCGAAATACCCTGTAGTACGTGCCAGTACGTTCTGCCGCAAATTTTCGGGGTATATCCAGCCAATTCCATCAGGTCACTGGAAGAATTACCGCGATTCATGCATGCACTTTCAACAATCAATCGCTCATAGAATTCTAGAAAGATTTGCTAAGGTCATCAACTAGCTGGATTCAGATCCGAGGAATCTATTGGGATTAAAAAAATACCAGCCTGAGTGCTTTCTACCTGATTAGAACACAAGCTGGAAAGCGCATAGGCGTAGAAAACGGGGTGGGTGTCCGTCAGCATGTGCAGAGGAGCTATCGCCCATGGGTTTTTTCTCTGATAGTGTATCCCCCATAGCAGCCCCAGGTTGTGGCCGCACCCATAGTTTAGCTCCCCACCTCCCACCGATCAAAGTACATGCTGGAGTGTGAATATATGACGTTATAATGGACAATCTCTTAGCAACCTCACACAGAAAGGGTGGGTGTGGGTGTGTGGGGTGTGGGTGTGTGTAATAATTACCATCACCGTCCACTCTTCATGGTGCAAAATCATCAAACGAATTCAGACATCATTGTAATCAAATATTCACTAATACCAAATGCAACTAGATTGCTCGGTCGATGACGCGTCATCGCAAATCCACACACACACGCACGCACGCACGCACGCACGCACGCACGCACGCACGCACGCACGCACGCACGCACGCACGCACGCACGCACGCACGCACGCACGCACGCACACACACACACACACACACACACACACACACACACACGTTCACCGCTTTGAACTTTTGACCACCCCCACAACCCACCCCTTGGGCCGGAGCCAAATGTAAATGTCCTTTTGCAATCATATGGGTAACTGACATATACCCAATTTGGTTGAATTTCATCCAACAGTGTCAGAGGAATTGCATTATAATCAATTTTATGACCTTTTGATACCCGCCCTACCCAAAGGTTTCGTTGAATTCGGTCAAACGGTTTTGGAGGAGATGCATTACAATCAATTTCCACAGGTTAACATTTGACCCCCCCCCCCCCACCACCACCACCCACCCACCCCATCCCCTGGGGTTTGAGCTAAATGTAAATGGGCTTTTGCACTTCGCAGTCATATGGGTAACTCACATATAAAATTTGGTTGAGTTTCGTCTAACGGTTTTAGAGGAGTTGCGCTACAAGTGATTTGACCTTTTGACCACTGTCCCGCCCCCGGGGGTGGGGGTGGTGGAGCCTTGCAAAGCGGAAGCGTATGGGTGACCACCAAACAAAATTTGGTTGAATTCAACCCAACGGTTTTGGAGGAGACAGCGTGACGGACGGACAGACAGACGGACTGAGGCGATTACAATATCCCTACGTTTTTATAAAACGTGGGGATAACTAGGACAAGCCAGACAAAAAACTGAGAAATACATGCAAATATATAATGCTGCTAAATGAATTTGAAATGTGACCGCGAGACAGCGCTGTATACTACCGAGACAACAATGGCACACATTGCGATATACTCTAGCTCTATCGCATTTTGACTTATATATATGCTGATCCTATTCATTGAAAAACGTTGCACAAACACGCGTAACCACAATGGGTTCAAATGTGTTATTTAGCAGTCACCTAATTACCATATTCAAATAGGTACATCACTTACATATCTTATCCCGGGTAAAGCTTAGCCTCCGTTTCTAAGCAATTATGCAGCGGATTTAATTGTTGAATAACGCTGAGCAAATGCAGTAATGGCTTGTGTGAAATTAATATAAACATCGGCATATATCATATTTTTACATAGGGCTAGCTTCCACTAAAGAGATTTGCCATATCTAGTCTCTAGGGTCAAAGTATATGTCAGTTTACGGGTGGAATTCATGAGTCCATATCCTCACTCAATCATATGATGTCATAATCAACTATGCGACGTGTATGCTGACGTCATAATCATAACGTCATGAATGATTCGATTAAGCCTGTCTTTAACGCTTAATAGTCCGACATGCAAGAATTGTATGTTTTTGCTATTTAAGAAACATGCTGTTGAATATTTTGAAACTAATTTAACATAGGCAGCAACAACAGCACCCAATCAAATTAGTTTCAAAATATTCAACAGGTTTCTCTCGTATCGTTTTCTGGAAATTGATAGTCACGAAGTTCAGATATCGATCGATCCCAACACAAGCAAGGTGTGAGTGGAGCTTAGCTGGTGGGCATATCTAAAACTGGAAAGGTGAATTCTCCTTTGCTCTGATAAATTGTGTTAACTATGATAACAGAAGTAGAATTAGTTTTCAGAATGATAGCTTTTTGAGGCAACACCACTCTTTCCTACCCGATGCACCAGCTCCCTTAATATTTGGCTTTCGCGTACAACATCATTCATCATCGGAATACCATTACACTCATTTCAATGTAACCATTATATTAAACAGGATATTCGCTTAATATTTAGAAATTATTTGATTCGAAGTTCCCGCAGTCTACGGGCAGAAGAAAATGCATGTCACGTTAAAGGTGCATATTCACACAAGAATACTGGAACATAAAATTGCTAAAATTATATACTTTTAGAGGCTAACATTGTGTGACTAGATGTAATGAAAGGAAATATATCTTAACATATATGATGATTTCATTCCGTATAAATTAATATAATATTTTTTAGTTGTGAAATTGAATTAGAGACACGAGCCCCTAATTAAAATTCACAACTAAAAACATGTTAATTTATTTGGGCTGAAACCATCATATGTTAAGCTTTATTTCGTTTTGTTATATCTAGGCACACAATTTAATCCTCTATTTAATTTTAACAATTTTATTTCTAAGGGTTCTGGTGTAAACACGCACATTTATTTGCAAAATATTTACGTTCAGCATGTATGCATATATTTGTTTATGACCTGTCTATCTGGTAATAGAGGGATCCGATCTGTTGCTCAATTATATGACGTCATAATCATCAACTCCATCATGAAGCTCGAAAAGTTCGTCAAGTGTACGAATCCGTGTCTTTGTTGGATTTGCAATTTAATAAAAATTGTGTTGAATATTTTGAAACTAATTTGACTGGGAGCTGTTGCTGCCATAAGCAGAAATAGGCCCCAGTCAAATTGGTTTCAGAATATTCAACAGCTTTCCTGCAAAGTTGAAATTAGGATTCTGGTAATTCAGTGTTCAAAATATATGAATTGATTCCAACACACATACAACGTGGGCGGAGTTTAGCTAGAAATGGGCGTGGCATAGCTAGAAATAGGTGCCTTTAGTGCTATGTATTGTGGCAGGGTTTTAACAATTTAATGAATAAATTTGGTTAACAAAACCGAAATCTTGCTTATTGAATGTCTATTTGCAGGCCAAGAGAAACGTATTTTTGAAAATTTACCGCTGGAATAAGTGGCTCGATTATTGAGCTAGCCATTCCATTGGTAAATTTTCGAAAACACTCTTCTCTTGGCCAGCAAATGGACATTCTTCAAGACAACTGTAGAGGCCGGTTTCTGTCCGGTTTCGCCATGAAACGGTTAATAGGTTATAGCATAGCATATAATAAGCATCGATAAAACAAACCGCAAATTAAAAACATTTTGAACTTTATGTCGTTAAGATTATGGTATATATGACGTTAAATTGTTAGTGTTCTGATATAATTGTTAATGACAAAAATGTAATGTTTGTCATAGTAAGGTACATGTGTTGTTCATTAGAATCATGATCGTATTGCAGTATTTATACAATCTTCATATTGCCGTTTAATCAATCCGATCTGTCGCTTAAGCATCTGACCTCATAATCAAATATGTCACATGTTATATGACGGCACATTCATAACATGACATATCTTTGTCACGAAAATCGAAAAGTCCTGTAGGAATTGTATGTCTTTGATAAATTAACATATTAATAAGCATTCTTTTGCATATTTTGATATTAATTTGACAGGAAGCAGTTATTAAGCTATTTTCAAAATATCCACCAGCTTACATGCATAGTTACCTTGTGAGTTAGACTCTGGGGATTCAAGTTTCAAATCAACCCCAACACCCATAAAAGTGGACAGGGTGAAATAGGCGGACATAGCGTGTGGAATCAATTTATATACTTTGAATCTTGAATTCCCAGAATCCCAATTTGAACGTAACTTATACAAGGAAGCTGTTGAATATATTCAACAAAATGTCTTTTTAAAAATGTAAATTCATCAAAAGACATACAATTCGTACACTTGCCGGACTTTTCTAGCTCCACGACGACGTAAAATACGTCATCATGATTGTGACGTCAGTTTACATGTGACGTAATTGATTATGACGTCATATACTTGAGCGATAGATCTGCCCCCTCTATTACATCGGTATATAACGAGATTTAATCAGATGAAGTGGAACCTGCACATTCAAGCATCTAGCCCGAGTTCTTTGACGATGTAGGCTACTACGTCCCGATGGAGCTGCACATCAGAATCTATATTATAGGAATGAGTCAGAGAACTCGGACTATTACGGTTCGCTCTCAACACGTGTGCGGCGGTTTCATTGTGGGCACCAAGCGCAGTACCTATTTCTTAAGCAATGGACCTCTCCAGTTTATCCATCCTTCATATGACGTAATAATCAATCGACGTGTATGATGACGTCATGAATGACGTAGATAAGTACGTCACGAACGCATAATTGGTGGCGGACTAAGCGTTGTTGCACGAATTGTGTCTACTATTTAATCCTTTCACGACAAAGTCGGCCAAAACCGGTCTCAGTCGTGGTCTTGGGAAATAGACCAAGAGAAGACTATTTTTGACAATTTTCCACTGGAATGACTGGCTCGATAACCGAGCGAGTCATTCCAGTGGTAAATTCTCAAAATAGTCTTCTCTTGGCCTGCAAATGGACATTCAGTAAGTAAATATTTACATTTTTTGAACAAATTTCGTCATTAAAGGGTTAATACACCTACTGTTGAATAATTTGAAACTAATTTGACTGGTTGCATCAACAGTAACCAGTCAAATAAGTTTCAAAATATTCAAAAGTTCTATATAGTTTTCTGGAAATTGATAATCATGGAGTTCGGGGATCGATCGATCACAACACAAGCGAGGTAAGTGTGGAGGTTAGCTAGATATGGGCGGGCATAGCTAAAACTCGAAAGGACCATTCATTATATAGATGATTCAGGTAGCGTCAATGTATTCGACACAGTCAACCCATAGATGCATATATAACATCATCTCATCAGTACACCATAATGCCCCATAATTCCATAAAAAGTCTTTCCGGTTTTGATCCGTCAATCAAGCCTGTTTCATTGTTCAAATGACGTTGCTCCAATATATAGTGATTTAATAAATAATAATTACTCTAAATTAATCCTAATAAATATTTGCAAAATTGTAGTGATGGTAAATGTAGTGAGCAAGCATTGCTCACAATCCACAACAACGGTATGTACCTGGGTATGACTTAGGTTATAAAGACGGATCTACGACCTTGATCTTTTAACGAAATGTGCTATCTCTTGAAGAGTATTCATGTGACCTGAACTATCATATACATATATGTGACAACTTGCTTCTATTAAGACATCTCACATATTTAGTACTCATTTTAGTGCTCGCTAAAATGCTTGATTAAGATAGATGTGACTGTAGCAATCCAGCAATAAGCCATTAAGAAACTAAATACAAGGTCCGTGATCTTATAAACGTATTCCAACGATCCATTACGTCATGGATAAATGTTATAGGAACTTTACTATTGACGGTGGCCAGATTATGCAAATCGCAAGCAATATAAGAAGTTCTATCGATGTCTTCAATCATTTACGGTACACAGTCACTCCAAACGATCTTCTATCAACTAACCAGTAACAATATGAGACGAGCCGATGTAACAACACAGGACAATGTTAACAGGGTGATGCGGTCGAAAAGAATTATTAATTGACTTTCATAGAATGGTAAGCCATATTTTTGACAATGGGAATCTGCATGTCACTAGTAATCCTACGTTTCTTGAATCGTAATGTAAGTTTTTTCCAGAGTGATTGTTTTCCAAATATAGGGGCGTGGGAGTTTGAAGCATCGAAGACTAGGCCCGGTCTCTGTAGCCCAGCATTGGCAAAGTTCCTGTTCTTCTGTTGATGGATGTTATGCATAGCCGATTCATCGCTTGTTTCATTACCACTATCACTGTTGTTACGCTCTACTTCTCCGTGCAAAGGCTTACTGTTCGTCCGTCTGTATGTCAAATAGCTTTCATAATTTATCTCATGCGACTTAACATATGAATCAGCTTCCAGTGTTCCCAAGGATTGTGGGTTTTCTTTCTTGTTCACAAGGCGAGGTAGTGTCCGATTGATATATGCATCACTTGATATATCAATACGTCCAATTTTAGAATCTGCAAAGCTGAATGTCTTCATATTGGGCTTTGCGTTCATTGGCCCTTTATTACTACCGGAACTGGATACTCGCAAGAAGTCCATCATACTTGTGCCTAGATTGATTGTACTATCTGTTTTTGATACTGCTTTCTGCGATTGCTTCTTCGTCTTTGGACTGAAAGATGGTTTATTGTGCTCTACATCATCATCCTCTACGAGATATTGAGCAAAGTCTTCACCTTCATAATCACTCATTTTCCATGTACGACGCATTTTCTCTGGAGGAGCCGTGTCTTCTAGAACTGAATCCTCTGCTGCAAAGTTTATCACAATTTCTGTTTCATCATAATCAGGTTCAGGAATGTACGGAAGATTAACATCTGAATTACCTACATGCATTTTTACAGATGAATCGGATGCTAATGTCACACCTTCCATTCCATTAACAACTTGATCAATCGAATCATTAAAACGCTCTGTTTTATTTTCTAGTGAATGAGGTTGCGCAGTATTAGGCCTCTGTGGTGCCTTTCTTTTTGGGGATTTTCCTTTAATGTATCTGCCCGTTGTTCGGAGACCGACTTCGGTTTGATTCCCATGTATATTGTACGCTTCGTGTGGATGGGATGCAGATTGTAGTATTTTTGGCTGGAAATTTCCCAATGCTGCAATGTCGTTATCCCGTTTCCCCGTAGTTGCCATGGTTTCCGCATCATCTGCCATTGTCTGTGACTGAGCAACAAAGCTTTTTCTTGGTATACTGTCGGTATGTCTGTCAAGTTCAAATTCACTTTGTACCACTTGTTTATTGTTCAAATCGTCATTACGTTGCTCAGGGCGCAATAGCTTAGGCTGATAGTCTCCAAGAATGGCGCTGCTTTTGTCACGTGTTCATGTACTCATCATCGATTCGGTCTCGGCTTATCTAGACAGTGAATGTTGGCTAAACACATCTTTCATGTGCGTACTTGTCCGGTCGTGTCCTGTAGACATTGCAGCAGGTTAATAATGCCAGAGCCAGCACAGTGTATTGCAATCTTTACCTGATGGAATAAACAAAAAGTTTCTTACGTCATTATTTTTAAAAACCATGACAAGACAAATCAACACTCACCAAAACATCCTTATGGATTACCTTCCAAGACAACAACCAGGAACAAATTTAAGACAGTGCAACAAGTGCATTTTCACAGCCCACTCCACCCCAACCCCACCCAAATGTACAGGGCTCCAAAAAAGTGATTTTTTTTGTCATAATTTTGGGGCCACTGCATAACTTCAAGTTACACGCATAGATGCCACACTCAACTACAACTCTAAATCAGTCAACATTTTTCCAAAAGAAAACAATTTTGAACACGGTAGAAAAAATGTTCTGTTGAATATATTAAACATATTTGGGTGGCGATGTCTTCCAATCCAACTATGCTCACAATATTCAACAGTATCTTTTTTATTTTGTGTTTGAAATATGTCAAACTATTTCCGAGCTGTAATGTAAAAGACTGATGTGGCTGAATCCCACAGCCCTCTGACCTCAGGGGACCCATCACCAATACGGTTGAAACTGGACCCTAGCTATCTCGCGATCATAACGGCAGTTTCGAGGGCACTCTGTAAGAATTTGAGAAACACTGCATAGGGCCCTCTGAGTCCTAAGTTTGGCCCTGCAAACAACCACATTGCGTTTAGTTATATTTAAAGCTCACAACCATGGGCTGCGCAGTTACAGTATCAGGGTGCTGATATTTGTGATAGACAATGCCGCTATACAGCGGGCGAATCCAGAAGCGATGTCAATTCCCACCAGAAGTGGGTGGGCTCTTTTAAAAAAAGATTGCAACTTTGAGAAGCCATCTCCTGAATTAAAAAAATTAAATATACCGTATATCATAATATCTTGCACGTCCTTGGAATATTTAAATCAAAAAGTACATGACACCCACTCAGTCAATCAGTCACTCATTCAGTCACTCGCTCGCTCACTCACTCACTCCCGCCCCGCCCACCTGCCCGCCAGCCCCCCCCCCCCCCCCCCCCCCCCCCTCCCCTCGAACGCACGCACTCACTCACTCACGCACGCACGCACGCACTCACGCACGCACGCACGCACGTACGCACGCACGCACGCACGCACGCACGCATATACACCGCCACGTGTTGACCATGCCACTGCTTAGTTACCGAAAACTTAAAACCATAGTCCATTTACATATCTTTCATACAAACGACCATCACCAGTTTACGTATGCCTATAACTTTAGTCTGTTTACTTCTCCTCAAAACTAACAACCATCGTCTTGGAGGGCGGGAGGGATGCGAAGGCGATGGGAGAGGTTCGCGCTCAATACAATGTAGTGCAATACAATCAAGCATAAATCCTGGGTGTATAAAATTATATACTAACCACTTTTTGTTCAGGGAGATGACCCATAGTACAAGTTCGTCATTTTGCAGAGCTTCAATATATATAATACTAATTGTTATGAATATTTTCAAATACAGTAGATAATATTAAAGGAAAGGGCCAGGGAACTAACATATGATAGCTTTATATAGCCACCAGTAGCAAAGCATAAATAAATCAGAATAATGTGAAGAAAGCAGCTGGAACCAATTAGTGACGAAGCTGGTCCTAAGCGCTCTGGTGTACGCGGAGCGAATAAATAATACCCCTACAGCAGGTCATATAAGCTCATCTATATTTGAGATAAGCTGACGCGAATGGGACCTGCTAGACGGGGACCCGATATACGCCAAAAAAATAAATTCATACCCACCACACCACACCCCAACCCCAGTTAAGCTGATTAGCCACTACTTCCTACAGGTAAACAAGCCGTTGTTTCCAGTGACGGGATATACTTTCAGTCACAAGAATTAAAAAATATTCAATAGGTATCATGTTGCGACCCTGGAAAACAGCATGATTTAAAAAAAATCATTTTGACCGAAACTTGCTGCTTGTACCACAAAAAGTGACTTTCAAATATAATGTTTTTAAAAGGATCAATCGTGAATTAACAGTAGCGAGTTAATCGCTCTACATCAGCGCCTATAGAGAATAATATTCATACTGCTTACGAAACTATATTCAGATTTGCCTGTGTTATATTCGAGTACGCAGTATAACTGCACGCACAGTTGACATACAGCGGAGTGTGAAGTACCAGTAACGTCACTAATTGGCTCCAAGTTAAGCGTTCCTAGATTTAGTAAATGCTTTTTCTCAAATAATCCCGATTCACTTCCAGTTTTACCGGTGGTAGTTTATTTAATATTGTACGAAATTACCAATAAACATCATTTGTTATTTCCCTTTTCTCTTCTTTTAGTCCGGGGAATAATGTCGATATAACTAATGTTTTGATGTACACAGTAGTGTACTGTGATTGGCTGGAAGATATATGCTATGAGAAAATTCCAAGTTTCTTGACCACCGAATTCGGTTCGCTACAATGCTGATTATTGATATTATACACAGATAAGTAACGACCCGTGCAATTTGAGTAAATCATGACAGCCATTATAGGGTGTAGAAATGTACCGACATTTAGCTACTAAAGCCTGAATATCTTTCTCTAGCGGCATGATAAAAAGCTTAAAATTACCTGCTTAGTTTATAAGTGACATATTAGATCATTTGAATAGCTATCAAGAGATGAGGTTAGTTATCCTTTAAGGGCATTCCAGTTAATGCATTATATATATATATATATATATATATATATATATATATATATATATATATTTATTTTATTGACGCACTGGCAACGTGCGGCTTCAATTTCCATGTGCTAACTTAGCCGACAGTCATGCACCCATTAGTTTAATTTGTTGATCACCATCTACCGGTCAGGGGATCGAACCGCCATTCTGCAACTCCGCATAGCATAAGCAACCAGGCATCTTTCCACTGGACCATCGCACCAAGACTAAAAGTCAAGGATTGGCCGACCAGCTTTCACATGTCTGATATACTGACACACTGACGATTCATATGGGACTATCTGTGGATGCACCTGCCACAATTCAATCCTAGGCTTTTAGGCCTATTGTACTCTGACTCCAGCACGGCTCTGGCAGTATATGTATTTTTATTTTATTGACGCACTGGCAACGCGCGGCTTCACTTTCCATGTGTTAACTTAGCCGACAGTCATGCCGACCAGCTTTCACATGTCTGATATACTGACACACTGACGATTCATATGGGACTATCTGTGGATGCACCTGCCACAATTCAATCCTAGGCTTTTACGCCTATTGTACTCTGACTCCGGCTGTGATTTAAGTTTGCTTAAATGTTTAAGGCATTAAGATCGGATTGTTTGAGATATCTAATTAAACAATATATAAAATATGGTGACATGGTGAAATTAACCAGGACTCGTGAAGTTGTTTAGTTTCCCAAAGAGACTGATATGGCATTTGTTTAAAATATGGGACACAATTATGCATTCATTATATAAACCTGCCTCATGTACAGGATGACGACCTACCGAACTTTGTCATTTCATAGAAGGATTTAAAGTACAAGCCCGAACAGCTAGGCGAACATTGATGTAATCAATAACCATTTTCATTAGCTCACTATCTCCATTATTATATGACATTAAGAATTTTACTTGGCTACACCTATCAAGCGAGACAAAATTAATAAACGCATTAAGCTTTTTAAAGAGCGATTGCCTCTCCTGATCGTAATGTGGCCATTCCATTATAAAGTGGTTTTCATCCTCGATTATGTTCTTGTTGCAAAGCGTACAGAATCGTAGATGAGCTGGGATTGCTGGTATTTTGTGCATATTTACCTCAATTTGTAAGGTGTGTGCACTTGTCCTGAGTTTTGTAAAGTATCTGCGTTTTGTGAAATTCTTTTCAAATTGAAGATAATCTTCAATGGCAAAGTTTTGTTTGAATATTCTATAGCATCTCAGTTTAGACCCAGAGTAGAGGTTAATGTTCTGTCACTGTTAATGTAGTTTCGCCAATTATCAATGTGCTTTTCACGTACAGATTTGCTCAAAATAGAAATTATTTTATGTTTATATTTTTTAACCCTGGTTATGCCAGACTCCAAGACAGTCAAAGGACTGCCATAAGTTACACAGATCAGTAGCCCAGTTGTTAGTTTTACTATGCATGGAATGGCAGGAAAGGTAGGCCTGGTACACTGCTGACATTATCTCGTACATTGGTGACTTTAAGCTTAAGAGCTTTAGAAGTTCGACCCCTAAGTCTTTCGCAGGCTGCTTTAAAACTACCTGATGGCATGAATAGAATTCCAAAATAACAATAAGACTGGACAACTTCACACATTATGTGGGAGACAGTATGGGAGCCTTAGGAAGCAATGTCTTCCAATCCAATTATGTTCATAATATTCAACAATATCCTTTTAATATGTGTTTGAAACATGTTAAGTTATTTCTGAAATGTACTGTATAAACTGATGTGGCCAAATTCCACGACCCTATGACCTCGCCACCCCCCAGCGGCATTGCATTTGAAACTGGACCCGAGATCTCTTGTAATCCTATTGACTGTTTCGAGGGGCCCCGCGTAAGAATATCATAAGCTTTGCACAGGGCCCCGCGAGCCCTAAGTTCGGCCCTGTAATGAGGTGCTTCTACCAACCCCTCCCCCCCACCTCCGCTGTGAAACTGCCAGTACTCAGATTATGTAGAGAAGGATAGCGTTGGGCTTGCCTTATACTATAAACAGAATAGACGCTATGTGGTATGGAACACTCATAGAATGGAATTTATTAGTCCGTTATTTATCTATTGTCTTCTAGGTAGAAATGATAAGTTGAGGTACTCCAAATAATTTCTATAATGGTTGTTGGGTAAAAATTTATCATTCACTTCGAATCTAGATATATGTAAACAGAAACATAACATAGGCCCAACATATTCCTATCCCCATACCCGCACCCCATCACCATCCATCACTCACCCACCCACCATGTCTGAACACACATAAGGTTCTTAACCTTTCGAACACTGAATTCCAAGAATCTCAATGTCAAGACAATGAACCTTTCCAGTTTATCCACCTATCATATGACGTCATAATCAACTGCGTGATGTGTAAGGTGACGTCATAATCAATGACGTAGATAAGTACGCGACGAACCCAGAATTGGTGACGGACCAAGCGTTGTTGTACGAATTGTATGTCTTTACTATTTAAAAAAGATGCTGTTGAATATTTTGAAACTAATTTGTCAGGGAGTTCAGCGATCGATCGATCTCAACACGCCTGGTGTGTGGGCGGAGCTTAGCTAGAGATGGGAGGGGCATAGCCAAAACTGGAAAGGTTCATTATGCTGGAAAGCTGTTGAATATTGCGAAACTAATTTCACAATAACATGTCGTTGCCATACAGCTAGCTCCTCGTCGAATTAGTTTCAAATTACTTAACAGAATCAATATTTATTAAATCGGAAAAGATTTTGTTTTGGCTCAAAGTGTTAAGAGCAATTTACGCCATTATTATATTTATAAACGCATACACCTGAATTTCCCGTGCTTACCGCAGAAATAAGGATCCAAATCCAATCGTCTTTAATCAGTGACTGTTTGATGATCCGTCAATACATTTTAACGTACACGGTACACTGTACATTTAATTTGCATACTATTCAATGATACTTTTAGACTGATTCATCAGTTATATTAATAATTGGTCACAGATGTGTTGGTATAGGCCTACTTCAAATAGGTGACCACACCTACAGTCATAGCGTACATGTAGCGGTATCGTAGCTGTAATCAAATATTTAGTTAAATTCCCCTGAAATACGTGCTCAGTACAGTAGGCCTATCATGCGTCACCTTACCGGCCGTCGTCCCGTGTGACACCGCGTACGTAGATATGGTTGAAAAGGATATGTAATCTTAAACCTTGAACTCTTTGTGTATGCATAGTAGAGTGTATAATGGTATTATTCTATACAATTTGAAAACACGTTTTTATAAGCAGCACAAAGACTCCATTGGAGCGCGAGGCAACACACCTATCAGTAAATGGTAGACGTTGTCTATTACGTATGCTATCCCATTTCGGCTTAAACATAAGTGGCTCTGTACATTAATGATATGTTTTTAATAACTTGTCCTAGCACATATGTTGTTGGTTATTTTGAAGATAAATTGGTTGATAATCTCATCCAGAAGTATATTCAAATTAAGATTATAGGGCTATAGTCCCATCGTTTTTTCATTTGGGGATGGTGGAGGGGAGTATCAAATGTGTTAATCCGATGTGGTAAAAGTATCGCCATATGACGTAAAATTACGCAATAGATACAAAATAAACATCAAAGCAAATACGATAAATGGCATATTATATAATTAGTTTTGGCCATATGATACATACAGCCATAATTCATAATATAGAAAGGTTATTGCGAGTTAAGGTGTTGTAATATAGATAGTGGATTTATATGGAATCTAATAGTAAAGCTATTGATAATAAACCCGTCTAATATCCACAGTAACGCACTTCTGTCTTTATTGATCATGAAGTACCTGCTATTAGTGACGTGGCTGCCCTTAGTGCCCGCTAAATAGTCGTCTGTAATGACCACTGGGTACCCGTCTTTAGCAAGCACGGAGTAGGCCCTACCTGTCAATAGCGCCATGTTTTTTTTATAATAGCGACCGGGGAGTATACCACCATGGCTTTCACATGTCTAAGCCTACATATTATATCTATTTTATTAGAATGAAAAAAAGACCGCCTCTTGAGAAATTACCAGAGCGAGGAATGAAGTGATTAGGCCCTACTGATAGATCATAGGTGATAGATACAATGTAAGTATGCGCTGCACGTAGGTTTGTATTGACCAACTAGCCACGCCTACCCCACACGTAGTCCCCAATGCGTCTAGTAGGCCCTAGTCTTATTAACCCGTTAACACTCAAAGCTGGCCAAAACCACGTCAGCATAGAAATCTTACTATATTAACTGTCTAAGATTTCTATGGTCTGCAGTGATAAACAGAAATGCCCATTTGCGCACCAATGGAAAACTTTTTTTAAATTTACCACTGAAATAATTGGCATTTCAATCCCTAACCCTAACCCTAACTGAGCCAATCATTCCAGTGGTAAATTAAAAAAACCACCTCTTAGTCTGCAAATGAACGAGTTTGGGTGTTGACACAAGTGTTAAGTCAGATATGCGAACACGCACACATTGATCTGTAATGTGAATATCGTGTCTATAATAACAAAGATGAAAGTAGGACTCATGGTTTACATGCTCGATCGCTTTTGTAAACAACATTTCATCTGTATATATAAGGGCTAAATATTCCTCACACATCTCACGCGTATTAACTACCTGTACATTACAAATTGTGATGGGGGTGGGGGTGGGGTGTATGTGGGATGGGTGTGTGCGTGTTGGGGTGGGGGTGGGGGTTGGGGGTGGGGGAGGGTCACAGTGCCAAAACAATAGAGGGACCCATTTCTAGCCATTCTCAGCCCATTTCTAGCTAAGATCCGTCCAATTTTGCTCGTGTTGGAATCGGCTTTAAAACGTTGAAACATGAATTCCCAGAATCAAAATTTCAAGGTAGCTGTACAGGAAAGCTATTGGATATTTTAAAAGTAATTGGGCTGCGGGAGGGGGGGGGGGTTGCTGGTGCTAAAATATTCAACAGAATGTTTATTAAATTGTAAATCCATCAAAGACATACAATTCGCACACATGACGGACTTTTCGATATTTCATGACGGACTCACAATACGCCATTATGATTGTGACGTCAGCCTACATGTGACGTAGATGATTATGACGTCATATACTTGAGTGACAGATCGGATCCCTCCATTAGCAGCAATCATGATACAGATTGTCCCTTAGTACAAATGACCTGATATAGAATATGCCTTTTTGAGCAAGATGATGGCGTTCCTTAAGACAGGTGGCCTTTCGTAGTGAATCGCCAATCTTTGGTTCCAAAGGCAGGGGGTCATCTGAGTAACCCACCCGCTAACCCACGCTAAGCATATACTGAATATTTATCATTAGCATATAAGAAAGAGGTTGGTGCATCTGTAGGCCTATGCTTGTTTGTTTGTTTGTTTGTTTGTTTGTTTGATTGTCTCTCCTTTGCATGTTTTTAACAGTCCGTCAGTTCTATGAACTGTGTCATGACGCCTACTGATTAATAATCATTATGTTTATCTGTATAGTTTTCTGAAAAGTGGGATTCAGGGATTTCAGGGTCAGATCGATCCCAACAATTCCAAAGCGTAGGCGGAGCTTAGCTAAAGATAGGCGGGGCATAGCAGAAAGTGAATTCATCCATTGCCACAGACTAGCCAATCAGATTGAAAATCATCAAATTCACATCCAGCACATCCCAACTCAGACATTAACAAGCTTATGTTTGCTGGCAGAACATGACAGTAGACGCCTCCAATTTCTAACTTTCTTTGCTGCCACTATTTTAGGAAATGAAATCCAATCTATCTATTTGATTTGAACGTTCTCTGTACACATCGAACACAACGTCAATTCTTCCAGCATCAGGACAAGTTTTTCTCAAGATGTCAAAATGGCAGCTTTGTTCGTTTTCTTCCGTCACATTTTGCCATTGTTCATGGCAATGGTCATAACGGGTGTTGCAGTATCTGCTCCATATCAATTTATCTACTGTTTGCTATCAGGAGCATTTGCTCAAACAAATGATGATCTGCTTTGAGCGTGATTTCCTTGCTGGTGGATTTGACCCTCTCCGTCATCTCAATACTGTTAAACGACTATAACTTTAGCTTTGGAGGTCGATCATAGAAAGAAGAACCTTTCTTAAGTCTCGTTTCAACAAATACATTATATATGCGTTTTTTCCTTGGGCCTTTAGAAAATCGTGGAAAACATCTGCGGATGCGGAAATACCTGACGATATACTCAGCAGACCACAGTCACTTGAATCAAAGAGATTGCTGCAATTGTCTTCATGTAGATCAACAACTGATTGGACATCTGTTTTGTTACGCTGAATACGCGATATTATATCCAGACTGCTAACACCATGTTCATTGAAATCAGTCTGATTGCGTAGTTGTCTCAGACACATGCTGCGATATTCTGCTGACAAATAGTACATTGATACTGCACTGGAATTAAAGCTGAACTCGTAGTTCCACTTGTTGTTTGTGTGTCCTTGTTAACGGGTTCCGCCATAATTTGATCCACAGGTATCCTTTCAAAACCATTGCTTTCACTAATCTAGACAGAGCATCCACCATCTGACAATTGCTGGATAATAGGCTGATGGCTCTTTGGTAGCCATGTCATCTGTGCATGATATACAGAGCCGCACCATGTATAATAGTGTTTATCATATGCAAAACACCACGGGACTAGCATGGGTATGACATTCAGGCGCAGGAGCCAGATGCCTTCTCTGGAGCCTCCGATCAGAGTATATAGGATCTCGACAATATCTGTGTAAGATATACAGAACAGTTTCTAGAGGCCATTTTCCATTTCATAGCAGATGTGATATTCATCGATCAAGAGCAGAATACATACGCAGGACTCCTTTTTAAGAGTGTAGAGAAAGCCTAGTAATCTGCCTTTTACTGTCAATTTCACGATGGACAAACATCTCACACAGCTTCGGCAGTTCATTGGCATGTTGTTCTTCTATCCATGGTCGAACTCCCTTGCTAAGAGTCAGAGGAGACCTTCATATATGATCTTGTGAAGCCTTACTCTACGATTATATTGCTGACCGAACACTGTTAGTAGAACCATCCGCCATTAGGCCAGCCTCCACTGCTAGATCCCGGCGACCTGCATCGCCGAATCGCTTTCCCATGATGGCAGAAGATGGTAAATTGTGTGGAATACACCCTTTCCTAAGGACAATACCATTGAACTGTTCCACATTGTTCCAAACAATTTCTGCAGCTTTTGCGTAGAGAGCCTGATAAAAAAACCCCATATAATTTCTGGAAGTTCAAGTGCCTTCATAATTTTCTTTGTTTCTCCAGTATTTAATATACTGTTGACAGTTCAGTTGCCGGAGCACTGATAGTAGGAAAATAACTGACTCTGTCCTTTATGAATGACCTATGGCTGTTTGTCATAATGTTAAAGCCAGTCCAGGAACTGCCATTCTGGTTACCTATATCACAAAGTCATTATGACATTTCCGCTCATAAAATATCTCAGGAATCTCTTTATGGCTTGATTCGTATCAGAGTACTGGAGCAAAGTTTTCTACATGCGCAGCCTCTAGTAATATTTGACATGATAAATGTGCCTGGGATTTTAAAGATATTTTTTTTGGCACTTGGTGACCGCATAAGATAGACGGTCTAGTTTCAGTTTATCGGACTTTGTAGCAGGGTTTCGTAATCTTTACACCCCCCCCCCCCCAGATTCAATGGTTTATTAGATTCACTCAATCTGAGATTAATAGAGAAATAAAAAGTGTAAGGCAAGAGTATTGAGCAGGAATTTCTCAACTTACACCCAACTTCCATCACAGCCAACCCCAGCATTATCGATTTTCATGATGGATGCTTTGTATCCGTATTGAGCTTTATATTCAATTCAACTGTAGCAAAGATGGTTGTTCCCAGGACACAGCCATGGTTCTCAGATTTTTTTGTATATAACTTAAATGCATCAAAAGATATGGGATGCATAAAATGGCCTAACACCTGATTAATTGATGGATGGACAAATCGACGGACAATGCAGATCATATACACCATCATGCCTTAAATGTGTCCATAGCTGAGTACTACACACACCCTCATCGTCAACACATAATATTTATATAGATTCTGGGCCAGACAGAGTCATTAATATCAAAAGATTGTACCTATTGAGCATCTTCCCATTGAGAATTTGGTCTCCTCAGACTCCGTATATAGATCAAAACGAAAACAAGCTGTAATTAACTAAAGCTAATAATTTGGAATGTCCAGAATGCATTTCTTACATTGGCTTGTTATCCTCGTTCAATGGTATGAAGATCTTTTGGTACAAACATTTAGTACCAACAAAGTACAAAGCCATCTGGCCCATGGACTAATAGCTCAATTTAGATCGGCCATAAACGAGCATATATCATCACGTATCAAATTCCCCTCGACAAACGTAGTCCTTAATTATATCTACGAGGGATCGATTTCTAGCTACGCCCCGCCATTTCTAGCCAAACTACACCTACGTTGTATGTGTGTTGTCACTTTATGTACTTTGAACTCTGAAATTTCAAATTCAAGGTAACTATCCCGGGAAACCGTTTAATATTTTGAAGCTAATTTGACTGGAAGGAGGAAAGGGTGAGGTGGGGTGTGTGTGGGGTGTGTGCGCGTGCGTGCGTGCGTGTGTGGGGGTGGGGGTGGTGCTGGTTGCGGTGGGGTGCGGGTGGGTGGGTGGGTGGGTGGGTGGGTGGGTCGTGTTGTTGCTGCCATTGTCAGCAACTGCGCCTAGTCAAATTAGTTTTAAATTATTCCACAGAATGTTTATTAAATGGTATATCCATAAAAAGCATACAATTCGTACGCGTGACAACATTTTCACTGTTCATGACGTCATAATGATTGTGACGTCAACTCACTAGTGAAGTAATAGATTATGGCAGATACTTCAGTGGCAAATCGGATCCCTCTATTCCTTTAGTGGTTCCGAGGAAATTTTTAAGGAAAACTATGCCATCCCAGATGGGCGATAGATAAATCAACCAATCAGGTTCTCTTTCACAAAATACTTCCTTCAGCTGTTGCCCTAGATGAAGTTTCATGAGGGTCAGTGAATCGGACAAGCAATGGACCTTCAGTTTCAACTATGACCCGCCCATCACTAGCTAAGCTCCACCCATACTTCGCCGTGTTGGGATTGATCGACCCGCGAATTCCCTGACTATCAATTTCCTGAAAACTATACAGCTAAGTTGTTGAATATTTTGTAACCAATTTGACTGGGTGTTCTTGCTGCCTATGGCAGCAACATAGGCCCAGTTAAATTAGTTTCAAAATATTCAAGAGGATATTTATCAAATGGTAAAGACATACAATTCGTATAACAACGCATAGTCAGGCTTCAACTATGCGTTCGTGGCGTACTTATCTACGCCATTTATGACGTCATAATGGCGTGAAGGATTGTGACGTCATTCTGTAGTTGATTATGACGTTATGTGATGGATGGATACAGTGGAAAGGTCCATTTAGGAGAGGATCCATTAATGTGTTTTTATGAATGGCGCAAAGTTCAAGATAACCGCCGACGAAATCGATAACCAGCTTCATCTGAACAATCGATCAATCTGATTCGGAGGTATGAAATTCGCATTTTTCACCAGCTAAAACCTACATATCCCCATGTTCACTGGGAACATCAATCAACTAACAAAAACTTAATTTTGATTGGCCAGTTGTAGCCAGATGTTTACGCCTATCAATCTACATCGTTAGCAAACTTGAATGGCCTTAGTCTCTAGTCATTGGGCAAACCCATTCTGTGGTTCAGACGGAAAAGTAGTTTTAGTGCCAACAAATTCATCCATTATAAATTATAGCCGCCAATCGGGTCCTCTTGAACAAATTTGAATTAGCTCTAAACCTATGTGAAGTTTCAGAGTATCAAATCATCCGAAAATTGAAACATTGAAAAAGAATATATACATGGGTTTTTTTTAAATACAGCAAAATCCAAGATGGCTGCCGCCAAGATGTACCAATCAGCTTTCTTTGAACAATCTTAAATCTTTGCGCCCTAGGAATGCTTCCAGTCACATTTAAGCTGAAATCGTACAAGTATTTCAAATAGTTGACGATGACAGGCAGATTACATACAGATTCCTACCATTGCATAGGTTCACTTGGCCTTAATAAAAGTGCACATGCATATCTTCAGGTTATAATGCTAACATTCACAAAGTGAGAACAACAACACATACCAGCTTTCACAGGAATCATATCAAAACTGTAAAATGAGTTCAGTTGACAAGAAATAAATATTGTTCATTGACAAGAAATAATATTGGACAGATGAACTGACAGATAGATCCAAGGATGGACTAACTATAATGGAGCATGCACATCTCCAGGGAGAAATTATAACACTTACAAGATATCACAAGAATTTACCTTTCCAGTTTATCCATCCATCCATCCATCATATGACGTTATAATCAACTACGTGATGTGTATAATGATGCCATAATCAATGACTTCATCATGACGTAGATAATTGACTGACTAAGCGTTGTTGTACGAATTGTTTTTTTACTATTTAATAAAAACGCTGTTGAATATTTTGAAACTAATGGCAGCAACAGCACCCAGTCAAATTAGTTTCAAAATATTCAACAGCTTCCCTGCATAGTTTTCTGGAAATTGATAGTCATGAAGTTTAGGGATCAATCGATTCCAACACGAGGGAGGTGTGGGTAAAGCTTAGCTAGAGATGGGCGGGGTATAGATAAAACTGGAAAGACCCATTTTAACTGAGTTGTAAGAGTGTCATTGGCAAGAAATAATGGAGTGAACCGATCTGTTACTCAAGTATATAACGTCATAATTAAATACGTCATATGTAGGCTGACGTCACACTCATAATGAGTATTAATGACTATTATAACGTGAAGTATAGAAAAGTTCGTCAAGTGTACGAATTGCATGTCTTTGACGAATTTGCAATTAAATACACTATCTTGAATATTCTGAAACTAATTTGACTGGGAGCTGTTGCTGTCATACAGCAACCGTCCCGAGTCAAATTAGTTTCAAAATATTCAACAGCTTACCCGGTAAGTGTATAGTTAACTTGAAATTGGGATTCTCGTAATTCAGGGTTCAAAGTATATAAATTGATTCCAACACGCGCACCGAACTTAATAAAATGTACGAGTGGATATAGTCCAGTCAAGTTATGCCATATCGGGGCTCAAGCCGGAACACATTGTAATCGAATTTATTTCATTTGCATCAAGTCAAAGGATGTATCAAGAATACCTGAAAAAAATCTACTCAAATATACGTGGAGGAGGTGGGGGGGGGGGGCGTATCAAAAATTCATTATTATGCAAATTATGGTACGCCATTGTTTCATAGAATGGGACTGATAGCTACCATAACTCCCGGTCAACTCCGCAGTAAACCATACCTAGAATCGCTGTATCTTCAGAAGATATTAAAGATGTAATTAAGATCAGCATCCGATACTTCAAACTCAACTGATGAGCTCAACCCCATTGACCTATATGGAGTTAGTAGATGCTGGAAATATCGATCGAATAGCCACGGTTGATGGTCTATGGAAGACATCACTTTTTCTACGTTCTCCAAGGCATGTCTGGTCAGGTATGATGCAAATGATCCAGGATGGTGATTTTCCAGCAAAATTAGCAATAACATTTTTTGCCAATGATTGACCTTGATCCCAACAATTTAACATGTCTGTATTCAATCCTGCACTTCGTTTGTGAACAAGCAAAGCAGTATGGGGTAACCCCAGTGGTGACTTTCGACAATCCACTGGTGTAAAGCGGTAACCATCATCAATTCCGAACCCACTCAAAGTAACCTGAAATCTGTTGTTTTGAGGTTAGGTGGAGTACATCTTCAAATGAGTTTCCTTGGATTTATTGTTCATCGTATGGCTGGGTCTGGCCTGGAAGAGCTTTTTGAAAAAGTGTTTGCAAGCAATACAGTGAAGCACATGCTCACTGGTATAGCTTTTTCAAGAGCAATCAGAGGACACTTTTTGTGGATGCACCCCTGAACACAGTACTTGTTGCGAATGCATCTCCCATTGCCATACCAAGAAGATGATCATTCAGATCCACCACAAGAGGAAGAACAGATCAGCAGCCATGCCCAGTCAGTGATTTGTCAGCGGCTCATATTATGTGGATGATATCCTTTCTGGAATGTCAACCATTGGTGCAGTTCCTGAATCGAAGGCCCTGGACAACATTCAGGAAATGGTCGTGAATGAGAAACAATCCATGGAAAGCCTTAGAACAACACAGCTATGGCTTCAACATATGGATATGGTTGACACTGCGTCGTTTCATCAAGGCTGAACGTACTGGTAATCGGATGCTTCATCTTCAGGCTACAAGACAGGTTGCCATTTCTTACTGCAGCTGGGCATAATCATTATGCCAAGTCAGCCTATGTGTATCTCCAGATGATGGTCGATCTAAGAGAGCAACACCGCAATTCCTACAGCAGATTTATGAGTGGAAATCACGTCATTAGATGAAGTGACCGATACTGTTGTGGTCGCTCAACAGATTTAGTCATCAAACAAGTCCTCATGCGGAATGTAAAAACGACAGGAGGTGGTCTTACAAGAGACAGAGGAATGACAGAGACTCAACGATTAGTTTGGGTTACGTTAATGCCAACATGTGCGGACATAAATTTCGCCATGTAACAGTTGACTGGTATATCATATTCCACCAGTGAACAGCACCTGGACTTGTCAATGCCCAAGCAGACAAGAAATGTCAAGTACACATCTGTGTTGCTTTGTTACTGTAGTTCGGATCGACCGGTCGGGTACCGACCGAACCAGCTAAGCTGGGTACGCACCGCCCGTCTTGGATTCGTTCCCTGAACACGCTCCCCCTGGGTAGAGCCATAAGCGTATATAGGCCTATGGGAGAGATCTTGTTGTAAAGACGACTAAGTTCGTTAAAGCGCATAGTGCGCATGCACACGCTTGGATGCTATTTTTGATGGAGCACGTAGATTATGACTAAGATGGGATGACGCTTTTAGTGTACGAGATGGTACCCTGTAATCCTTTTTGATTACCTGTTCCCGTTGAATCTGGCATTAATCAAGACCAGAATTCGACGGGCTTTTTAAATCTGTAAACCATTTCAAAATCGATTAAGAAATGGCTGAGTTATCCACGGAAACCCCTTCTTAATTAGCTTCAAAAAATTGCCGTGACGTCATAACCACGTGGACGCAGAACTTCTAGAATGTTCTAGAATATTCGACTGCGCTCTTATTAGCTACGCGCTGATTGGCTGCTACTCGAATGATGATTGGTTGGAGCCTGCGCCTGTGACGTCACGGGGAGTATAAAATGTGACGCGATCCAGAGATCGAGAGCATCCTCGGCCAGGGGCCGAATAGGTTGGACCTGTACCAGCTACTAGCAGCACGACAGATATTACGCATATTACTTCACTTTCTGTCGGTTTTTCTCCCGTAGCTAGCAGTTACCCAACCCACCGCACCAACACAATTTTGTAACTCCCTACTTGCGGGAGCAATTTGGAACTTTCTAATTATCGTTCACGAGTATCAATATCTACTTCGGAACACGAACTTGCTGTGATTCTACAGATGTAGAGGCAGTGATGTTCTTTGATGGATGACTCGCCGGATCTGCCGGTCACACCTAAAAATGGTATTTCAACCGTCCCGCACTAATGTCATGCAGGTTCTTCTAACTTTCGACTGCAGCAAGTAAACTTTGCCCGGTGCATCTTCAGAACTGGCTGACGTATCCAGCACTGTTAAGCTTTGTTTCGTATCTTCATTTGCATCTAACAACCCCCGCTTATGATCGGATTGTTGACAACTTCCATCCATGCCATCGGTGTACGGGAACTTTCTTCATAGCAGTAACGCTATTGTATCTATTACTGACTACTCGTTAGACATTCCATTGTGTTTACAGTCCTGAGCGATGTACTCCCGCCATGAGCTTCTTGCGGGACTCCTGTTTGCGGGAACCAACCTGTGGGAACTTTCCAGCTTCCAGAGAATGCATCAACTCGCGTCAACCAAAGGATGACGTATCAATTTCAGTAACACGATAGCCTAACTTAAGAATGGCTACCGAGTATTCAAGTAACTATACTTAATATTTTAATTGTTCCGCTAAATGTACTATTCTAATTATATTGTATCCGTAAGAATGAACCAACGGTCCCGACAACTAAAAGGTACCATACCGGTCTTAGGACCGCTAGTTATAATTTCTGTATATGTTTATAGTTATTCTCATTTTCTGTAAGTTGTTTTCACTAACCGCACCGTAGTAGGTTCGTTAACCTGACTAAGATATAAAATTCTGATCATTTGATACTGTATTAATTGTTCTGGTTAGTTTATATATATATATATATATATATATATATATATATATATATATATATATATATATATATATATATATATATATATATATATATATATATATATATATATATATATATATATATATATATATATATATATATATATATATATATATATATGGGCAGTAGCCATCAGTTCATATGTTTTGTTTATTTATAGAAAATATAGGACTGCAGTGCACGTAGGAAACACTATACAGCAACACTTATATATGCAGCACTTTCTCCTGCCACCAGCAATTTTTTACTGAGGTCGCTGTCCGTGCTATAACCTTGTTTAGCCTGGCATGCTACCGACTAAACCTTTTTCTATTCAGCTCGATAGGATAGGTTTAATATGATTAGACACTTTCTTCATTAAGAAATCTATAGTATACTCTTCTCTTCCAGCAGTGCGATAATCTATAGCCCCGCACTCCGGTAAGACTCATAACTCTAAGATTTTGTCTCTCTTCATGTTCCACTCAGCCTTGTGGCTTCTTAATTGTTTGAATGTCCCTATCCGCACCATGGGCTGATCCGACCATGAGAAATTGTTGGTGTTTCCGAGCGGTGATGGCCAGGGTGTGGTATCACATACATTCCCTCCGTATCTTCGGATACTTAGTAGTTAGCACTTTTGCCAATGTAGGAAAGCACTGCGAACACATAATATAATTATTATTTTATTTGCTGAAGAATCCTCCCGCACCGCAGTGCAAAACTGGGCAACTTGTATATAAAGCTAACGACAGGTTAAACGGTTGGTTCCATAGGACCCTGTGACGGGCGAGATATGTATCCCCACCGAATTCCATAAGAATGTCTGGGCATGATATTTCGATCTGCCACGCCCTCACGGAAGGACATTTACGGTGGGTATTTGTCTCTCTTATCCCCACCATAACGATAAAACAATTGCCTAATAATGCTTCTGTGAAAAGTAACCAGTGTCCTGTGACGTTTTATGTGGTTACGGAGCGAGATGTTCGGATTCTTATCCAGTTCGGAGATCTTACTAAGTAACATGTATGAGCGCTGTCTTCAGTATTGATGTCTTGGGGCATCTGTTCTCAATAACAGCCGTGTCTAATAGCTAGGTAGATACCAGCCATTTGCGGCCCAAATTAGTTCTTGTTCCGAAAACCTAAAAGCTAATTAAGGAAAGCAGAAGGCCCGCATAAATAAAGCGGTGACTACTAATTTAGCATGTTAAGAATCACATAAGACGATGACGTGGGAATCCTCCGGAATCGTTCATCCTGTCTTCACGTAAAACTGCACGCAACACTATAGTCATAATCTCACTAGGTGTGGTCTTTTCTTTTTCAAGCATTTTTGGTTGAAATATTAGAGTGGGCCCATTTTTGCCTACTCCTCTTCTCCCGCTTTAAGCAGTGGCGACACCTTCCCGAGACGGAGGCCCACGTGAGGCACTTGCCTCTCGCAAGGATTCAGCGATGATGGTCCTGCGAGGATAATACTCCTCACCCAAATTAGCACTAGGAGTAGTGCCCGCGTGAGGCACATGACTTTTCGTCCGAGATAATCTTCTTCCTTTCAGCTTAGAGGTATAATAACTTATATTAAGTTAATTAGTTAAATCTCGTGTACGGGAGCCTTCCTTGCGGGGATACCTCTGCGGACCTACGAGTCTGTGTAGTACCTCCGGGGGGCCCACGTTTAAAAGTTCATCTGGCTGTCTCTATGTCTTGTATTTTCGTATGCTCCTCATTTTTATCTAGCATACTCGATAGTTTGTTTAGGTAAAATCATTGTATAGACTTATATTTTTAGGTCATCAAATCAAATCTTGTAAGTACATAGATCACGAAATTGCTATGGACAGGCATACTGGTGACACAAATTCTTGGGATGAGACAGTTGTATTTAATGTTCGCGACATTGGTCACATGGCCCCACCGGAACGATTGAGTTCCACCGGCCTTAGGAGCCAGTTTTTGTTACCTGTAGGGCAGTCTCGTACAGGATCCGTCACCCTGAGACCGGATGCTAACCAGGGTCATAGTTCGTCGTGCACTTGCGGCACAGCGAGTCGACATGATACACCAGAACGGCCCGATACTACCCTGCGAGCTACACTACAGCACGTACCTTGGCCAAATGGACTTGAATTCCAACGCATTTGGCAGCTGTATGTTGACTACATCAACAAAGGCTACACATGTACACATGCAACTGATGTGTTAGACGGCTATGATAATAGCCCATCAATGAAGGATGGAACCCATCAGAGACGGCCAGGGGCAAAGATTGGTCCTACAGTGAACCTCGCGAGGCAAACGGTGAACCAGTCCAAGATGGAAAGATTCGTTGCCAACAACACCAATAAGCAAAGGTTTATAAACATGCTAAGTGAAACGGTAAAGCTGCAGAACAGTTCATGCAAAAGGAGATGGAGATGTGTTCATCGTGCAAACTGCTATTGAGTCTGCAAAATCAGTCGAAACTGTCATTGTTGGGGATGACACTGACCTTTTAATCCTTCTATGCTATCATGCAGATATGGATTCAAAAGCATTATCATTCACACCAGAGCCAATGAAGACCTCATCGAAAAATCGTTCCTAAAAAAACATGAAAAATACCAAAGCAGCTCTACGCATTGAACTTTGCTTCAAACTGTTGTTTGTTTACGCAATGCTGGGTTGTGATAGACCTTCACATCTATAGGGTATTGGGAAAGGCGTGGTTCTAATTATTGATTATTCTAATTCCTTGACCTTCACAACATAGGATTGGAAACTTGATTGAACCAATTTGCATGAGTAATAAGAAAGTTATTGCTCAAATAATTTTTTTCACAATGGCGGACCCCAATTTGCATAATAATGCATTTTTTCAGACCCTTCCCCCATGTATATTTTGGTAGATTTTTAAGGCATTCTCGGTGCATCCCTTGACATGATGCAAGTGAAATAAATTTTGTTGCCGGTTGAGTGACAATTTGACGGGACTGATATTACAAGAAATAATTAAGGTGTATTAACAAGAAATGGCAATTGACGGAGAGCAACCGTAACCCTAACCCCGTAGATGGACTAACAGAATGTAAGACTTGCATTAACAACAATGTCATCAAACACTTTCAGTCAAATGTTCTCAGCATAATCACTGTTAGGTGCTTTCTAAGATTTGAGAATAATTTGCCAAACTGCAACTTAATTAATGAGTGGACTTACTGGCCGACTGTGACAGTAACTATTTGTGCATAGTGACCTGGGTGTACTTCAATAAACTTGGAAACTTGTACTGAAATATTGACCTGTGAATTTCTTGAAATGATAGTGCGTATTTATGGGATTTAATCGAAAAAGATTCTCACGCAATTCACGTTTTCATTCAAACGTGTTTTCACAACAAAGATCTATGTTCTATTATAACTCAAGTATACGTGACGGGGACGTATCTATTTATATATGCATTTATCACTGTCATCACGCGTTATTACAGATAATCTTTACGCTCTAGTAAATATCAAACTAAAAAAATTGCTAACTACACCAACGTCAGCCAATTTTAGTCAAACTAGTTTGACTTAGGAGTTAGGTAGTCACCCCACCTAAAACACAATTTTCATTATATCATCCATATGCCGCATAAAACCAGCAAATTATTCTGAAAACCTCGCGTGTGTGCATGCGTGCGTGCGTGCGTGCGTGCGTGCGTGCGTACGTGCGTGAGTGCGTGCGTGCGTGCGTGCCATCTAGCAAGCGAGATAGCGAGCGTGGGTGCGGTGCGAGAGAGAGAGAGAGAGAAAGAGAGAGAGAGAGAGAGAGAGATAGAGAGAGAGGGGGGGGGGGGTGGGGGGGGGGCGGAGAGAATCAAAATTTGGTGTTTTAAGTTCTAGAGTTCTAGAGTTTAAGTTCTAGAGCCTACCACAATAGGTTGAAATATGTTAAGCGTTTTGATAATATTTGGTAAATTGTACATAAAATATAAGATTTTCACCCAAGAAATTGACCAATCAAAATTAATTGTACAAGTTCTGAAGCCTAGCACCACAGGGTCCTTCCAGCCAAGTTTGTTTGAAATCGCTCAAGTGGTTAAGGAGAAACATTTTGACAATCTCTGGCAAATTTTTCATAAAATCTAAGATTTTCACCACAAAAACGAATCAATCAAAATATTGAATAGAAGTTCTGGAGGTTACCACATTTATGGTCATTCTAGCCAAATTGAGCTAAAATCTGTCACGTTATATGCGAAGAAGCGTTAAAAAAATTTCAGGTAAATTGTTCATAAAATATAAAGATTTTACCCAAAGCATTGCCTAATAAAAATTATGTATACATCAGTGCTGAAGCCTACCACCATAGGGTCCTTTCAGGTAAGTTTGCATTACATCTTCCAAGCGGTTAATCAGAGTCGTTTTGACAATTTCCGGTAACTTTTTAATAAAATCTAAGATATCAACTACAAAATCTAACAATTAAAATTCTGTATGCAAGTTCTGAGGTCTGCCCCATAGGGGCCTTCCAGCCAAAATAGGTTGAAATCCACCAAGCAGTTAATGAGGAGTCACCACTCCATATACTCACTTGGTGAGATAATAATTCCTAATGGTTTGGGCCTACTTCCAGTTGGTCTATTTTCTGAGTCATAAAAGGGTTGTCTGGCCATGGTCGAATCCCTTCTGATTATTTAGCAATGGGTCATTCTACTTTTTAAATTACTAGCTCATGGAGGTGGGGTGGGGATGGGCATCATGGTATGATCCCACTCTTCTGGTTATCCATGTTTGGCTCATGCTCCAATTAATCTAAGGCATATTTTAGATCGAATTCAGACTGGCACAGATTGTTCCCACGTGCCCCTGAACTCACCCTATCGAGCATTAAGTTTGGTCATATCTAGTAGAAATCATATCCGTCATGCATATTTCTAAACAGTTGGAGCCTAATCTACGACCTGTTCCTCCAAATGAGCAGGGTATTTTAGGCTGGATTTGTCCTTCTTTAAACTTTTAACCCTAGAATTCGTTCCAGAAAAATTAAATTTCCCCAGAAAATGTCCATTTGCAGACCAAGAGAAGACTATTTTTGAAAATTTACCATTGGAATGACTGGCTTGATTATCGAGCCAGTCATTCCAGTGGGAAAATTTCAAAAATAGTCTTCTCTTGGTCTGAAAATGGACATTTCTTAAGACCACTGCTTAAGCCGTTTTTGGCTGATATAAGCGTTAAATGGTTAAACCAGGTATAAAATTTCTCTTACTAAACATTATTAAGCGTCCTCAGTTTCATGTCCAGCATCTTCTCCAGTTAAGAACCTTAAGAATCGATTGGATAACAGGTTTTAGGACTATGATTTTCAGTAATTCGTCCTGTGGCGATCGACTTGTGGGTCAGTCTGTATCTCAGGGCTCACGTGAAAATTTGACCTTGATGTTGATCCATATTCTGCTTTTCTTTCAAATTGTTCCTGGGCTCCATGCGTTGGGAATTCTGGGTATGATCAGTCTCCTAGGTGGTAATGGATCGTCTGGTTTGTACAACTTTTCTAGAGGTGGCCAGCAGTTTTAACATGCGCAATGTTATCTTTGCCATTCCCTTTCGTATTCCTCTTCTTTCAGAGGCTTTAGTCGATCGTTTTACAGTTGCTTTAAAATGTATTGTTTGGACCAGACGATTCAAGTAGGTGGCAATCCTTCCTGATTTTGTGAAAATTGGTAACACTATATATCATATCGATGGCTGATAGCTATCATACACTAGGGATACTGTGGCAGGTGGATGACGACGCTCAACATCAAGGGTCAGAACAAATACATTATCACATCCAAATTCAAGATGGAAACTAGATCTCTATTTCAAAGAAAGAACTTTTAAATTTGACTGCACAAGCCATACTATATAAAAAGCACTGAAGCAATAACAAGTCAACGGCCCTCCCCCTCCCCACAGTGTGCCTCGTAAATAATGATGATGATGGTGTGCCTCGTAAATAATGATGATGATGATGATGATGATGATGATGATGATGATGATGATGATGATGATGATGATGATGATGATGATGATGATGATTTAAACTGGAAGGTAATGGATTGCGTAGCAATTCGGATCACCTTCATCTGTACAATGCAAATATGCGATTCATATAGGATTATTTTGACCAGATGTGTTATAAATCGATCAAAAGATGAAGTTCTGCCTGAAAAATTTACTCTTGATTTCAATGGGATAAGTGACCTATGACATAGTTCTTAACCCATTAACCGTCGAATTTGTTCAAGAAAACTTAAATTTTCTCATAGAAAATGTCCACTTGAAGCCCAAGAGAAGACTAATCTTTTGTTAATTTACCACTGGAATGACTGGTTCCATTATTGAGCCAGTCATCCCAGTGGTAAGTTTTCAAAATAGTATTTTCTTGGTCTGCAAATGGACATTTTTAAGACCACTGCAGAAGCAGTTTTTGGCTGATATGAGTGTTAAAGGGTTAAATGGATGAGCGCTTATGGCGAAATATGCATACTAAGGCTGTATGGTATGGCATGAAATCTAAATCAAACAGGTACAATGTCCATTTTCAAATCGCTTTGAACCGTATATCGGTTTTGTGGGTTTTGCGCGCGCGTTCATGTTTGTAGAAGAGGAATTATAATTTAAATTATTAATTTTTTAATTGATTGGTGAAAACTGTTACTACCACGGGCATCAACAACTTTCAATCAACTAGTCTCGTTCTAACGTCAGTGGTCATAATTGAGTGGCATCGTTTGTATTGGATATGAGACAACCTAGTAATGATGATTTTGGTCTGTTACAAAGGGGCCATCAGAAACAGAGCAGAAATAAGGTTATTGTATAAGACGAACTAACATCGCTGGTAGCGGTGGTTGTTAACTTGTCATCTTAGACTTAAAGACCTAACTGAGCATGAGATGGGTTTCTTAGCTTTGTTGTGATAATACAGCAACAATAAACATGTTAATTTTGAGTCTTAATTGCGACAATTTAACATCCTTCGGAATTCGTGAATACCTGTTTAGACTAGCAGATGGTTTCAACAATTGCATAAGTAATCATGTGGTATTACACAATTGCGATACGTGAATTACTCACACAGCATGGACTCATCCATTACACGCCGAACAAGCGTCAATCAAGCGTACATCATTTTATACGCGACGAACCTTTCCATTTCTAGCTATGACCCGCCCATCACTAGCTAAACTCCACCCACACCTCGCCGTGTTGGGAGTGATCGATCCCCGAATGACCTAACTATCAATTTCCTGAAAACTATACAAGGAAGCCGTTGAATATTTTGTAACTATGGCAGCAACAGCGCCCAATCAAATTGGTTTCAAAATATTCAACAGAATATTTATTAAATAGTAAAAGCAAACAATTTGTACAATAACGCATAGACCGTCTTCAAATATGCGTTCGAGACGTACTTATCGACGTCATTCATGACGTCATTCATTATGATGTCATTCTACACATCATGCAGTTCATTATGACGTCATATGATGGGTCGGTACTCTGGAAAGGTGAATTAAGTTATGTTAACATTTTGAATATGAAAATCCAATAGAAAATCAATATTATCGAGTAAGTTAAATATTTTGAAAATAATTTGACTGGGTTTTGATGCTACACACAACAAGCAGCGTATTGCAGTCGCATTAGTTTCAAAATATTGAAAAGTTTACAGACACAGTGCCATTTACCATAAGCAATTTAGTGGGAATATAAAATAACGGAAATGTTGACTTTTGTATGTTCGAACTGATCAGAGTTTTATCTTTTTAATGGACAAGTTTAGTTAATAAAATTAGAATTTTCTCAGATTAAGGAAGATTAATTTACCACTGAGATATCCGGTTCCGTTATTGAGAAAGTCATAGCAGTCGTAAATTTTCAAAGACAGTCTTCTATTGGTCTGCAAATGGGCAGTACTCAAGACCACTGCATAGGCCTGTATTGGCCAACGTGGCATCATATTTATAACAAAAACTGTGATTAATAAATATTGGCTAAACCGAAAATGTTATTAAACTCGGTTTTGATCATGATAACGGTGGTTTGTAAACCACCACCATATTGAACCGGTTTATGATATGAGACCGGTATATTACGTATCTCTAGTGCATACACGGCAAGCCAGAGGTCAATAGCGCTACATATATAGGGCCTATCAGTATGCAGAATTGTGTGTCTTAGCAGCTGTGGTTAAATCAAGAACTAGTCAGCTTGGATTGAAATGGGAAGCAGGTGTAGGCCTACGGATTGTGAGGTTATGTAATTTATATCAACTACTCAACACCGTACTTACGTGATACTATTAGTTTGAATTTGAATGGTTTATTTCCTTTGAACTGTACACAGTTATAGAGATACAGTATATTATTATTATTATTATTATTATTATTATTATTATTATTATTATTATTATTATTATTACAATAATTTTCATTATTGTTATCAATCTTATGATCATAGACGATAATATGACCAGAAACCGGCGTTGCCTAGGGTACCACAGGTTTAAGGTCGGACTATTATTAGCCTTATAGATTGCTATACATACATACAATTCATACACTATATATACACCTGTGCAAAAGTTAAGCACCACCCTATTTTTATGCACATGCGAGGGTATATTCATGTGCTATGAAGAAAGCAATAGCATAAACATTTATGTACCCATACATCTTAATGCAAGAGGTAATAATGCAACTAGAGGAATGCTGATTATGATGGTGGGGAAACACTGTATGTTTTTGTTTGAACTTGAAAACGAGGCCTGAATATGGTTACGTTGACACAACTGACAACTATTGCCCTACAGTTGACACACGTGGCTAGATTGTCATTAATGGTGTCTGAAAACGAAGTTTAACATCTGTGCACGAGTTTGAGACTGTCATTATTAATACCGGGTATATCCACCTTGTGCCTGGATGACGGCCTGGACACGACGTCTCATGCTGGTCACCAACCGACTGATACGCCATTGTGGTATTCGTTGCCATTCAAGATAGTGCGTCTGTTAATTCCTGTAGGTTCTGCACAGGAGGATCCCTCCTTCTCACCATGTTTCCCAGAATGTCCCAGATATGCTCAATAGGGTTCATGTCAGGGCTCCTTGCTGGCCATGGTAGGGTTTCGATGGCATTCTGGCGGAGGTATTCATGCACAGCTCTAGCACGATGTGGTCGGGCGTTGTCATCCATGAATATAGGGTGGGTTCCAGGTGCATGATTTACAAAATGAGGGACCACAACTCTATCCAGTATGGAATCTTGATGTCTTTGTCCATTTAGTGTTCCAGGTACAGTCAACTGATCCAGCTTACAATCAAATGAGATGCACCCCCATATCATAACGGAACCTCCACCAAATGGAACTTCTTCCATGATGTTACGTTGGTCGTACGCCGTGCGTCTGGACCTCCATACACGAGTTCGACCATCTGTGGCATGAAGCAGGAACCGACTTTCATCGGACCAGTGTACCCGTCTCCAGGATCTCATGTTCCAGTGTCTTCTTTCGTTGCACCACCTCAGACGCTCCTCTTTGTGGTGTGCAGTGAGGAGAGGACGTCTGACAGGTCTCCTAGCTTTCATACCAGCAGCATACAGTCTCCTTTTGACGGTAGACATTGACACTCTATTGCGCGTTTCCCATTGCTGGCTGAGCACTCTGCTGTTGGTGAATGGAGATCTCCTAACAAGGCGTACTAGGGCTCGATCATCACGGGCAGTAGTCTTCTTCGGTCTTCCAGATCTAGGCATGTCCTTCACCTCGTTAGTTTGCCCATGTTTTGCAATCAAACGACTGATTACAGTATGGTTAATGTTCAGCTGTCTGCCAATCTCTCTGCATGACATACCAGTGGTATGCATGCCTATGATTTGCCATTTCACATGATCACTTAACCTTCGTCTTGCCATAGCGGTTCACAATCAAGAGCTAATTCTCTCTGTACAAATACACCACGGTCATGAACACAAAATTCCTAATCTTGTCGCCTAAATCTGTATGTAATGTTCTACACCTCAAACTGGACTTTTACATAACTGAACACGTGTGCTGTTTCCCACCACGCACGGACATCAAGCGGCGTGAAGTCATGCATGCATGTGCATTTCGTACTTGGAATTATGTCAGCTAACGCGGGGACAAAAAGTATGGCAGCCTAGTTGTACCATCATGTTTCTACGTTCTATTGTTTTTGCTGGTGCTTAACTTTTGCACAGGTGTATAGTATAGGAAGAATACATTGAGCAGGTCACCAGTCAAATTAGTTTCAAATATTCGACAGCTATTAGATTATTTGTTTATCAACAATACAATTCGCGCCCACTTGGGGATGAAACAAGTCGAATAGACACTTTGAATCTTCGGCAGACAAATTAGTTTCAAAATATTCAACATTTATTAAATTGTAATCCTCGTAATGGCATACGATTCGTACTCAAATGCGCAGGTATGTTGGGTGGGGTGTGGCCGGGTCTCACTTCTCCTTTCTCCTTCATTTACATGTAAGAGAGGAGAAGAGAAGACGGGGTGAACGCACTATGCGCTATAGGGTTTGTGTGTGGGTAGGTGAGAGTAAATGATGACCGTCGTAATTAAAATTGGTGATAATACTAAGAATGACACTGGATGATAACAAAATGGATTAAAATCTTGAAGATATAAAAGTGGCAATAGATGGTGATTATGATTTAATATTATATTATGTTGGGTATTTTGGGGCCAGTCCGACAGGGTGCTATGTGCGACAACAGCTGCTGGTCGGACTGGACCCAAAATGCTCAACATCTTTTCTCTGTACAGTTACCTTGAGATTTGTACTACAGTAAATACGGTTCAAAGTATATAAATCGACCCCAACATGTGCAATAATTGGAATCGATAGCATCTGTAATTCTTGTTAATCTATGTATATTTGTATTCTGTAACATTATTATGCTAATTTCTGATCAAACCTTTATGATGATGTTTTAATATTATATATTCTGTTGAATATTTCGGGACTAGTTCGACCGGCCGCTGTTGATGCCATAAGTAGCAACAGCCGCTGTTCGGATCGGTTCCAAAATACGCAACAGTTTTTCTCTGAGACTTGTACTACGGTAAATAAGGTTCAGACAGAGTATATAAATAGATTCTAGCATGTGAAATAATTGAAAATGACAGTAACTGATATTCTTGTTAAGTCACGTACACTCATATTATGTAACATTAATTATGTTAATTTCTTTTCATTGTTATGATGGTGCGTTAATATTATATATTATGTCAGGCATTTTGGGGCCAGTTCGACTGGCGACTGTTGATGCAGCAACAGCCGTTTTGCCGGATTGGTCGCAAAATGCGCAACAGCTTAACTCTGTACAGTTCTCATGAGGTTCAAAGTTTTTTAAATTCATGTATGTAAGGACATGATGTCTATATACAAGTAAATAGCAGTACATGTTGTGCAGCTCGGGGTGACGTGGAATGTCTCCAAAATAGAATAGAGCACAGTTGAGTGTTTTTGGGCATGGTTAGGCTGGAAGACATCGCTCTCTATGGCACCAATGTCTTCCAGTACAAGTATATTTTAGTACTGAGTAGTAGTAGTAGTAGTAGTAGTAGTAGTAGTAGTAGTAGTAGTAGTAGTAGTAGTAGTAGTAGTAGTAGTAGTAGTAGTCGTTGTCGTTGTCGTTGTTGTTATTCATGTTTGTTATTATTGTTATCTTTATTATTATATGTGTACATTTTTTACTTTCGCGCTTGGTCTAGCGTTATAAATTTCGCTACATTTATGCATAGTCTTGTGTATTCTGTGCTCATTAAGCAATTAAATGTATGTTCGGTTTGCCGTGTTCTGTAATAATCTGGTATGTATTTATTCCTAGATTCGTTCAGAACTGGACATTCAAGGAGAAAGTGGAATTCATCTCCCACTTCCGCCATATCGCATAAGTTGCAGAGCCTTTACCCTCTGTCAGTGTTAAAAAAATCGTCCTTGTTCTACTTCTAAATTATGGTTGCTCGTGAGCAGACGACACAAGCTAACTCGCAAGGTTTCTGGCAGCGTTATTAAAGTTCTCACCTATTCTTAAATGATCCATATCTAACTACTTGTGTGTGCACTTGCTCGCAAACAAAACAGTTAGTCCGCTGATTATTCTGAGAAAAATTTAACAACGCTGTTGCTGCCTGAATAAAAAATGATTGTCAATAAAGTTGCGCGAAATATGTTCAGCAAGTCGTGCAACGTTGACTACACTGCTGATTATTTTGAGAACAATTTGATTGAAAGTTGTTGCGTCAACGATTTTCAAACAACTTGTTATCAACTGTTTATCTAGTGACAATTGTATTATCAGCTGATTATATTGACACCAATTTAACGGAAATTTGTTGCTTCTATGGGCAGCAGCAGATTTCAATAAACTTGTTATAAAAATATTTGATGCCACGTGCACCATAGGAAATATACACAACTGGTATTGAACAATGCTATGCACATCTATCCGCTCACCTTGAAAGCCAGCAGAAGAATGACTAGCGTATTAGCGTTACGAGAATGCTTTTATACGAACACTTGCTCACCGGCGAAGACAAGAGTCTGAAATAATGGCGCCAGCATATATCTATCTAAAATGGCGGCTACAGTTCTAGTTAGTTAGTGTCCATAAATTAACAAATAGTCATAAATTTAGTTAGGATATGTATCTTTTAAGAATAGATGAAAACTTTAAGTATTTCTCGAGTTTAAATGAATCTTTATATTTCATATACATTTGGCACTTTACTGACTTGCTTAGTGAAGCAGTTCAAGTTTGAAGAAATTGGTCTTTAAGAGTCTGTTTTATTATATTATAGAGTGCATTGCCGCTCGCCTTATCCGTCGTTTGACTAGTCCACACTTGACTGTAACCACAATTATCGATTATATCTTTTATAAAAGAGAACCATTTAAAAGAATTTTTAATTTTCGGGAGCTGGATATTATTATCAGTATTATACAATTGAGTGGACTTTACAAATTATTGATGAATATTTCGTTCCATTGTCAGTTCGGAGGTTAATCCAGAATTTCACCATTCGCATCTGCACTGTTAGTTTAATAGGATAGGTCCCCAATTACCCATATATCAAAAGTGGGCGTGGCCATTCTTAATTTCAGGATATGATTGCAAAATTTCAGTTTTAATTTTTCTAACTCGTCAAAATATTCGTACCCCCATATCTCACACCCGTATAACATTATGGGAGCAACCATTTTATCAAATAAGTTCAGTTGTAAATCTATTGGCAGGTTTAGGGCTCTACCTTTGCTTAGTAGTGCAAACATAGCTCTGTTAGCCTTTTCACCTAATTGTAATCTAATTCGATAAAATTTACCATTGCTAGAAAATAAAATTCCCAAATATTTGTGTTCTTTTACTTCTTCTACCACCTGGTCATTAAGTGTAAATAAAATGTTGTTGGTACGTTTCTTTCCAAATACCATCACCTTGGTTTTATCAGTGTTGACCTTTAGTTTCCACATTTTGCAGTAGGAATTTAGTGCATCTAGTGCTTTCTGTAAGTCCTCCTTGGTGTCACCAAGGAGTACTGTGTCATCTGCATATAAAATAATCATAAGCTTAAGCATATTCTGGATTTCGATAGTATTTGCCATCGTTAGGTGGTTACACTGTTTGCTAGTAAGAAATGTGTCAAAATCATTTACAAACAGTGCAAATAGGAATGGTGATAGGGTTTCCCCTTGTCTAACACCGATAGACGACTGGAAAAAGGTAGATGTGAAATTATTGGAGAAGACACAGGACTTCGCATTTTTGTATAGATTCACAATAACGTTGAGAAAATTTCCTGAAATTTCCCAATTAATCACTTTTGACCATACCGCTGTACGCCATACCTTATCAAAGGCGTTTTCGTAATCAATATAGGCGCAGTACAGCGTTTGTCCTTTGAATCTATACAAATCAATTAGGCATTTTAGTAAAAAGATGTGGTCTGTTGTTGAGTGATCTTTTCGCAAACCTGCTTGGTTCTCTTTAATTAGGCCACACACCTCCGAGAATTGTGTCAATCTATTATTCAGGACACTTGTAAATAATTTGCCTAAACACAATAAAAGAGTGATGCCTCAATAGTTTTCAGCTGACTCTTTTGTAAATAGGTACAATTAGTCCTAAAGTCCAGTCATCTGGTGTTATTCCTGTATTCAATACCGTATTAAAAAGTCTGACCAATACAGGCATCATTATAACACTCGTGTATTTTAGGAATTCATTTATAATGCCATCATGACCGCTGGATTTCCCGTTTTTTTTAGATATCTTAATGCTTTTACAATTTCGTTTTCATTTATTTCCGCATTTAAAATATCGTTTGCCTGTTCGTTTGCAAACTGTCTGTCTCTTATTTCGTCATAAGTCTGGGTCTTCTTCGAACAAAGCCTGAAAATGATCTTTAAGAGATCCTAGTTTTACTTTGACAATTTGTTTTGGACTTTTAGCGTTTAGAATCCGCCAGAATTCGTTAGGCTCACTAGTTTTTGTTTCCCGAAGTTTATGCATTATGTTAGTATTATAAATTTTGATAGCCCTGTTCATGGATGTTTTTGTATCTTTTGCTATTATTTATAACATTTAGCCTACTGTCGTTTGACTTGAGCTTATTATGCCGGGTTTTCGACCTTCGGTAGGATAGTCTTGCTCTACATTCTCCATTAAGCCAAGGTTTATGCTTAGTTTTGTTAGGCTTATCACGTCTACGTTTACACATTTTACTATGCCTAGCATTTTCCATAACAATTTCTTTAATTTTCTTACACACTCCGCTAATATTGTGATGATTATCTAGCATGCTTATAAATTCCGGTACGCACCCATTTGGGAAGTTATCACAGTAGAATTTGTGTTTACTTGTATCCCATTTCACTACCTCATTTGCTTCCATTGTAGTTTGTGCTATGGTTGTACTGTTATTAATGTTACGGGCATTTGCTGCGTGGAATGTGAAGTTAAATGCTACAGAACAGTGGGCATCAGAATATAATGGCTCAAATTCATGGATTTCCACATTTTCCATGTATTGCATAATAGGAGTACATAATACATAGTCTACTAGGGAGGTGTCTTTGCAGGTTACCTTACCTATATATTTGTCAGTGCCCACACTCCCATTTGCAATAAGGAGTCCATTACTTTTACATAATTATATTAATCTCCTGCCATATTGATCAATGCGAGACAGGTCATTTGAATGCCTTGTGCGTGGAATATTAAACAAGCTAAATTACTTTTCAACATTCAGGGTTTCTTTTGTATTCTCATCGAGGAAGATATTGTTTATAAGGTCCGTGTCATCTTCGTCTACATAGTTGATGATTTCGCCTATGTGTGCATTAAAATCGCCACAAAGACAGACATGGTAAAGATTTGTGCTGTTAAATTTTATTATCTCTTGTATTTCATCGTAAGATAATGGGGTGGCATATAACGAACCTCGTGGGGGTAAATATACAATACCTAGAAGAATATCTTTATCTAGTCGCGTTAGGCTTTTCTTGATGCACACCCATTTTATATACTCAGATTTGGACTCTGGGAAGTCCAAGTGTTGTTTTATGGATAGTTTATAGCCAATACATATACCTGCCGATCTGCGGTTTAATATTTTTCTCATATTAAATAATTTAGTCTCATATTTAATTGTCTTAAGGATATCGGCTACAAACTCATAATCGACATCGTCTGTTTTGGTTTCACACAGTAAAAATATATCATAGTTACTCAGATGCTGAAGGTATTCATTATACTGTAGCCTATTTCTCAAGTCACATATGTTTAACACCATGCACTTCACGAACGCCAAAGTGTCACTTATAGTGTTAGTATTTTTTATATTGTTGTCGTCGTCGTCGTTGACGTCGTCGTCGTGGGTATCGTTGTTGCAGTTACACCAGTGTTTTGATGTGGGTACAGGCTGTTACCACACACGCAAACGTTGTATCTCCCGTGTGTGCGTGCGCGCGTGCGCGCGTGCGTGCGTGCGTGCGTGCGTGCGTGCGTGCGTGCGTGCGTGCGTGCGTGCGTGCGTGCGTGCGTGCGTGCGTGCGTGTGGTTACATTTTATATTTCCCGAGCATAGCGAGGGAAATATAATTGTTTGCGCGTGTGGTAACAAGCCTGTGCCCACGTCAAAACACTGGTGTAACGAATTTATTACCCTTCAGACATCGAAGATAGAGATCAATTCCTAAGTTAGATATCTCTAGGCTAGTTCTGCAAGAGTGAAATTGACACTTTTTGCCTCTATATTCGTGTTCACGCTAGAGTGTTAATCCGGAATAACATCAGACTTCGGTATGGGCTTACCATAGACTAATTACTTCTACAATTAATTCTAGGAGTAATCGATTACACAACGGTATGTTGATTTCCGTATGTAACACGCTCGTCACGCGGATCATTATTATCACGTCACCAAGAAATGTATAAGATTGCGATCGATAATTAACTCGCCGTTTTTATGGCTATGATTAATTTGTCGAGTAATGCATTCGCTATAATATTCGACTACAAGTGTTTTGTGGGAGATACAACCTTGCCGCAGCAACAACTCCAGTCAAATTAGTTTCAAAATATGCAACATCGTTCACGTATATTTGTCTTGAAATTGAGTCAATTGAAATCTTGAGATTCAACAATTCCGAAGCGGGCGCGCATCCGCCATTTTAGCAACATGCATAATATTATAATGAGCTGCGCAGTAAAACTAAAACACGTTTTTCGCGTGGGGGGGGGGGGGGGGAATACCGTGTGGTATTGCCCTCGCGTGAGGGAAATACCAGATCATCCATCCCTGATCTTAACCAATCAAATAACAGTATTTGGTCGTGTGACATTACTGAGTTGTAAACAGTGAACACACGCTACCACAAAAGAAAACCCAACAACATTATTTATAACTTAGACACTCAACGAAGCAGATGGTTGCTCAGCTGATAAGAGGCTTCGCACGACCGGTGTATGTAGCGAAAGTGGTCTCAGTCCCATGATCTTTGACCCTTACCATTCTGATGTCAAAAATTTAAATTTTCAAATTAAAAAAAAAAGATGAACTAGTGTTTATTTTTCGACAAATTTGGTGGAAGATGGTGCTGTCGTAGACAGCAATATCTTCAACCAAATTTTTAAAAATTTTTACACTAGTTTCTTTGCTATTGCCACTGTAAGATATAATATTGACATCAGTGTGCTAAGGGTTAAAGTAGGGATGAGTGAAAGTGGATGCCCAGCCAGTTACACACATGCTGTTATCTAATGAGGAATGGATGAACAATGGGAAAGATGCACCATCACTTTGACACCATGAACCTTTACACCCACCAATTGTTTATCATCAGAGTGATTTCGTGATATAGCTGGATAGTGCCTACAATCAACTTGGTGATTGAATGTATAAAAGCCGATCTAGTAATGTCTCGGGCGAAAGTAACCCATAGGTGACTGCGACTCAAATTAGACCTATTCTGTACTTATCCTAAATATTTTAAGAGCCATAACATCACACCAAACCGTATCCTATGGAGTGTCAATGCGCAAGAATGGGTTTCTCCAATGATGAACTGAACTAGACTTGAATATATGAAATCTCTTCTGTGATACATTAAATTGTCATTAACAATTTCCTGGAATCTGTCTTCATCCACAGATAGAGTATGGTTCTCACATCTCCATGAAGCCGCCACTGTTACAAAAGTATAGCAAGAAATTCTAAGCAGACAGAATCCAGACACACCAAGAGTTTTGCAGCGCATAATACCCTGCCATGATGACAAACCAATGAATGAGAGCTATCAGAAAATATTTATTTCTTCCTCAGACCCAGACCAGTCATCCATATGAAGTGTCAAAGTGATCCGTTAAATGGTCAAGGAGGTATCGTCCAGGAACCAATTTTCAAGATGGTCGCCAGACTGGCGGCCATATTGAATCTCGGATTATCATAAATTTCGATAAGTTTCTTCACCAGACCATATTCCAACCACCCTATGAAGTGATCCGATAAATGGTAACGGAGATATTACCCAGAAACCAACTTTCAAGATGGCAGCCTGTGGCTGGCCTCAATCTTGGAGTTCAGATCAAAGTCAATCTCGACAGGTTTCTTCTCCAGACCTAGTACAACCACACTATGAAATTTCAAAGCGATCCGATAAACTTTAACAGAGTTAGTATTCGAAAACCAATTTTCTAGATGGTGGATGGCGGCCATCTTGGATTTCGGATCATTGTCAGTTTTGATAGGTTTCTTCCCCAGACCTAGTCCAACCACTCTATGAAGTTTCAAAGCGATCCGATAAACGGTAACGGTGTTATCATCTGGAAACCAATTTTCAAGATGGCCATCTGTGGCTGGCAGCCATCTTGGATTTTGGATCATTGTCGATTTCGACAGGTTTCTTCCCCAGACCTAGTCCAACCACTCTATACGGCTTCAACGTGATCCGATAAACGGTTAAGGAGTTATCATCCGGAAACAAATTTTCAAGATGGCCACCAGTGGCTGGCGGCCATTGTGGATTTCGGATCATCGTCAAAATCGATAGCTTTCTTCCCCAGACGCAGTCCAAACACTCTATGAAGTTTCACAGCGATCCAATAAACGGTAACAGAGTTTTCATCCAGAAACCAATTTTCAAGATGGTCACCGGTGGCTGGCGGCCATCTTGGATTTCGGATCATCGCCAATTTCGATAGGTTTCTTCCCCACACCTAGTACAACCACCCTATGGTGTTTCAATGCCATGCGACAAACGGTAATGGAGTTATTATAACTCCAAATTTTTTGGCGGGGTATAGAAAGGAAAAGGTGTCTTAGATGTTGGCCTAGTATTCTGCATGAGCTAAAGAACATTAATTGCCTTAGTATCCCGTTTAGAAGCATTACAATGGAACTGAAACAGCCAACAAGAATCTGTAACTCGTAGCAGCGTTTGAAGCCAGTTTCATTTCATCGACAAAATAAACATTAACCAAGAAATACATTACTTGAGGTGAAGATGGAGGATCTGGTAGGATACAATTGAGATAGCACCATTAAAATAATATCTTACATTTACATTTATAAATATCTAGATCTCTGGTTGCATCTTTAGCTAACTGAGAGAAGCTCCTGAGAGAGCCAACTCGCAACAATTTCTAAACGCAGATGTTGAACAGCTTTGGATTGGTTATGATAACATTCGCTCCTGCACTGAGACAGGTTGAATCACATCAAGAAGTGGGAGGTCCACCAACATGGCCATGCTATACTGAATGCACAACATCTTGCGAACAATAGCAATAAATATTGTCAATGGATATGCATACACAAATAGGCTTTCAAATAAGTGCGACACTGTTTACAGCCATGACATTCTCTGCTAATAGTGGCATGTACGTGGAGATCTAGGCAGTGTAGGACATTGGAAATATATCCACATGGGGAAAGCCTAATAGATGAAAGATTAACTGGATTAGATAATTCCTTTATTTCCATTTTGGGCGGGCGAATTTGCTAAACCTGACATTAAGGTAAGACATTGTTGGGTCGGAAGCTAAAACTTTCAAAGAACTTATTTTACTAAGTATAAATTGAATAAGATATGATAATCCAAACACCAAATGCTATGCAACTGGATGTTGTGCAAAGCACCCAGCCTCCCCTTTGACCCTAGATCTCTTCAAACACAACAACAGGAAGTACTAATCAGTATGGCTTTATTACTGCATATCAAATGCACAAACAACAATACATTCATAACTATGAAAAATGTAATAATAATAATAACGCCTTGTAAAAATATACTAATAAAATATTATAGTTAAATAATACATCTGTAAAATAAATATGCATTCTAGTTATCACACTAATTATATTATTTTATAGAATATGCCAGACATTAGTTATAAGACTTTGATAACTGTTTGCCTGCTGAATTTCTGCATACTACATTTTCCACAAAGTTTAACTCTGGATATGCTGAATATTTTGAAAACAGTTTGACTGAAAGTTGTTGTTGGTGGTTAAGCTAAGTTGTTTTCAAAATAATCATCAGGTCCAGAGTTATTGCCACTCAAATTATTGGCTGGCGGCTCGCAGCTGTCAAACAGTTAAATGATCAGATGAGATTATGAATGAAATGCTTGCCAATCGTGTAACAAGATCAAAGAAATAGTTCCTCATATTATTCCATAAGATTGACAAAGGACCTCAAAGGGAAATCAAGAAACAAGAGATGAGTGCAGATTCATTAGTCCCCAAGTTGAAGAAAGCAGAAACAATGATCTCAAATACACAAGACAGGGAAAGCAAGAATCAATCCAGAAGATAAGCAAATATAGATATACTTTGGGTTAATTAAGAGTTGAACGATACATTCCAGGATGAAAGACACATACCGGTAGTAGCAATTTGTGTGCAGATGGAGAAGGAATTTGACAGAGTGCGAAAATATGAAGGTTCAATAGAATAATTGTGATGCGAAATCACTTCACGATGAAATTTGGACTTTCTGTGATCTATCCACAATGTAAAAGCTTGTTTCATGAGCTTTCTAAAGCTGTTTAAATTACTTTTCTATGTTAAGAATATTCAATGTTAGGACAATGTGAATCATGCCACTATTCGGAACAAAATTTTGAGAAAAATGGATTTAAGTCTGTAAAGAATTTTCTGATTTATACATTAAAACAGTAGTTTGACTGTAAGCTGTCATTAAAAACTGACTATTTCTAATATAAAGGAAGGCTATTAGTTCTTTATACATATATAATAGAGGAAAGGTTAGTTATGACAAAACGTGTAAAAAGTAAAATTTAGCACCTATTTTTTGCTGTTTTCTCAATGAGTAATCTAGCGACACAAGGTGTTTTCCAGATTGCATCATAATTATTAACTAAGTGTGCAGTCATATGCTCAGATGGATCAAATAATACCTAGAAGTGAACAGCCTGTGTCTAACTTGAGAAGAATCGTAAATTCAGACATTTGTGACAGGCTCAGCTAAACTTTGGAGTACTTTATGACTTGTTCTTGTGATCCGCATTATAATTGATATCAAGGAGTTCCTACAACATACATGTACAGTAAATTCTACAATGTGTAGACAGATGATCTGTCATATTAAAAGGAGTACATGCTTAAAGCAAAACTCAGATTAGAAATAATACTGAACAGCTTCGAAGCGTAGGTCAGTGATTAGATGAAGACAATAAATGAGAAGTGTGCCTTTTCATCTGTGAATCAAACTTCAGGCAATTAATATGCAGATCAACAAAATTCCTCTCTCAAGATGACATACTGACATATCCGAGTCTCATCTGACAAAGAATAGTCTGGAAGCTTCTTTGAAAAGTTCCAGCTTAAATACATTCTTAGAACAGGCATGACTAAAGCAACTGGTTGGTATGAACTGGGGAGCAGATCTTAAAAAGTCCTTAAAATACTTATGTAAGGTACATATTACCAGAAGTAGAATATGAAATGACAGCATGGTGAACTAAGTACAAAGGCAGTACCATTGCTGACTGGTGCTTTATACTCTCAACACTTATCACAGAAATAGAAACATTGACTTGGTTGCACTCAAAACACACGATATCTAAATCCTCAAACAGTATTCTATGTACCACTCACAACATTAACTTCCAGAGAGAAGGAGAGTAAAGACGTTCGCTGAAGAGCAGGGTGAAACTACAAGGGTTTTATTTTTTACATAAGAGCGGGGAGCTTGCATGGATGTTTGTAGAAACAGCATCTAGAAGCAAATACAATACCACCTACATTACCCACACATACCGAATCAGAGGGCTTACCAAAGAGCATTGATATAATGGACCTTTGCAGTTTTAACTATGCCCCGCCCATCTCTAGCTAAGCTCCACCCACACCACTCTTGTGTTAGGATCGATCGAACTCTGACTATCAATTTCCAGTAAACTATATAGGTAAGCTATTAAATATTTTGGAAATATGGCAGTAACAGCGTCCAGTCAACTTAGTTTCGAAATATTCAACAGCATGTTTATTAAATAGTAGAGCCATACAATTCATACAACGTGTTGGGCTATTAAAAGTTAAAGACAGGTCAAATAGAATCATTTATGACGTAATTATTCTGCCATCATCTTACACGCCACTTAGCTGATTATGATGTCAGATTGATAGATGGATACTCTGGAAATTCCATGAGTAAGTGGCTGAGAAATAAAAAGCGAGCATAAATTGACAACATGAACAAATATGACATCATATGTATGGAAAGTTCAAGGTCAGAGAAACAGACGTTTGTCAAATGCAGTGTGGCACCCTGAACTGTTGAACACGTACGGCACTGTATCCACCTTCACCATGACAGCTGTGTCGCTGTATGGTCAGCTGAAAATCCTACAGCAGCCAAAGTTAAACAGGGTATTAACTGATGTTACAATCTCATTCCTTGAGAGAACTAGTCTGATGATCAATATGACGACTGAAGAAGTATCGCACAAGAGGAAGAAAGAAGTTAACACACCATTAGTTAACCATTTAACACTCATTTCAGCCAAAAAGGCTTCTGCAATGGTCTTGAGAAATGTCCATTTGCAGAACATGACTATTTTTGAAAATTTACCACAGGAATGACTGGCTCGATAACCGAGTCAGTCATTCCAGTGGTAAATGTTCAAAAATAGTCTTCTCTTGGTCTGCAAATGGACATTTTCTATGAGAAAATTGGAATTTTCTTGAGAAAATTCAAGTGTGAAAGGGTTAAGTCATACTAGCCACGCTCACACTAAACAGTTAATCCGGAATACAGGAGTGGCACTATTCCAGATCAACTCTCTAGTGTGAACACAGTCTTAGAATCATTGATAGGAAAGCATTTGATCATGTATCGCATAGCTGATATGTTTTAAATGCTGTAGCTAAAATAATGCGGATTATTTTGATAACAATTTGACTGAAAGCACCAAACACTCTTTGTTATGTCTTAAATACCAGGGTGAACAGTACTCATTATATGGGGATAGAAGCACCTCAGAAGTATGAACAGGATTCTAGAGCATTTGGCCCTATTCCTCAATATGATCCATTTCTAGCTTTGCCCGCCTATTTCTAGTTAAACTATGCCCAATAATCACAATAAATATTCTGTTCGCAATCAAATTGGTTTCAAAATATTCAACAATGTTTATTAAATTGTAACTGACCTTTCTAGTTCATTCATCAATCATATGATGTCATAATTAACTACGTGACATATAGGATAACATCATAATCAATTACGTATGAATGACATAGATCAGTTCATCACGAATGCTTAATTGATGATGTATGAAGCATTGTTGTACAAATTGATGTCTTTAATATTTAATAAACATGTTCTTGAACATTTTGAAACTAATTTGACTTGGCGCTGTTGTTGTCATAGGCAGCAACAGAACTCAGTCAAATTAGTTTCAACATATTCAACAGCTTACCTGTATAGTTTTCTGGAAATTGATAGTCAGGGAGTCCAGGGATGGGTCGATGCCAACACAGGTGAAGCGTGGGTGGAGCTTAGCTAAAGATGGGTGGTCACAGCTTAAAACTGGACCAGAGGCATACAATCAGGTCTTTACTGTCACATCATTGTCCTTTTCATGATGGAAAAATGTCATTTGATTGTGATGTCAGTGACATATTTTGATTATGACATCAGATACATAAGGGACAGATTGGATTCCTCCACTGATGGACGGACCTGCCTTTTGTAGCTTCATCACTACAGCAAGAGATGTATGGACACTGGTACAGTAATGAACAGATGGCCACCTTCATTGAACAAAACAATGTTGGGAACTGATTAACCCCTTAATGGTCAAATTTGTTCAAGAAAATCATAATATTTGGTTCATGGATATCCATTTGAATCCCAAGAGAAGACTATTCTTGAAAATTTACCACTGAAATGACTACCTCGGTTATCGAGCCTGTCATTTTAGTGGTAAATTTTCAAATATAGTCTTCTTTTGGTCTGTAAATAGACATTCCTCAAGACCACTGCGCAGGCCGGTTTTGGCTGGCTTGACCATAACAAGGTTAAGAAGATCCCTTTAATGGCCAAATTTGGCTATGAAAATAAAAGTATTTGCTTATTAAATGTCCATTTGCAGGTCAAGAGAAGAGTATTTTTGAAAATTTACACAGGTTAATTTTCAAAAATACTCTTCTTTTGGCCTGCAAATGGACATTAATCAAGAGTACTGCAAAAGCTGGTTTTGGCCGGCTTCCGCAATTAAAGGGTTAATGAAAAATGAATACAATATAATACAGTAATAAATGTTCCAATATAGATTACTGCCTCCAGATACAATGTTGTTAACACAAAATATATTTTTTGATACAAAGTTCAAAGGAGCTAACACACGAGGAGAAAACGAGGATAAATGCACTATAAATTTACAGAATTAACTCAAGTTTACATTTTTAAAATGCTTAAATGCACGCATGCTACATTCTGTAGTGAGGTCCAATTATAAACTACACACATATTACTATATGTCAGAAGCAGTAAATAGTGAAACTTATATAGCCAAGTGCAGTATTTGTTACTTAGAAGCCTGCTGTTTGATGTATCAACGAATAAAACTATACCAAATCACACGATTCCAACCACCTCCCACCCCAACACCCCACAATGGCAGCTGTTTCTGCGTGTGACAAGATGTATGACTCTATGGATGCTACATGTAATAGACTTCGCTCTATCACTATAGCCATCCTACACAAAGTTTCAGCAACATCTCCCAGTAGGAATGGAACTTTCCAATTTAGCTATGTCCCGCCCATCTCTATCTAAACTCCACCCACACCTCATCAGTGTTGCGATCGATCGATCTCTGAACTCCCTGACTATCAATTTCCAGCAAACTATCCAGGTAAGCTGTTGAATATTTTGAAAATAATTTGACTGGGTGCTGTTGCTGCCTAAGGCAGCAACAGCGCCAAGTCAAATTAGTTTCAAAATATTCAGCAGAATGTTTATTAAATGGTAAAGACTTACAATTAGAACACCATGTCAGACTATTAAGCATTAAAGACGGACTATATCGAGTCATTCATGAAGTCCTGATTATGACATCAGCCTATAGGTCGCGTAGTTGATTATGATGTCATATGATTGAGTGAGGAAACGGATTCATGAATTAAGCTTTCAATTGAAAAGAAAAAGTCTACACACACACACACACACACACACACACACACACACACACACACACACACACACACACACACACACCACATATGGTCGGTAAGGCACCTAAACAGAGGGATGGACATAAAAAATAAAAGGAATCCTCATACACACGCGGTCAACATGTCCCAGAAGTTTCATCAACTTACTTATAGCAGAAGCTATGTTATCAAACAAAGCCGAACAATAAATAGTAGGATGGATGATTGGATACTGGACACCACAACGAAAATGGATGAATCCACTTTTAGCTATGCCCAGGCCATTGCTCGCGAAGTTCTGCCCAAGCGTTACCCTTGTCGGGAGTGATCGAATTCTGAATTCCAAGAATCCCAATATCATGGTGATTATATAGGTAAGCTGTTGATTATTTTGATATTGACAGAATGGCTATAAGTAATAAAGACATACAATTAATACACATTAAACAGAGACTTAAAAAAGTTCATGAAGGACTTACATACGCATTTTGATTGTGACATCAACCTACATGTGACACAAATTCATTATGACATTATATATTTGGGTGACAGATTGTATTCATTCCTTAAGAGGCTTGTCTTGGCCATCTTGAGTCTTAAATGGGCAAGCATTTTTCTGTATATTCAATTTGCTGTTGACTGTTCAGGATTCATTCTGAACGTCTGAAAAAAGCAGCAGTTTTCAACAACAGCTTTACGAATTCAATTCTCATCTGACAATTAATCATCTTTTCATTATCATTTACTATTTAATAAACATTCTGTTGAATATTTTGAAACTAATTTTACTGAGCACAGTTGCTGCCCTATGGCAGCAAGAGTTAATAAGTGATGTATTTTGATTATGACATCAAGTCCTCGAGTGACAGATCGGATCCCTTCATCGACAATAGCGTGCTATAAAACCAAATTTTGAATCAAAATTTCATATTTTTGGCAAGTATTAAAATATGAAGTTCAGCCACCAAAGTTGTTTAGCGCAAGCTTTTGCCACTTTGTTTTTATAAATATTTCAAATGTACACATATTCTGAAGTACATTGCCTCACCTAATGAAATTCTTTTAATATTTTTATATGGAAGATGATTTAATAATTTATAATTATTGTTAAATTGTTGAAGGACTCTATAGGGGATTAAACATAAGGTCAATGCGTACTATAGATTCAAACACAAAACAACATTGTCTAAGTCAACAGGACTTAGTGTACAATAGTGAAGACTATGAGTCTCTGGATGTTGAAAGATAAGGACATGCAAATTAATTGAAACAAAAAAACACATAACATAGCACTCAGACACACTTCAATACAAAAAGTAAATATATACTTAACACGCCCCTCTGACAGACACAAAAGTATTCATCAACAAATCTGTCATCAACTCTAAGAAACACTCAGGAATTTCGATCATATAAACTATCACAAAATCATGAGTTTAACGCTATACATGGAAATACTATGAATATGACTACAGTGCAAGTCAGACCACTGACAACAGACACTACTATTACATTGTCTTGAATAAGAAATACAATAACTTTTAAGGCAAAGCCGATCATAGGCCGTAACACTCACTATACAGCTAATCTGTTGAATATTTTGAAACTAATTTGACTGGGGCTGTTGCTGCCTATATCACACTGTCAAATTAGTCTCAAAATATTCAACAGAATGTTTATTATAAGGATATACAATTTGTACAGCTGACAGACGCCAACTTCAACTTCCACATTCATGATGGAGTATTGTCTGTCGATTATGACTGTGCCATCAACCTATATGTGACGTAACTGATTATGACATTAATACTTGAGTAACAGATTGTATTCATCCACTGAGTGAATCTCCACATCAATGATGCAGTATTAACCAATCATATACGAGTTGTGATACAAAATTGTAAACCAGTTACTAGGTAACAATATGCCTGATCATAGTGAGATCCATGTTGTGTTATATTAAAATTAAACTAAAATGGAGGGATCTGATTTGCTACTTAAGTATCTGACGTCATAATCAATTATGTCACTAGTTAGCTGATGTCACAATAATAATGATGTATAGCTCTGACATGAAAATCGAAAAGTCTGTCACTCATGTACGAATTGTAGATATTTGATAAATTTTCAATTTACTAAACATTCTGTTGAACATTTTGAAACCAACTTGACTGGGAACTGTTGCTGCCATAAAACCCAGCACCCACCCCAAGTTAAATTAGTTTCAAATTATTCACTTGTAAAATTTCCTTGAAATTGGGATTCAGGTGTAAAATTATATAAATCGATTCCAACACAGGTAAAGGTAACCTCCATTGCTTTTCAGTGTGGTCTCTGTATCATCTTTTGCTCTTCAAATCTACGTCTATGCATCTATGCATACCCGTTTATGTAATACTGGCAAAAAACCCTGAGTGATTAAAATGACTATTAATTATCTCAATCAGTGAAATATACAATACAATAGAAAAATAGACAACATACCAAGATTCTCATTACAATATTGTGCCGGTGAGAGACATCAGTAAAAATCCAGATACGTATGCTAGTACTCATGAGACTTGCTTTAACAACTCTTGTGTCCACAGCGCCTCAAAGCGCTCAAAATTCTACTTATATCAGTTAACCGTTTAATGGTCAAGATCTTACAACAAAATAATAAATTTTACAATAAAATTTACAAAAATAACTTTCTGTTGTCGTGCAAATAGACATTACTCAAGACAACTACAGGAGCAATTTTTTTGGCCGGCTTGACCATGAAAATGGCCAAAGAAAATTCAGTTTTTTTCTTAGCTAGTGTCTATTTGGCGGCTGAGAATATTTTTGAAAATTTACCACGAGTGACTGGCTCGGTTACCGAGTCGGCAATTCCAGTGGTAAACTAAAAAAAATCATATTCTCTTGGATGAAAAAAAAAATCGACATTCCTCAAGACCACTACCTAGTCCATTTTTGTCGGTTTTGACCATTAAAGAATCAAGTTAACATAAGAGGAGTTAATACAACTTTGACACATTGACATTCTTTGTTGAAAATACCTTCCCACAATGCATTGCTCACACCTCTGGCTGGTAAATGTTTCAGGCAAAGCGCGAACAGCATTAGTTTACTATTAGGCTCAGATACAATGCATTTTAAGTCACTTATATGAAGAACTAAGATTATAATATTGTTAAAGTCATACATCACAAGAAAGCTAAGCCAATTTTCTATATATTGATTTATTTTTTATATTTTAGTAAAATTTATCCAGCTAATTCTACATTTAAAGTACACCCTATTGCCACTTGGATTTATGAAATCTAGGTAAAATGGCGTATTTTATATATGTAAAGTGAAAGTTAAAAAGAGCTCCGCAAATGGCGCATAATATCCCGCCATGATTACAAACCAATGAATGAGTGCTATTAGAAAATATTGATTTTCTCCTCAGACCCAGACCAGTCAGCCTTATGAAGTGTCAAAGTGATCCGTTAGATGGTCAAGGACGTATTGGCCCGGAAACCAATTTTCAGGTTGGCCGCCGCTGACTGGCGGCCATATTGGATTTCAGATTATCGTAAATTTCGATAAGTTTCTTCACCAGACATATTCCAACCACCCTCCGATAAATGATCTGATAAATGGTAACAGAGATATCATCCAGAAACCCATGGTGGCCATCTTGAATTTTGGATCATTGTCAATTTCGATAGGTTTCTTTTTCACACCTACTCCAACCACCGTATCAAGTTTCAAAGCGATTCGATAAACAGTAACGGAGTTATGATCTGGAAACAAATTTTCAAGATGTCCGCCGATGGCTGGCGGCCATCTTGGATTTCGGATCATCGTTGATTTCGATAGGTTTCTTCCCAAGACCTAGTCCAACCACTCTATGAAGTTTCAAAGCAATCCGATAAACGGTAACAGAGTTATCATCCGGAAACCACTCTGCCTCTCGCCCGCCCGGACAGACGGCGCCATTACATAATACCCGTGGTGTATAAAAATTAATAGATAAATGTTTAGAAAATTGGATGAGCTTTTAATGATGTATGACTTCAATAATATTATGATTTTACTTTATGAAAGAAACGGTTTAATAAACCGTGTATTTTAGTGTAATAGTAACTGAACGCTGATCAGGATCAGCTGTTTGTCTTTCATTGTACCAGCCAACAGTCATGCTCTGAGCATTGATTTAGGAGAATCCCGCTATAATGACGTCAATGTGGGAAAGGTTTATTAAAATGAACAAATGCCCTTTTGTAGACATGATAATACTCATGTCTGCTATAGTAGACATGCTTTAACCCTTTAACACTCAAATCGGTTAAAAATGGCTTCGGCAGCGGTCTTGGGAAATGTCCATATACAGATCAAGAAGACTATTTTTGAAAATTTACCACTGGAATGACTGGCTCAATAACCGAGCCAGTCATTCCAGTGGTAAATTTTCAAAAATAGTCTTCTCTTGGTCTGCAAATGGACATTTTCTTTGAGAAAATTAAAGTTTTCTTGGACAGCTTTAAGGGTTAAATGGTTAATTGAGATAATCCATTGGCAAGACAATGCACATATTTCAATTTATTTCATTGTAAGAAATTATAAAAGTGTACATGAATAAACAATCATTATGTGATGTATGGGTACTGCTGCAGGTGAGAATCTATACTGTACTCTATGCAAACAGCCACTGCAGATATCAACAGCCACAATAAGTATTAAATAACTCTTTCACTCACAAATCCCTGAAAAAATGTTTCTCTACGATATAAAACTTATGTTGAATATTTTGAAATTAATTTTGACTGGAATACGTTGCTGCCGGCTCCCAGTCAAACTAATTTCAAAATATTCAACATTTTTCTTGTCACCCACTTTTTACGCGTGTTTAAATCGATTTATATAATTTGACCCCTAAATCACCTGAATCCCAATTTCCAGGTAACAATACAGGTAAGCTGTTGAATATATCGAAACTAATTTGACTGGGGATGTTGCTGCCCAGAACAGCTCCCTATCAAATTACTTTCATAAAAATTCAACAGAATGCTTATTAAATAGTAAAGACATAACATTCGTACAACTTGACTGACTATTCCAGATTTGTAATGAACTATTTCTGATTGTGGATTGCGACATCAACCTATGTGACATACTTGATTATGATGTCACTACTTGAGCGACAGATTGGATTTTATTATTGATGAGTTCAAGTGATGTGCGATTTATTTAACAATTAACCCTTTAATTGTTGAGATGTCCAAAATAGGACTCTGTAGTGGTCATGTAGAATGTACGTGAGAAGACAATTTTTTCTAAAAATTTACCACAGAAATTATTGGCCCATTAACCGAGTCAGACATTTCAGTGTTAAGTTTTCAAAAAATAGTCTTTGCTTAGCCTGTAAATGGACATTCACAAATCAAATTTCTTCAGAATCTTGACCATTAAAGGGTTAAACTCGACCATTATCTTTGTTGTAAATGATCCAGTAACACTGATAAATAAGTTAACATGTTCGAAAACAAAAACATGTTAGTTAGTAAGAAATGTGTTGAATATTTTGAACATAATTGGCCTTAAGCAGCAATGTCTTCCAATCAATCTATGTTCAAAATATTCAACAGTACATTTTATTTACTTTTGGAAATATTCAAGTTATTTCTGTACTTAGTAGAGACAGTAAAAACATTGTTGATTATATTGAAAATAATTCGACTGAAAGCTGCTAGTTTTGAGCATGTACATAATTAATATAACCCTAGAATACATCCTATACTGATTACATTAATACTTTTCGATGTGAATATGAAAAATGTGATTATCTGAGCATGTGTAGAATACTGTGATGGCGATGTGTGAGACAGAATCATGACGGCTCCGGCAGATTATCAATAAGTGGATCACCGATCACTTCTGATATTTCTTGTGCAGCAGCTCTAAAGGACTCGGACCTGTAGGCAGCAGGGGCTTCTTCAGCCGTGGAGTTGGGGGCAACTGGAAATTAAAGTAAACTAAACTAAGCCTCAGTTCATATAGAACAAAATTTTCGGCACATGGATGGGACAAAAACGTAAACGGGAAACCAGGGGGGGGGGGGGTGGAATGTCCAACTGCAGGTCAAGAAGAAGATTTTTGAAAATGTACAACTGGAATGACTGGCCAGGCATTCCAGTGATAAATCTATAATAACTTCTTTACTTGGCCTGTAAATCATGTAAATAATGACTTCATGTCCATTTCAGAGGCTGGTTTAGACCAGTTTGACAATTAAATGGTTAACGGACAAACCAGCACAAAATGGTTTGCGCTGTACTTAGTCTTGAGAAATATAAATTCTCAATATCGATAGACGAGCCAGTCATTCCAGTGATAAAATTTCAATAAATAGTTTTCTATTGGTCTGCCAATAACCATTTTATAAGAAAATTAAAATTTTGTTGGCCAAATTTGACTATTAAAAAGTTAGATGTGTTTTTCATCACAATATGCAATTGTGCATAATTTTTACAGAATGGTCTTTGGTGGTAACATTATAACATGATAATAGGACTTACATGTACTATTACAAACTGTATTTAACCTCATTACCTGGTTTTGTAGAAGACATGAGTTGCTTAAATACACCGATATTGTGTTCAAATACTGCGAGGGATTGTAATATCATTTGAGACATAATCGAACTAGATTTTCAAAAGACAATTGTTATTCCTATTAGATCAAATGATATATGCTATATAATATATACAATAATAAGATTCTCAATCTTATTTCAATCTAATACCAAGATTATCAAAACTGTTTAGTACAACATAGCTCATAAGCTGACATGTTTACATTGCTGCCTTGTCTTCCAATCCTATTCACCTTTCCGGAGTATCCATCCATCATCTGACCTCGTATGATGCCATAATCAGCTCAGCGCGTGTATGACGACGTCACAATCATTACGTCACAAAGGGTTCCATTTAGACCGTCATCAAATCTCAAATACTCAGCCACGTTGTATGAATTATATGTCTTTGTAATTCTTTGCAATTTAATACACATGCTGTTGAATATTTTGAAACTAATTTGACTGGGTGTTGTTGCTACCTTAGGCAGCAATAGCACCCAGTCAAATTAGTTTTAAAATATTCAACAGCTTACCCGTGTAGTTTTTTGGAAATTGATAGTTGGGGTGTTCAAAGATCGATCGATCGATCCCAACACGAGCGAGGTGTGGGTGGAGCTTAGCTAGAGATGGGCGGGTCATAGCTAAAACCGGAATGGTCCATTATGTCCAAAATATTCAACAGTACGTTTTATTGTTTTGGAATAAATAGTTATTTCTGAATTGTACTGTAGTAAAAACCAGTTTCAATTCATAAATCCTTAACATTAGACAATTAATTATCCTGGCTGATAATAGATCTATACCTGTTTGTTTGGGTGTCTTGGGTAGTTCAGATGATTCAACGTAGCCAGTGAGGTCAAATTGATGATGGGTCTGCAAGAGAAAGCAAGGCATCATAGAACTCTACATTATGAACAGGACTGGAGGGTAGTATAGAATGAGCCAGAGATTCTACTCACCATATACTGATAGTGTTCTCATCATTACCTGCCAGATTTAACAAACATTTATTGTGCCTATTTTACTTACCGTACCCGAGGGATCTGATCTGTCACTCATGCATATGACGTGATAATGAATTGTTCTCCAGTTTGGCTATGCCCCGCCCATCTCTAGCTAAGCTCCATCACACCTCGCATGTTTGGGATCGATTGATCCCTGAACTCCATGACTATCAATTTCCAAAAAACTATACAGGTAAGCTGTTGAATATCTTGAAACTAACTTGACTGGGTGCTGTTGCTGTCTACAGCAATGGCAGCAACAGCGCTCAGTCAAACTAGTTTCAAAATATTCGACGGAATGTTTACTAAATAGTAGACATATACAGTATATATTGTACTAACTAACACGTTTCTGTTTTGGAAATATTTTAGCTTATATATAAGCTGTACTGTAAGACGATTGGTTCAATTTGTATATCGGCATCTGACAAGTAGAAGTTAATTTTCTTTGGTACAGTTCTATATATAATCATTGCACTGATTTTTTCCCACGATTATTACTAAACTTTGATAAATGCTTACCTATATCAAGTGGATGCAACATAATGGCATTGAGGTCATGCAGTGAGTCAAGATGATGCCAAGGTTACTGTGACCATGCAGGTAAGTTTTCATATCAGGTCTATATTTTGGCTTGTATCTCTGGATAGGGTCACAATGGAGGGCTCCATTTCTACATATGCCCCATCCATTTCTAGCTAAGATCTGCCCACCTTGTACGCGTGTTAGAATCGATTTATATACTTTGAACCCTGAATTACTAGCATCTCAATTTCAAGGTAATTAGAGATGTAACCTGATGAATACCTTGAAACTTATTTAACCCTTAGCACATGTCAATATTAAAAATTTTCAAATTAAATTAAAAGATTAACTGTTGTACATTTTTCAACAAATTTGGTGACAGATGGTGCTGTCGTAGATAGCAACATCTTCCAGCAAAATTGTTGAAAAATGTACACCAGTTTCTTTGATATTGACAGGGCAAAATGTAGAATATTGAAATCAGAGTGCTAAGGGTTAAATCTATGGCAGCAACAGCTCCCAGGCAAATTAGTTTCAAAATATGCAAAATGTTTATTAGATTGTAAATTCATCCAAAACCTACAATTCGTACACTTGACAGACTTTTCTATGTTCATGACAGAGTTCGATACATCATTACACCAATGCCATGATCGGGATGACCATATTCTGACTGGTTAATCTAAAATTATTTTCTCACGCTAACAACCAATAAAAATACATACTTTACTGCATTTGTTAACTGGGTTTATATTGTTAACATGGAATGGGCTACAAGCCTTTGTTTATACGATAAATAAACTTATACTACTGTTATGATTTGTTTTGACAAAACTATGAGTTTAGTCAACTTGTTTGTTATTTTCACTATCATGCTCATTATGTATAACAGCTACTAATAAGCAATTCAGGGAGCTGTAATGTCCTGCAATGTCCTGCAATGTTACATCATTTCATTAAACCTTTAATGGTCAAGAAAATCAAGAGCTTTCCTTAGTGATTGTCCATTTGCAAGCCAAGCAGACAATTTCTGAAAATTTACCACTGGATTGATTGGCTCGGTTATTGAACCAGTTATTTCTGTGGTAAATTTTCAGAAATGGTCTTATCTTGACTGCACTGTAGGCCAAGAAAGCGCTATTTCTGAAAGAGATCCAACTGAAATGACCAGTTGCTAATTTTCAAAGATAGGCTTTTCTCTATGCCCATAAATAGTCATTCGTCGAGCAAAGATTGTGACTTTTTCACCAATTCTGATAAGAGGGTTTTGGTTACCATTCCAGTGGTAAAATTTAAAAAATAGTCTCCCAGCATGCAAATTGACATTCCTCAAGACCACTTGCAGAGGCCAGTTTTGCCCGGCTTCGTCCTGAAAGGGTAAAAGAGCTCAATTTCATCATACAATATCATCGATTGACAGTGTTTAGATACTGGCTCGAGCAGCATAAATATAGATCTATATCTGCATTTCCGTTACCATGTAGATGATGTTTCTGTGACGTCTCAGGCCATGGTACTATTACTATCCCATGAAACACCCGGGTGTGCGCACAATAAATACCTACTACATCTCATAAATAACTAAACTGTTTCCAAAAGAAAAACATGTTAGTTTAGTACAATTTCAAACTTGATGTAAGATAGGGTCTCTTGAATATTTTGAACCTAGGCAGCATAATGTCTTATAATTCAATTATCATCAAAATATTCAACAGTACGTTTTATTATATTTTGGTAACATTTTAAGTTACTTCTAAGCTATACTGTAGCGCTATCTAATATCTACACATTAATTTAAGTGTGCAGGTCGAGTCTAAATTGCTGCATAATTGTTATAATTAGCTGTAGCTAGATAAGGTAAAATTTCCAGAGAGCTATGGCCAACGTTTATCTCTGATGTGAGGCCAATATGTTGGTAACAGCAAAACATTGACAGGCAAAATACACACAAAAGGTGCATATGCAATAGTGCTACGTTTTGCAAATCAAGAAACAATAATTGAGTATATGAATTTCTTCACCCATTTTGACGTAAATAATTGCAGTAACCACAACGAGTGAACATGTATGGGGTGCAAAGCACACACACACGCACGCACAATATTATTATTATTATTATTATTATTAGCAAATCGAGATAAAACAAACAATTTAGAATTAGGTACACACACACACACACACACTAAAATTGTGCACGTGCTTATTTGATTTTGAATTAACGTATCAGAATCACTGCAAGATCAAATATCAATACCTACCATTGCCAATTTCACGATGCTTGAAAAGAGAAAACATATCAGTCAGTGTTATATAACTAAGCTCTGACATGGTAAAATACTAGTATCTGTCAACGGCTTGCCTGCACACTAGCCTTTAACGCTGCAAAACACTTAATATATATTTAAGGTGCATATTCCCAGCAAAATCCTTGAAAATTAAATTGTTTAAATTGTGTACTTTTAGAGGCTTAATTTGTGTACCTCAATGTAATGCAGTGAAATGAATCTTAACATATGATTTCATTCCGTACATATTATTAAAAAAATTTTAATTGCGAAATTGAATTAGGGATCCATGTCTCTAAATACATTTCACAACTTTAAAAATTACATAAATTTATATGCAATGAAATCATGAAATTTATTTCGTTTCATTACATCTAGGCCCACAATTTAAGCCTCTAAAAGTATACAATTTAGACAGTTTTAGTATAATAATATACGTTTCATGAAAGGACAGATTTAGTTGTAGTGTACCAGCCCATTGTGATAACATAGTCTGTTATAGATGGCTTCAGTGATTCAATACCTCTACATTACCATATAAAACATTGACACGATTTGACATACATGTAGCTATATAATCGGCTGACTGTATTATTTTAAATTATACAAGTATGTCTACTATCATCAATGCTATAATGAATAAATTTTATATCGGATGTGTTGACTGCCATATTTAACACAATAGAGGGATCTGATCTGTCACTCAAGTATCTGACCTCATAATTAATGGACCTTTCCAGTTTATCCATCAATCATCAACAACGTGATGTGTAGGCTGACATCATAATCAATGACGTCATGAATGACGTAATTACGTTCGTCATGAATGCTTAATTGAAGATGGACTATAAGCATTGTTGTACGAATTGCATGCCGTTACTATTTAATAAACATTCTGTTGAATATTTTGAAACTAATTTGACTGGATGTATGCAGCAACAGCACCCAGTGAAATTAGTTTCAAAATATTCAACGGCTTACCTGCTAGTAAAATTTTCTGGAAATTGATAGTCAGGGATGTCAAGGATCGATCAATCCCAACACAGGTGAAGTGTGGGTGGAGCTTATCTAAGGATGGGCGGGGCATAGCTAAAGCTGTATTCCCACATTACATCACATGTAGTCTGACATCACAAATGATGTATTATAACTTTGTTATGTACCTCGAAAAGCCTTTCAAGTGTACGGATTGCATGTCTTTGATGGATTTACAATTTAATAACCATTCTGTGGTTGATTATTTTGAAACTAATTTGACTGGGAGCTTTGCCATAGCCAGCATACTAGTACTAACTGGATGTAATATTGGCTGGTGGGGTGGGTGCATCATCAAATTGGTTCAGCTGACAGAATTTCACAAAGAATTTATAGATTCTGAAAAGCATAGACAATTATTATTATTATTATTATTATTATTATTATTATTATTTACCCAGGTGATAAAGCCACCCTTGAGACCGCTGATTTTTCTTCATTTAAAAGCTGATCTGTAAATGAACAAATAATATATTCTCATTGAGTATAAATGTGGTCAGTATGATTGTCACTAGAAATAATAGACTACTTATAAAAATCAAGTATACAATCAACCCTACAAATGAGGAATGGCAAATTCTTTATGCAAGAAACATCATACTGAATATGCTTGAAATTTTACGAGGAGCCTGTATAAAGTGACGATTTCACAAGTGTGCATGCGTGCATGCATGCCGAGCTAAACACAAAATGTTAATGTTGAAAAATAAGTTTTTTATCAAGGTCACAATGACCTTCACTTTTGAGTTTTTTACCACAATGTCATTGTGGCATACCCTCTCACTATAAGGAATCATGGGTCCAAGGTTTGGTCTATTATGATTAACCAAGCATAAGATAAAAAACACTGAGGTGACCTAAACGTAAAGTGTTTATGTTGGAAAAAGTTTCCACCAATGTCTTGGTGCCCTTGACCTGTTGAGTTGAGTTAAATGAAAATTAGACACAGCCATTGGCATAACTGCCATCTTGTCAGAGGGAATCACTGAATCACAACAGATAGTTTTTCCTTTGTAAACTCGAGCTGAAAATGTGACATCCAATTTATCAGGATTGGTTTTTACAAACTAAAACTAACTAAGTTGGCTAAACATTTAGCAGACACATTTGCAAGCAATTTTGATCAGAGAAAACATATTATTTATATAATTCTTAAGCTGCACCTCAAGCTTTAATGATATCGAGGCTACAATGATAGAGATAACAGCATAATGGATGATACAACAAAGATTAAGTCTATAGTTAATTCTTTATCAAAAATGGCTTCTGCAGTGGTCTTGAGAAATGTCAATTTGAAGACCAAGAGAAGACTATTTTTGAAAATTTACCGGTGGAATGACTGGCTCAATAACCGAACCAGTCATTCCAGTGGTAAAATTTCGAAATTTTTGCAAATGGATGCCTTCTATGACAAAATTGAAATTTTCCTGAGCAAATTTGATGGTTAAATGGTTAATATCATACAAGCATCTATGTGAAGCTGTCTATCTGCGAAAGCTACTTAGCATACATGTGCATGTATAAGACCTGATTCCTAGCAAAGATACTAGAAGCGATACAAGTGTCCATTAGCAATACTAAGGCCACTGGCAACCTAACTGTGACAAGAATCAGGCAGTGAATCACAGAACACAATAATGCATTACAATTGGTGTTAGATAGTGAAGGATAAACAGCTGAATAGGTTCAGTTTCAGTGAGACACCAGAGCAAGAACTGGAAACATATTGCTCCTAGCATATGGACATGAAGAGAAATGAATGGGAGAGCATGATGATGTTGATGATGATGATGATGATTTGAAAATACATGCTCTATAATATACATGGGATTATGGGCATTCGAATATATTTTGTGAAAATGGCTAAAAATAGCATAGATTGACATCAAAGGAGGTAATGCATGACCATAATAATTAAGATATTGAGAGTTACCTCCCTGGAATTATTATAAATTATATACACATAAATGTCCAAGTGGTAAAACTGTGGAGTTTGAAATTGAATCAGCTCTATTTTCAAAACACAGTTTTTAGATGACAAGTCCAGAAATAACAAAATGTGCCGCCATTGTTTATGCCGGACAGACAGATTACTGGACTCCAAAAGTGATCGCTATAGCTTAGCTGACTGACAAGTCAGCTGAGCTAAAATTAACATGTGCAGTGAAAATGACAAAAACAAAGCAAGACGGATATAATAACACCAAGCAGCATTTTTTAGTAAGCATAATGATTAGGGAGTAGCATAATGAAGATATGGCCGATAAAGACATGTTGAGGAGACAAGGTAATATGAGTGAGTGCTGCCATGTCACATACCACCACTATGTGAACTCAAAACTGTAAATTCTGTAATATATTGTAAATAAAAAAATAAGTCTACATATATATATATATATATATATATATTTAATTCATCGAATGCTTAATCATTTAATAGTCAAATTGGGCCAAGAATAATGAAATTTTCTGACAGAAAATTTCTATTTGCAGACTTAAAGGGAATGTTATTATTGAAAATTTACCACAGGAATGACTGGCTCTATTATTGAGCCAGTCATTCCACTGGTAAATTTTCAAAAACAGCAGCTTTCTCATGGTATAGAAATGGACATTCATCCAGATCGCTGCAGAGGCCGGTTTTGTCCAGCCTGACCACTAAATGGTTTTGGAAATTAATATCAACATAAATTACAAATATAAAGGACGATAACTCTGCATACAGAGGTATAAATATATAACCCTTGAATCCCACTGGTTCAATTTCAACACAGATATTATACAGGAAAGCTGTTAAATATTTTGCAACTAATTTACCTGGAACATGTTGCTATCGCAGACCCAGTCAAATTAGTTTCAAAATACTCAAACGAATCAACAGAAATCACAAATATAAAGGACGATAACTCCGCATACAGAGGTATAAATATATAACCCTTGAAATTCCACTGGTTCAATTTCAACGCAGAGATTATACAGGACAGTTGTTGAATATTTTGCAACTAATTTAACAGGAACCTGTTGCTATCACAGTCCCAGTCAAATTAGTTTCAAAATACTCAAACGAATATTTGCTACATGATCATAACCACATTGGTGTAGCTAGTCTGTAATGGTGGAAGACCTAAAACAAAATAATTTGACTATGATATAAATCTTAGAATGAATAAAGGACAGCGATAACTATAATTGCTAGCACACATCAAACTTTTTTCACCCAAAAAATGGAACAATCAAAATTCTGAAAAGATATTATAGAGCCTAACGGCATTGAATGCATATAGTCAAATTTGGTCGAAATATGTCAAGTAACTAAGGAACAGTACCATTTTGACCATTTACGGTAGATTTTCATAAAATCTTAAATTTTCACCCAAAAAATTGATCAATCAAAGTTTTGCAAAAAAAATCTGGTGGGGGGGGGGGGGGGGTACCAGCTTAGGATCATTCCAGCCAAATTTGGTTGAAATCTGTCAAACCGTTAAGGAGAAGACGCGATTTGACGGACAGACAGATAGATGATGGCCTGCCACCGGCCGGCTGCCATGGCATAAGCTCACTTGGCCTTTCAGGCCAGGTGAGCTAAAAACTGCATTGAAACCCCAAATTTTCAGTATAAGCTCAGGACCCCCAAATTTCAGATTGGAAACCCCAGATTTCAGTGTGGTGAGCCTGGGATCTCCGAAGTTTAGGTGTCCTGGTGCTTCCACCCACTTATATCATTTATTCTCATGACCACATGTTTTACACCAACACACACCTTCACCTGTATGTCATTTATGCTCATGACCACAAGGCCCACATGTTTTACACCAACACACACCTTCACCTGCATGTCATTGAGGATATTCACTACATGCTTATTAATCTTTTAATCCTTACTGATGTTAAACTTTAACATCGTCCACCAAAATTGTTGAAAAATGTACACCAGTTGCTTTGCTACTGACACAATAAAAGACAGAATATTGATATTAGAGTGTTAAGGCGTAAACATTAAGTTTGTTCAAGAAAATTTCAATTGTCTCATAGAAAATGTACATTTATAAACCGAGACGACTATTTCCGGAAATTTACCAATGTAATGACTGGGTGTGTTATCAAGCCCGTCATTCCCAAGATAAATTTTCAAAAATAGTCTTCGCATGGTCTGCAAATGTACAATTATCAAGACCACTGCAGAAGCAACTTTTGGTCGGCTTCGTTATGAAAGTGCTTACTGGTCTTTCTAAACTGCCATGTTTTCATTAAACTAAGATTTTTTTTAACAACACCAGTTGTAACAGTAATTAATCATCACTGGCCGCACAGCCTAATCTCATACGCGGCACTGTACAACATGGTTCCTTTATCTGCGAGTTTAGCGCAACAGCCAGTTGAAGTCAATGTCATGCCATTAATACCATGTGATTAACACCATTCACCACTTTGAAGGCACATAATACTATACACCTGTACAAAAGTTAAGCACCACTCAAATCTTTTCACACAAAAAACTTGGACAGGTCATCTTGTGCTACGGGAATTCCAATAATATCTAACATTTTGCACATCTGTATAACTGGTATATGTGCTTACATTACAGTGTTTGCTGTAAGGGGATACTGTCAAATTAACGAAGTTTGTATTTTTCAAGGGTGATATCTCTGGCAACTATTGATAGAAAATAAATCAATACATTTTTTATAGGAACTAAACAGGAACTTGACATCCGTCTTAACACGATTAATCTAAATTCTGAATTTCGTTAAATCCGTTTAGTCTATAGCATGAATTAACTTGAACATCCACATCGGTAGTATTAAACTATATTTCGAATTTGGTTCGAATCAATTTAGCATAACACAATGTTATTGCCTGGAAACAGTCAAATTAACGTTTACATTTTCTCAAGGGGAGACAAATCTTGGTAAATTTGATGTGAACTTGTACTCCATATTCGTATTACTAAGCAGTATACCGAAGCTGGTTCAAATCAGTGCAGGTAAACACAACAAATAACTCTTGGCAAATTTGACGTAAATTGACGGAATTCGAACTTGGCCCGAGTGTTCGCAATGTTACTAAACAGTAAGCCAAAGCTGGTTCAAATTGATGCAGGCAAACACAATTTATTGTCAGGAGACCAAACAGTATGTATGTCCATACGAACCTCGAACTTCGATTTTGAAGGGATAATAATGCAAGAAAAGAAATGGTGTTGATGATATCATGGAGAAACTGAACGATGTTATTAACATTTGAACAAGTGATATGAAAATTAGCATTTGCCATACAGCTTACAACTATTGCTCCACCGCTAACACAATTGACTAGGAGCTCATTCAAAATGGAAAACTTTGCCGAGCATTCTGCGTGATTTGCATAGCAGAAAAAATACTTTCCTTTCACGCAATACATTTTGCTAGAGTGCTCTGCAACACATGTTTGGAGAAGACTTGCTAAAACAACACATTATTTTTTATCTGTAAACAAGAGCTCCGCAAACGGTGCAGAATACCCCACCTTGATGACAAACCAATGAATGAGAGCTATCAGAAAATATTTATTTCTTCCTCAGCCCCATCAGACAAGTCATCCTTACGTGTCAAAGCGCTCCATTAAACGGTCAAGGAGGTATTGTCCGGAAACCAATTTTCAAGATGGCTGCCACTGACTGGCGGCCATATTAGATTTTGGATTATCATAAATTTCGATAAGTTTCTTCACCAGACATATTCCAATGACCGCAGGAAGTGATCCAATAAATGAAATCCAGAAACCAACTTTCAAGATGGCAGCCAATGGCTGGCGGCAATTTGGAGTTCAGATCATCGTCAATTTCGATAGGTTTCTTCTCCACAACTAGTCCAACACCGTATGAAGTTTCAAATGGATCCGATAAATGGTAACAGAGTTATCATTTGGAAACCAATTTTCAAGATGGCCACTGGTGGCTGGCAGCCATCTTGGAGTTCGTATCACCGTCAATCTCGATAGGTTTCTTCCCCAAAGGTAATTGAACCACCATATGAAATTTCATAGCGATCCCATAAACGATAACAGAGTTATCATCTGGAAACCAATTTTCAAGATGGCCACCAGTGGCTGGCGGCCATCTTGGATTTCGGATCATTGTCGATTTTGATAACTTTCTTCCTCAGACCTAGTCCAAGCACTCTATGAAGTTTCAAAGCGATCCGATAAACGGTAACGGAGTTATCATCCGGAAACCAATTTTCAAGATGGCCGCCTATGGCTGGCGGCCATCTTGGATTTTGGATTGTCATCAATTTCGATAGGTTTCTTCCGCAGACCTAGTCCAACCATTCTATGAAGTTTCAAAGCGATCCGATAAATGATAACGGAGTTATCATCCAGAAACCATTCTGCCACCCGCCCGCCCGCCTGCCTGCCCGGACGGACAGGCAGTATGTACGCATTACATAATAACTTGCCAAATTTTTTAGCGGGGTATAAAGATTAATTGCCAGTGAAACAACACGATACATGATATAGAAAGAGAAGTGCATCGCGCAAAGGATGAGGGGGAAAGCGTTTTAAAAAAACATTTTTGTTCAAATACACTATTATAGATTCTGAAGCAGATAGCTCTAAAAGAGCAAACTTTTGAAAATATTCTTTGCACCTTTTTCCGAACGTAGAAGTTCTGTAATATCATCTGTAAATGTCATCCAACATCTTAACACGGTTGTGAATCTGTCACTGATTAGTATTGGGTATATCCACTCAGACTGGATGCCCCTCCTCATGCTGGAGACCAATCGACAAATCATCATACACGGTTATATCTGCCACTCCTCATTCAGTGCCTGAGACAATTCCTGTAAATTCTGCACATGCAGGATGACCCCTCTCCCTCATCATACAACATCCCAGATACCCTCTAGTGCATTCATGTCAAGACTCGTCGCAGGCCATGGTAGGGTTTCAATGGCATTCTACCACAGATGGCTGCATACTGCTATGGCATGATGAGGTCGAGCATTGTCATCCATGAAATTCAGGTGGCTTGCAAGTGCATAATTGTCAAAATGAGGAACAGCAACTCTATTCAAGATAGCATCCTTGTATCTACACCCATGAGTGTTCCAGGTACAGTCAACAGATCCTGTCAACAGCTTAGTCAAAGGAGATGTCCCCCCCCCCCCATTTCACGCACACAATACCACAAGTTAATATAGAGATAAAAGTATGGCAGCCTGCTCATTACAGCTGGGCGGTTTCCCGATAAAACCGGGAAAATCGCGATATTATTGTTATTGTTATCGTCTCATTTCTAAAAACCACCAATATCGTCAAATACCGTCAGTGACGGTATTGACAATTTATATATTGTAATAATTTGATAATAAAGCATTTCATGCGAATTTGACGAGTCTGGTTTCTTCATTTCCGTATTCATGGTAGTCAAAAGCAATCATTTTCGGCACTATTATTGCAGTAAATATATGTCCATGTGTTATATACATAACCCTACTGTTCTTAGTATAGTTATCCTTCCATGCTCAATTAAATGTTGTTCCAATGAAGACAAATCCGAAAATCGTAGTTGCTGACAACGTTGAATACACAAAATAGCAGCCATTTGTAAAACACAAATAAACTTAACTCAGCCTTGTTTTGATTATATTATTGGAATACCACCTTCGCTTTCCATAGCTGATGACACGATTGACGTCATTACAAGGGAATAAATAAAACATCGACCATCCTAGCGGGATAAATTCACTCGCTAACTATGACGATAAATTCTAGCCATCTAACTAAACCGGTGAAGCCATAACTGCAATCCCTCTATTCTTCGCTTGTTCAAGAATAATTCAACCCACACGTGTGTATACATGTACGCTTGGGCGAGTATTGATCAGTCTATACCAGTAATACCATTGATATGCTGAATGCGCTAAAGGCAGCCACAATATGAATGAAACAAGCCCGGCTGATCATGACAATAATTTCGAATCAAATTGTCTCCACATTTTTTGGCTAAAATCGGACAAGTTATTAATAACTAATAACCTCTTAGATCATCTTTTCTAGAAGACAGCAGATCTTATAGCGTGGAATGTGTTGTATTCACTAATTTCGCGCGTTCTGGGTCATTGGCTCAGGCGACTATTGCGCCATCGATCTATAGGGCTATGATTTAACCACTTTCAAGACGAATGCAGAGGCTTTATGGAAATATAATTTAAAGGAAATAATAAATAAAGAGCTGATTAGTTTGAAAACTTTATGACCCAAAAGTTGTTACTGACATCGACAGCAACAACTTTGAGTCAAATTGTTTTGAAATAATCTGTATAAATAGCTGATGATTATTTATTTTCACACACTCCGGTAAGTCCAGTTTATAGGATGAAGTGTGTGATTGACTTTCATGCCGGTCGACAATGTTCTAAAGGGGTGGAATGGGGGCTGGGCGGACAGGTGGGGTTGATTAGTCAATTCCTTATAAAACTTGACCATTTTCAATAATTAACCATTCAGTACCAGAATTTTGCACGTCAAGTATAATAATTTAATCAGTGATCGACGATTCTTATCTACAATTCTACATTCTCTATTTTATTGCTAAAAAAAATTCAGGTCATTTTGTTATCTTTATACACGCATACACGCGCGCAGCTGATCACGTCTTCAGACCTGGTTTGTCCATTAATTGATCATGTGCCTAATCGCGTGGTCTTACTCGCGGAGCATTCATTATAAGCTTTCAATAGTAATAATAAAAACAGCTGATCGTGAATGCTTCACTAAACATTGCACCCGATTATGACCTGGTTAAAACCAATGAAAGATACTTGATGTTTTTAACCAATCAGATTAGACCCTTGGGATTTCCCTTGGAGATTCCTGCGCACACAGTGACGGAGTTAAGGCCACTTATGCGCATCTTCCTCTTCACAATGACAAAGTAAAACGCAAAAAGGCGAGAAAAAAATATTTTATTTGGTGCTGAAACAAATATAATACAAAGTGTAGGCTTTGTTTGTTTATACATCTAAAACGGATGCCTATTCATAGATTGGCCATATTAACCCTATCATATCCAAAATTATTCCAAATACCGCGATATTAGTAGTTATCGCGGTATTTTTCATAGATACCGTTATCGTCATCCCAATGACAATACCGCCCAGCTCTACTGCTCATGTCACAATGTTTTTATTCACTAATGATCTGGGTGGTGCTTAACCTTTGTCAAGGGGTATATACCTTTGACCAACTATAAACAAATTAATTAACAAGTGCAACATGCAATAGTTGACAGGCTAGGCAGCTTTATCAGAACTATCAAAATTAGACCACCCTATACTAGTTGCGAGTCGCCACAAAAATATAAAACTGCATGCAAATATCATAACTTGAAAACCATGCAATTAAAAATAAATCTGATGTATTGCCAGTTAGCAGTGCAAAATAGTCATGATTGTGCAAATAAAACTAAATCATGGCAAAGCTTCATGGCAAAAGTTGCCATGGCACGGCAAAAGTTGCCATGGCACATGCAATTTAATTTTATAGTGTAAGCCAGGTCATATTTGGCAGCCTTCACCCATCTTTACCTTGCCTCACACTGATATGTGAGGATGGAGGAGGCGGAGTACTTGATGACCTCCTCCCCCTTCGCTGCGATTTGCGTTTGCGATGACGACGGTGATGATGACGATGTGAGGCATATCTCTCATTCTCACTTTCTGTGCCGCTACCTTGTTTGCTGCTCTGTAGCTTGGATGGAGATAATTTGCTATTAGGAAGAACATCAGTAAGTCGTCGTCCATTTTGTGAATAACGTCGTGGCCTTCTTTTAAAGTCATCATACCTGAAAAACATTAATATTGATCAGAAAACATGAAGTAACACTACAAAATTTTTATCAATTTAATTTACCACACCTGAGTAGTATGTCACCAGAACATCAGATATTATATAGAATGTGTCCGAGTATGTGTCTATCTGTTAGGTTTGCCATTACAGCATTTCATAAGCATAATCAGAGTCAGTCTTCATTACTTAAGCAATGGCATGAGCACTGAACTATTCAAATATGCAAGTGACATTATCTCAAAACCGATCACGTACCTAAGCAATTCAGCTTTTATGCACCACCTTCCATTGACGCTGTAGGCCAAGGAACCCTTATCGCACTACCCAAGCCCAAGAAGCCACCTGGCCACCCCCCCACCCCCCAAGCCAATCTGTGGCCCATTGTGCTCCTCAACAGCATACGGAAAATCCTACCCAATGTTACTCTGTGCTGCATCCGAGACAAGATCGATGACTTCACCGGATCATGTCAGTGGCTTTAAGTGTGGACGCAGATGCGCAGACATTGTATGGGCTCAACGCATGCTTATGTCGATAGTCATGTTCAAACACTGGGATTTCCACAAAACCGGCATTGACAAGTCACGAGCCTTCAACACAATTAAACGCTCAAAGATCCTAGATGTACGATGCCAGGCCAGTTGCAACGAAGATGAGCTATGACTAGTGAGACTACTGCTTACAGACATCAAGCTGAGAGTATGAGTCAAGTCAGTGAAGTCTGTAGAGTTTGAGCTGTCAATCGGTTCCCCACAGGGAGATGGTCTATCTCCAGTGGTTTTCACCTATTACCTTGCTGCTGCATTGAAATCCGTGCGGGAAAGTTCCACAAGACCAAACCCCCCAGTGTCAATACTGGGTATGCCACTAGATGGAATATACCGACGATTAAAAAAAAGCATCCACTTTTGTTTCTACGAGAATTGTTAATACTTACCAGATGTACAATTATGATAATGTCTACTATCTAGTCTAGCTCAAAATAAACAATTGAAAACTTCGCACTCTCCATGATCCTGCCTATACTGTGTCCGGGAATTACCATAACCCCAGGTACCGAGTCAATTCCCAATCACAGTCAGATTTGTCTTATATTTGTCTTGACAAACGGCGAAAGCAGCTCAGCCTCACATCAGCGGGGTGGCTGAGACTGGCCATAATACATCTGGTAAGTATTAACACTTCTCGTAGAAACAAAAGCGGATGCTTTTTTGATTCTACTTTGAATAATACTTACCAGATGTACTATTATGATAAACTTTGAATTTCGACAGCCAAGAAACTCCAGTGGGAGGCGAGGCTCGAACCAGCACTCATGCACCATCCGACGGAGAAGGATGTGAAGAGACTAGCACCCTGGCATATGCTTGGGTTCTGCCATCTGACTCATAGAGTGCTAAACTTCCATGGTCTAGATCGCGCTCCAACTCCCCCCCACATCCCTCATTTGTCAGCACAAATTCCAGAGGGCTGTCAAAAGGGGAGGCAACACCCACCAGACCCGTGTCAGCCCCAAGTCTCAGCTATGGCAGTCCAGGAGAGTGCAAAGAAGCTACTTCAACTTCTAATTTTGAAAAAACTATCAGTATATCGATTAGATTTTCAAATTTGAATGCGTCTAATGTCTGTTGCAATGAATAAAACACTCTTGAACCAGACTTTCACTTAATCAGTCTGGGAATTCGGCTCTTAAGTAAATTAATATTAGTCACTTAATTTAAGAAAACACTCACCATTTTCTGAGTGCTTGGCCTTTCTTGATCATCACAGGAGCTCCGCCCAATCCACAGTCATCCACAGATCATGTGCATCACCATTGCTCAGTGCATGTGGAAGAACCTTGTGATGTATGAGAAATAGTGGTCGGATGTGGCTTTAGCTAAGATTCGACAAATTGGTGATGGCTACCGGATTAAGTGCGCTGGAGATATCGCGAAGGTAGAAATCAGTAAATGATGACTCGGCATGCCATTGTGCTACAGACATCACCTCCTCTAAAGAGACACCCTTATAAAGGGTCGATGATGCTGCTAGTGCTCGGACTTGATGGGCATTCGCACGATCAATCTGCTTTCCTGTTGCGATTTTATGCGACATCTGAATAGCATCAACTATCCAACGAGTAATGGTGTCTTTCGAGGCGCGAAGATGAGGAGCTTTGAGACATAACCACAGAGGTTTTAGGGTCATCTCGCCACTCTTTAGTACGTTTCTTATACATCTTCACACATCTGACAGGACACCAAGCAGAAGAGTTTGGGTCATGTCTAATTAAACTTGGCAAATTGATTGGCTGTCCTGGATATTTAAGTGACTGATTCTTTGCCAGGCAACAAAGACGTGGTAATAGTCTTAAACCTTCACCCATAACGACAAAACGGTCTTGTTCGGCAGAAAGCGCATGAATTTCGCTTCTCCTTCTTGCCGATGCTGTTGCAACCAAGAAAACTGACTTAATAGTTAACAGTTTAATATCTATAGATCTAATTGGTTCAAAGGGAGCATGCCCTAAAACCTGTAGAACAAGAGATAGATTCCATGCTGGGATAGGAATTGGCTGTCTAGGTCGCAAATTGCTCATTCCTTTAATAACATCATTTAAGGTGTCGTTCTCCACTCCTACAATGGCCAGTTGGAACGACTGAAGCTAATGCAGACTTATATGCTGCGGTTGAAGGTACAAGTTTGTCAACTTCGTATAAATGACAGATAAAATCTGCTACGTGTTGAACAGATGCAGAAAAGGGATTAATATCTCTTCCCTTACACCACTCTGCAAATTTGTTGATTCTATAATTATATGTCTTGGTGGTTGACCCTCTTCTGGCTGAAGTGACAAACTTCGCTGCTTGCTCAGAAAAGCCACCCTTAATTGCACACTGTTTGATAACATCCATGCAGTCAATTAGAACATCTTCGGTCTGTCGTGGAGATACAGACCTCTGTTCTGAGAGATCAGCATCCCTTCTGTCTGGAAGAGGAATTGGATTGCAGACTAGAAGGTCCAGCAGATCTGTAAACCATGATCGACTAACCAATGAGGGGCGATCAGTAGTACTTGCCATATGCCCTCTCTTATCTTTAGCAGAACAGATGAAGTCAATTCTGATTTCTCTAGATTCATAATCCATGCTAGGTCCTTTAATAAGGCCAGGACTACCTGAAGATTGTTGCGCAGAGTGACTGGATCACCCGCCTTCAGCAGTCAGTCGTCTATGTAAGCATGAACAGCTATGTTTCTCCTGCGAAGATAAGTCAATGCGAGAACCACTTGGTGCTGTGGTCAGACGGAATGGTAACGCATTGAATTCCCAAACATTGTCTTGGAACGCAAAGCGAAGGTATTTCTGAAAAGGAATTGACATTGGAACATGAAAATATGCATCCTTCAGATCTATCGATACTGCCCACATGCCTTTTCTCAGCCCTGTCATCACCGCTGCCACAGTATCCATCTGAAATTTTGGTGAGATAATGAATTTGTTCAGCGGTTTGAGGTTGAGAATCAGTCTCCAACCTCCGGTGCATTTCGGAATGAGGAAAATTATCGAATAGAAGCCCAGGGAGGACTGATTGTGGACTAAATGAATCGCATTCTTCTGCTGAAGATCTAAGATTTCTGAGCAAATGGCATCCAAATGATCGGATTCCCTTGGAACGGGAGTCCATACTGGGGTTGATGTTAACGGAACTAACGATTGACGGATGAGCCAGTCCAGTTCATAGGCTGTTTTTGCCAATGACAGACTAAACAATCTTGCCCGACCTGTTCCCACTGGTTTGAGAACAGTTGAAGTCTGCCTCCGACGGTAGGAATCTGCACACAGCTCATGGTCAATGTTGCACGATAAGATGCTAATTCGTTTGGATGAAGATTCTCGACTCCCTTCATTCCTGGCGCCACCGGAATGGGTCTCGCCGGAAACCTGTCAGGACCGTTCCCCACGGCCACCTCGCGGCTTCTTGGAGTATGACGGCCCGGGACCGCCGCCACGGCTATCCTTAAGGTAACCGCCGCCACCCTTCCTATCGTCTTCATACGGCCTCTTATTAGAGAACTTGTACGAAGACGAATGGCCAGGTCCCTGTGAACCGGATGTCCGATGGGCATCACGGCCAGAAGGGCGATCTCTGATGCTGCCTCTGTTGCTCCTGCCGATGCTGTTTGTAGGACTGCTGCGGCTGAGTCCTCTTCGTCGACTTCCACGACTTGCCAACTACTTCTTGCTCTGCGACCATTGACACAACTTTGGAAAGAGCTTGCCGTGCCAAGCCACCAAACAAGCCCGGACCAATGAAGGGCGCAGAAGATAATGCAGCCCTCATTTCTGGTCCTGGTTTTGTGATCACCCTGGCCAGGCAATCTTGGGACAAGCGCATGGTGTCCCGGATAACTCCGGGAGCAGCCTCTGGCATTTCCCCACCTTCCGCCACGCAGGTCAGCATACCCTGCAAAATGGTACATCCGAGCGAGAGCGCAGCCATAGCTGCTCTTGCCGCATCTTCAATGAGAGTCAACTAATTGAAAGGATCTTTGTTAGCCTGACAAACCAAGGGTCGAGAACGACCCTTGGTTTTCCCAGCTAATGGCCTACTCAGTGACTCTCTTTCCCCGACTGAAAGTGGAGGAACATGAGCATACTGATGAGAGGTCTGCTCCGGAAAGCGGACCCTACTCCTTATTCCCTTAGGAGCCTTGGGCAACGAATAATCTGGCTGAACCAGACGATACGCTGTGACTTCCAACATGTCAGAAGTCTCAAAATCCAGGGGCAGAGTTGGCATGGCCGAAGAGCCACTTGACAGAGCGCTAGCCGCATGCTCTGACATCTGCCCCATTGCCGGATCGAACCGAGATCTTTGAACCGATGCCAACCGGAGACGGTCGGACATCCAGCCAAGGATCTGCACCCAATCAGCTTCGGTGCAAAAGGATGAGTCATCCATTAAAGGACTACCATTCTCATCCTCCTTTTCACCCTTGATGAGTAGGCCACCGACGATCCATGCTGAGAGGTATGGACCAAACTTCCAATATGAAGGGGATCCCTAGCCCAACTACTTGCTGCTCTAATATCTATCGAATCGCCAGATACGGATTCACCGCAATCGATCGGCTCCAGCACGGGAGCCGGGACTACGGCCGCTACTACGGCAGATGGAACTCCGAGAGGAGCCACCATAACCACCTCCGTGATGCCAATGGGAGCCGTCAAACACGGCTCCAACGGCACCGTGGCCTGAGTGAAGTCCGGGTGAAAGATGCCCGATGGAACATCAACATCTCAACCTGGCTGGCAAACCCGTACAAAACCCATTGGTGACACGCAGGAAGTACTAGTATCTACCACCTGAGAAATCTCCGGCATGCCAGAGTCTAAACGAAATCTAGGATTTCTTTTTTCACGAGAGAGTTGATACTTACCTCCCTAATACTTTTGATATTGCTAAATATTGGCTTTCACTCAATAAACACTCAGATTAAAACAGTTAGGTGCCCCTACTGGGCAGGGAGTCAGAGCGTAGTCTGGCGGATGCCAACCCCACCACCGCGCATGCGCAGACTAGCACTTCCTCTGACTAGATTATTGGCTGACACACATGCAACTATTAAGAGCCTGAAGACCGAGCCTCTGTGGGGTGGAGAGGCCGGGTCCGTATCTAGGGAGGTAAGTATCAACTCTCTCGTGAAAAAAGAAATCCTAGATTTCGTTTATTTCACTTCAAGAGTATACTTACCTCCCTAATACTTTTGATATTGCCAGAATTCGAAAGTGAATCTGGCGGGAGGGAGGCGAGGTCAAAAGACCAGCTCATCCCTATACGCTTTTCTGCGTTTAAGGCACTTAAACTTCTGAAACTGTAAGAAAAAACAGTCAGGATTTGACTAACCATCGGATAACACCACCGATGTATGAGAGATGACCGAATGTCATATGCGCTCCCCCCCCCCCCCTCCTTCCTGGGAGGAAGAGTCGACTGACCTCAATGTCCTATACGCTCTCTACGTACAAGTGCCATGTACTACAGGACAGAGACGAAAAAGCTCCATTTTCGTAACTCTCAACAATGAACCACACAAATACACAAACCATCACCATATTAATAACGGGTAATCGTGACAATACAATCAACAACGGACAACACATGAACAAGACTGACCTTGTTGAAATGGCTGCTGACATCATCTTCCCATTGGTAAAGACTGATGCAGGCCCAAAAAAGTGGGTGTTTCCATAAATTAATTGTGAAATATATAAGTAATGAGGAAAAAACCTCCTCAAAAAATATAAACCGAGTTATTTTTTCAAAATCGACAAGGCGAGAGGATTAGAGGTGTCACGGAGATAATGGTCTGTAAAACTTGACTCACAGTGCCACTGAGCCACCGACATAATATCATCCACAGGGACCCCATTAAATAGGGCAGTGGATGTCACTACGCCGCGGACACTGTGAGCCTTGGCCACGTCAACCTGCTTCCCGGTGGCGGATTTATGGCAAAACTGAATGCATTCAACAATCCACCTGGAAATGGTGTCCTTAGAAGCCCTGCCATGGGGTTCAATATATGACAACCATAACGCTGACTGGTCGGTGCGCCACTCCGCCGTACGTTGTTTGTACCGGCGCAGCGCCCGGACGGGACACCATGCTTTAGAATTAGGATCATATCTAGTTAAAGCAGGCAAAATAATAGGTTGACCTGGATATTTCAACGACTGATTTTTAGCCAAGAAATTAATCCTAGGTAGCAGCTTAAGGCCTTCCCCTGAAACCACAAAACGGTCATCCTCGGCTGATAAGGCATGAATTTCACTCCTACGCCTAGCCGAGGCCGCAGCAATTAAAAACACAGTCTTCAGTGTTAATAGTTTCATAGAAATGGAACTAAGTGGTTCAAAAGGCTTATCACCTAGTACTTGAAGCACTAGCGATAAACTCCAAGACGGAATCACCGGTGGATTCCTTGGTCTTAGATTGCCCATGCCTTTAATTAATACATTTAATGTATTTACTTCATCACTTCCCCTCTTAGCCAAGCAAGGAATAACAGACATTAATGCTGACTTATAACCAGCAATAGAGTTAGGCTTGAGGCTATAGGCATCATAGAGGTGACAGAGGAAATCAGCTACTACTTGAATAGATGAATCCATTGGATCAATACATCTTTTTGAGCACCATTCTGCAAATCTGTTGATTTTATAATTATATGCTCTGGAGGTTGACCCCCTCCTGGCTTTGGCCATAAACATGGCTGCTTGCTCAGAAAAGCCCTCCTTAATTCTAGATTCCTTGACAACATCCACGCAGTCAATCTGAACATAATATCGTCCATCAGAGGCAGAGGAACCGGATTGCAGACCAGAAGGTCCAGCAGATCCGTATACCATGATCGGCTTGGCCAATCCGGGGCGATCAGAAGCACTTGGCATTCCTCTTGTCTGATTTTCTGAAGAATTTTTGGAATCAGGATTGCTGGAGGGAATGCGTATGCATACATTCTCCCCCAGCTGATAGCTAACGCATCTGTTGCGAAAGCGCTTGGATCCGGAATCGGAGAGACATACGTCGTCATCTTCGCATTCTTCTTCGTTGCGAACAAATCGATGTTGGGTTTCCCCCAATGGTCGAACAGACGATCCGCCACACATTGATTTAGTTGCCATTCCGTGGGTAAAACACTCATCCTTCGGCTCAATGAGTCTGCTAGCAGGTTTAACCTTCCCGGAATATGAACTGCTTTCAAGGTAATCTGGTGATCCAGACACCAACAAAGCAGTCTCCATGTCATCATACAGAGACTGGGCGACTTCGTTCCGCCCTGGCGGTTTATGTAAGTCACAACTGTTGAGTTGTCTGAACGAATGAGAACAATCTTGCCCTGAACTTTCTGTAAGAAATGTTCCAGGCCCAGGACTACTGCTCTTAGCTCCAGTAGATTTATATGTTCCTTTGACTGTTCCGGATTCCAAAGCCCTGATATCGTGGACTCTTCCATGCAAGCCCCCCAGCCCTCCATCGATGCATCTGTATACACAGTCACCTGAGGGTGGGGAGGGGTCAGCATAACCCCCACCAAGAGATTCTCTGTGAGCAACCACCATTGCAGGTGGTGAATCAGAGGCGCCAACACTGACACGTTCGAGTCCAGCGAACCTGTACTCTGGGTCCATTGTGTCATGAGAAACAACTGGATCGGCCGCCTGCGTAAGGCGGCCTGAGGAATGACTGGTTCCAAAGAAACCATCAACCCCAGCATTCTCAAGTAAACCCGTGCCAGGACATGACGACTGTCGCACACTGACTGAATTAACGAGATGAGTTTTAGCACTCTCTCCTGAGTAGGATAAACATATCCCGTCTCCAGATCGAAGAACATTCCCAGGTAAACAAACCTCTGGGATGGAGTCAGCTCTGATTTCGGAAAATTTATCATCCAGCCCAAATCCGAGAGAGTTTTCAAAACAATCACCAGATTGGCCGATAAAGCTTCCTTGTCGTGTGCCTTTAACAGCCAGTCGTCTATGTACGTGTGGACTGCTATGCTTCTCCTGCGGAGGTATGCTGTGATCGCAAGAACCACACGGGTGAAAACCCGAGGAGCCGTGGAAATTCCGAAGGGCAACACCCTGAATTCCCACTGTCTGCCCTGGAATGCAAATCTCAGGAAGCGACAGAAACTCCCGTGGATGGGGATGTGGAAATAAGCGTCCTTCAAATCTATCGACGCCGTCCACATCCCCCTCTCCAACCCCGCCAACACCGAGCGCACCGTTTCCATCTTGAAACTGGGCGTCTCGATGAACTTGTTCAATGGCTTGAGGTTGAGAATCGGTCTCCACCCTCCGGTGCGTTTTGTTACTAAGAACAGGGTTGAATAGAAGCCCGGACACCTTTGTGCCGGCTGAATAGCTCCCTTTTGTACGAGGGAATCTATCTCCTCCTCGATACACAACCTTTGCTCTGGATCTCTCGGAATGGGAGTCCAGACTGGCACTAGAGACAGTCGCGACGGCGGGCCTGTCATCCACTCTGGATGATACCCGACGGAAAGCCATCGCAAGACTAAACGGTCCTGAGTTAACCGTTCCCACTCTTGCATGTGGTCGGCTAGCCGGCCTCCCACCGGTCCACCTAGGGACCGCGGTGGACACGAGGCATGCAAGAGCGGCACTGTCTCCGTCGCCATAAACACCGGAGTGGTTCTTACCGCGGTAACCGTCCCGTCAGGACCGATAACCACGCCCAGATCTTCGCGCGCCCCGCCCCGCCCCGCGCGCACCTCGGTGCGCGGGCGGCTGCCTGGCTGACGGCGCCTGAGGAACCTGCGCCCCCCTTGCTGCTGGCCGAATCGCACGCGGCCGAGGCCGACGCTGCGACGGTGGCTGGCCTCTGACTTGGCCAGCACCACCTCGAGCCTGCAGGGGACGATACGCAGGGGCTGCGGCGCGAACGTTAGCACGACGCAGCACCTCAAACTGCTCGCGCAGCGCCCTCTGGTTATTCACCAGGGTGACCGTCTCCTGGAGGTGTCGACATCCCTCACCTCCAAAAAGACCAGGACCCGTCATAGGCGTACGCAGTAGCCTATTGTACAGGTCCTGAGACGGGCACAGATTGTCCAGGGCAAACGTGCGTCTTGCCCGGACACTCCTGGTCACCGCCCGAGTCATACAGTCCAGCGCCAGGTTAATACCATCCTGGATGGCTCGCTGGACCGTGACCGGACTTGGCTGGCGCGATGCGGATGCCGTTACTACCCCCTGTAACAGCTGGGAGACGTGGGACAGAGCGGCAATCGAAGCCCTCCCACTCTCCTCCGCATCACGCAACGCGGTATTCGCCGAACGCAACGCGTTCGAGCACAAGACCCCCGTGTCAGAACGGGAGCCTGGCCGCGCATCCTCACCCAAAGCCGCGCGGTCATCCACGCTGGGCTTGGGTACCACACCGTACCGCTGGTAATCCAGGGGCACGATGCGACAACGCCTGGCCACCTCGCGAGGGGCCTTCGCGAGACATCCACTCGACTTAATGGACGACTCCGCCGCCTTGAACATGTCAACGACATGCTCCGCCAGCGGCAGAGAAGGCATAGCATTAGCAGCCGGTTTCCCAGCTAACCACGGCCTGTGGTCACGCTGGCTAGCCGACTGCTCCACGGGCAGATCAGGCCTAACGCTCACCAACCACTGGCAAGCGTCAGACCAATCCTCCTCCGTGGCTAACTGCGAGCGCTCTACAAGACGGGGTCCTTCGTCTTCCTCCTGAGCGCAAGCAGCAGAGCTTGACGGCGGGTACGCTGATACACCTGGCAAGCCAGGGAAAACATGCGGGCCTGACAGCACCGGCATGACAATATCACTGGTTTGACCAGGAGCAGGCACCATGGCAGAGCGCGGGGTATATACCGCCCCACCACGGTCCCGGCCAGCACCAGCAACACCCTCGGCAAGCCGAGGTATGCGGTACCGCTGGCCATCAGCAGCGCCCTGGGCCACCACCTGAGCCGCGGACTCTACTCCAGGGTGAGTAAAACCGTGGAAGAAGCCGCCTGTATTCCCCGCGAGGGGTGCACAAACGTCTTCATCCATGTCCACGTCGTCAGACGGCGACCCTAGCAGGTAATCCTCATCACCCTGGTCAGAAAGATTAGACCCCGGGTCAGCAAAGAGAGCTAACCCGGGCTGACCAGGAACGGTGCCATAGGAGGTACTGGCCACCGCGGCGTGCGGATACCCCTGGACTGATAAGCAGCCCGCGGGTTCCAGCGACAACCGTCCACGGTCCCCTATCGGCGCGGCAATAAGCCTGCTGCCAGGGTCGTGGAACGCCCCCTCTAATGGGGCCACCTCTGAATCGTCGAACAACGGAAGCGGTCTAAGGAAAACCGATCCAGAGGCGGGGATTACCTGCTCCGAAGCCGATGATGAGGACAGTAAAGGATTTGGTCCAGGAAGCATGCCACGAAGCAACTCTGGAACCAAATCCTTTACTGTCCTCTTCATCTCTCCAAACATCTCGGTCCGGAAGGCCTCCATATCCACCGCGGACGAGACCTTCCCCTTACCCTTCCTACTTACAACCTCTCGTTTCCGCTTCTTCTTCTTCTCCTCCTCTACCACCTTGTCCGTCGCCTGTAAGCACAAGAATTCGGACATTAACTCGCCCCCCCCCAGTGCTTACATATGTCACAATTAGCCAAGGGACCACAAGGGCTACATTGATAGCAAAGATGAGGCAAGAACTTATCATGTAGAAATCGTCCACAGGACGCGCAACCCGGTCCCTGAAACAGGGCAAAGGACGAGGAGTATGAGCAAACTAGTTAAGCTTAGACACTCAAACCAACTCAAAGAGAAGGAAACGATCATAAAGATCAATATACATCAGAAACCGGCATAGCGACTTGAATTGCTGATAAATACATAGCCAGGCTGATTATGACGTCATTAATCCCGTGACAGGAAAAATTCGATCCCAACAAAACATCCAAGTGCAAGGACGAATTGTATGCTGAATGGATACGTCGACTACACAACCATCAGATACACATAGATAACTCTTTTCTGGCAAAAATGTTAATTATCTCCCTTTGCTTACTATAATTAACATCACCACATTATCAATAACTAGATACCTGACACCTTGTATAGACAAACCATCCAACGTGACGAACCGGAGTACTCCACCACCTGCACGCCTCTTAACTCTCTCCACCTCATGGGGAAGGAATTGGATCAAGAGGGCAAAGTGAGAAGACCTTTATACTAGGCCTCCAACTCACTGGACATAATTTTTCATTTGGTTAGATAACCTAACAGTGTTAGTAGGAAATGGAACCATGGTGGAGAGAAAACTAACTCTCTGCTGCTGTGATGCCACCACCTAGCGTCATACAGACCTGTGGACATAAACAGAAAGAGAAATTAGCCTTAGGTAGCACCGAGTTGACATAAACCAACTAACCAAGGCGCTTATCACGGTAAACGCGAGTCCCGGAAACACAATACACCGGGAAGAAAACTCGCTAATTTTACTAGAAGTCACCTGATTTAAAGGTCCTAGGTCCCCCTGTGGCGAAGTGATCCTTCCTGCCATCCAAATCAGTGACTATCACTCCAAAATAACACCACTTAAACAGTTTAAGAGTAAGAAAAAGCTTTTGCACAAAAAGACATGTGTGATCTCTCTGCCAATAATCTAGCAAAGAGGAAGTGCTAGTCTGCGCATGCGCGGTGGTGGGGCTGGCATCCGCCAGACTACGCTCTGACTCCCTGCCCAGTAGGGGCACCTAACTGTTTTAATCTGAGTGTTTATTGAGTGAAAGCCAATATTTAGCAATATCAAAAGTATTAGGGAGGTAAGTATACTCTTGAAGTGAAATTCCATCAGGAGGATATCTTCTTCCTCCGCCATCGGCTCTTGAGCCAAAGCGGGAGGAAGGACAGGTGCTCATCCATCCGCAGAACTTGCCAGACCACCGATGGTTAATCCTGTACCAGCCTGCATCGTCGGAACCATGGACTGGAAAGACTCAAACATCGCCTTGAATTGGGCTGCCCAAACACCCAAGGCCAAGTCCATGCACTCGTTCAGATGCTCTTCAAGACCTTTTACTGACGCCTGATCCACTTTGGCCGCCTTGTCCCTCGTGATCCTCTCCAAATGCGCATGCTGATCACGATCGAACTCCGCCACCAACTCCGACGACCACTTCGCACATTCCATCGCAAGGACTTCCAATCTTGCACTTCGCACAGGCAACACAGTGATAATCCGTAAACTTGCGTTTCATGAAGCGGTTGCAGCACTGACAGAGTGTGTCAGGAGGGGACTTTCCTTGCCCCCTTTCACACAGAATAAGAATTAAAACGCTGCACATGATAATATGATGACAAACTGCATGCACAATTTACTTGATTGTAATTTAAAATTACTTAGAAACATGAACTTTCTTTTAGATTAATGATAATCAAGTTTAGGCAGGAAATATTTGAAAATATTTAGAGTGAAAATTTTATAAACACGACTTGCTAATTAACTAACGTTAAAATAGCCAAGAAATAAAGACCTATCACTACATACACCCTCGGCAATGAAGCGAGAGCTAAAGAACGGCCTAAAACAGAGTGCATAGACACGCCAAGCCAAAACAAAACGTTAATCATGGGCGCCACCATCTTGGCTACGGGCGCATCCATCTTGGAAGGAACCGAGTCGCATGAGAAATTAACTGAGTACCTGGATAAGATTAAAAAGTTTACGGGTAATGGAGCGACTCCAACAATGGCTAACATTTTAAAATAATGTGCCAATTTAAGGAAATTTTAATCAGTCATTACGGTACGAATGTATAAATTCCAGATTGATACAACCTGCCCCAGTGATGACTTTCCCTTTCCTTCCATGAAGCCAGCGATGAATAACTTTGACCACGCTTAATTCCGTTAAATAGCACAAATTTCAGAGCTAAAAAAACATGCGACTTTCAAAGTCAGCAAAATAGACGAATCTGTCTGTGATTGGGAATTGACTCGGTACCTTGGCTATGGTAAATTCCCGGACACAGTATGGGCAGGATCATGGAGAGTGCAGAGTTTTTAATTGTTTATTTTGAGCTAGACTAGATAATAGACATTATCATAATAGTACATCTGGTAAGTATTATTCGAAGTAGAAAAAACGCAATCACTCCACCACTTCTTCAAAAGCTGTCTGCGTGTGTGTGTGTGTGCCTGCGTGTGTGTAATTAAATTTATGCTCCAAACAGCCTTAACTCAATATTGGTACAGTTTGTTTCAGCAACATCGTGTTCTACCATCTCAAACACACACCCCCAACCCCCCAAACCCCCTTGAAAATAACTTGAAAGGCTATTTGGATTAAGAAACTAACTTTAGTGCTTCCACAGGCCACTCTCTTCATTCAGGTTTAACTGTAATTATGGATGATATAGATAGTCATCATTCACTTCTTATGTATTTCCTACATGTATATCCCACCTATTATAAACAATAACAATATTGTGCAAACACGTTGAGAGTTCTGTGACTGGTGACCTTGCTCTCATCATCTTGAATCCTCATGGCATGAGCAGCCATGCACCAGTTTTGTTCAATTAAGTTTAACTACTCCTGGAATATAAGCTGAAAACTTTTGCCTACGAAAAAACAACTTTGACAAAACAGTTTTTGTAAACAGGTCACAATTGTCCTGAGCTCGCGACCTTGTCATTATCCAGCCATCCAGCTGGTAAAGGCAACCATGTACCAAAGTTCTATTCCATTTGGTTTAACCATTCGTGAAATATAAGCCAACAACCTTTGCTTATGAAAGAGCTTAAGATTGTTGACATTGAAACCATCGTTGGAAAAATGATACTTAAGTCTTCGCAAGCGAGACAATAAAATTAATTGAGTCACATTATCGATCTCACCTCTTCACAAGCCCTTTTTAAATTTGGATTCAAATGTATTTTATTACTTACTTTGATTGACTATTTTCAATGTTTTTCATATTTGGAAGCTGTTTGTCATAGGCCAACTTTCTCCTGCCTCTTTGACTGGAGCCACTTCTCTCTCTCCGAGGAATACTAGTGCATGGCTGGAGCAGCCCCTGTCCTCCTCCATCAACCGGTGCCAGAAACACATCAAAAGCCACACTAAGACATTCTGCTTGTGGAGGGAATAATGGTCTCCTCTCCACAGCAGATTTTCTGTTAATAAATGTAGACACCTGTGCTTCACCACCCACACCAACGGCATGCTTTGGACGTCCATCGAGCTTGTGATATGTGTTTTTGCTACTGAACTTCTGTGAGACGGGCGCTGAACCTCGTGTGTTTGTCAAACCAATGATAGGTTGGTTAATAAAGATAGGAACTCGACTTGAGCACTTTGCAGTAGCATGTAGATTAGCAAGCTGTCAAATAGATCCATATAATATACATTAACTCATTTGATTCCAATGATGTGATACGTTGTCATAAACAACTCTCTTTGCATCCCAATGATAACATATGACAGCATAGGTTTCAGGTATGTCAGCAAAAACTATTTTCATCTGCCATTAAAAAAACTCACTGATCTTTAACCCTTACCACACTGGAGTCAGATTTTTAAATTTTCAAATTAAATTGAAAGATGCCAGTCATTCCTGTGGAAAATTGTCAAAAATTGTATTCTCTTGGCTTGTAAATGGACAGTCAATCAGTAGATATTTTAATATCCTTGACCAGATTTGACAAGTAAAGGGTTAATCCTGCATTATTTACATAAAGTACTTGGAATTGAAACAAGCGGCAAGTATAGTACACATCAGAAATAACTTAACATGTTTCCAAAGCAAAATAATTTTGAACACGATGTAAAGAAATCTAATCCAATTATGTTCAGAATATTCAACAGTACATTTTATTATATTCTGGACACTTTTGTTTAACTCTACCACATACATTTTTTAACTGGTGTACTTTTTCTTCCTCCACACTGTGCACAGAGCTACTGGCAGATGTCTGTCTGACGGTGGCTGACCGAACCTTATCCCCTCCCCCTGATAACAAACAGAGGCCGGAGTTCTGACTTCTCACTTCATTCCTCAGAGCTGTTTGACCATTTGAACAGATCGGTACCGTCATCCGGCGCTTAATTGTCAAACTAGCACGAGCAACTAGAAATAATAGACGTAAGATAAACAACTGTAAAAGCAGGTTGTTTATTCATAGAGATTATGTTGATTTAACCATTTAAAGGCCAAATTTGGTCACAATACATATTTGCTTATTGAATGTAAATAATAAATAGTAAATAATAAGTTATTTGTAAAGCAAAAATCATGTAAACTGAAGGAAATTTCAATTTCCCTTTCTCCGAGATCTAACAATACTCACCATTCTATTACTTCTGACATACAGCTGGCCCTGACAGCTGGCTCTAGGACTATAGACTTAGAAAGCTTTACCGACTCCTTGGAACCGGGTACTCGGCTCCCAACTGCCGAGTACCCGTTTACCATAGAGCTCATTCTTGTTTGCATAGCCACCAAACAAGAGAAACCCATGGCTTGCCTCCGTGGGGCTGGGAGGCTGGGTCCGTAATAGAATGGTGAGTATTGTTAGATCTCTGAGAAAGGGAAATTGAAATTTCCTTCATTCTCCTTCGAGCAATACTCACCATTCTATTACTTCTGATATACACCAGATTTGGTCAGTAACCTGGTGGGAAGGGGCAAGCCATAACTGCTACTTTTGCCCCTTGGAGAAAGAGCTAGACTTAAACTTGACTAATGGAGACCTAAAAGGACCATCAAGTTAACGGAACCGAATCACATTCACATCACTGCCCCCACCCCCCCTCTTTTTCTCCTAAGAAAAGGGAGAGAACTCACGAACATGCATCTCGCCTGAAAACACAAATATGCCAAGAGGGTTAACTGCTCTTTGCATATATATATATATGTATTAGCCTGGGAATGAGCATGAATATATAAGATGAATGAACATGATATATAGACATAATACAAAAAACTCTCAATCTTGAATTACCGCATGATTTATGGATTTCAGACGTGGCGCCTCCAACCATTCACTTGTCCGGCCATCAGTGACACAATCTGGTTGTCATCCTCTCGCTCGACCATGTCTGCTTCTAAATTCTTTCTTACAAATGCCAAAAAGGGAGAAGAGCAGTGTGGTCGCATAACTATCATTTCAAAACAGCTAAAGCGAGTGGATTGGCGGAGTCTGACACATCCGTCATATAGTAATCCGTGAAAGAGGACTCACAGTGCCATTGTGCAACAGCCATGATGTCCTCTAACGGAACACCATTGTAAAGGGCGGTCGAGGCGGCTATTCCTCCAACATCGTGTGCCCTTGCGCATTGCACCTGGTACCCGGTCGCAATCTCATGGGTGGTCTGAATACATTCGACTACGCAACGAGAGATAGAATCCATGGATGCGGTGCCATATGGCTTCTTATGGCAGATCCACAGATGTCTATCATTCGACCGTAACGAGTCTGTCCGTTTTCTGTACTTAGTCAAAGCACGGACTGGGCACCAGACACTGGCATCATGATCAAACCTTGTTAGTTTCGGTATAATGATCGGTTTGCCGAGATATCTCAAAGATTGATTCTTTGACATAAACTCTGCTCTTGGCAGATGCAGACCCTCTCCGGAGACAATAAATCGGTCCCTCTCTGCTGAAAGTGCATGGATCTCACTGCGCCTTCTAGCTGAGGAAGCTGCCAATAGAAAGACCGCCTTTAGAGTCAAATGCTTTAGACTAGCCGAACGCAACGGTTCAAAAGGGTGCTTGGCCAGTACATTAAGCACTAAAGATAGACTCCAGGCTGGAATGACTACTGGTTGTCTCGGTCGGAGATTGCTCATTCCCTTCACCATCACATTTAACTGGGCCACCTCTGGACTATCCCTGTTGGCTAGACAAGGGATAACTGATGCCAAAGCTGACTTGTATCCAGCAATTGTGACGGGAGCTAGTCCTGAAAAGAACAGCTCACAGAGAAAGTCTACTATTTGCTGAATAGTGGATTGAAAGGTATCAATACCCTTTTCTTCACACCAGTCTGCAAATCTGTTAACCTTGTTGTTATATGACTTGAAGGTTGACCTCCTTCTTGCAGCTGCGATGAAATCAGCAGCTTGTCGAGAAAAGCCTTCCGATGTGGAACGTTGTTTGATAACATCCACGAAGTCAATTTGAACATTTCGGGATGCTCGTGTTGGAAGCATCCCTTGGCCTGGGAGATTATGTTCGGAATCTCGGGTAACTGCACTGGGTTCTCCACCAGCAGATCTAGAAGATCCATGAACCACGCCCTGCTGGGCCAAAACGGCGCTATTAGTAGGACCAGGCACGGTTCCTCCCTGATCTTCACCAATATCTTTGGCAGAAGAATGGTGGGTGGGTAAGCATAAGCGTGCATCCCTCTCCAGCTTATCTCCAGTGTCTGTATCGACGGCATTTGGATCTGGAATCGGCGAGACATAAGTCATGATTTGAGCATTTTCCCTTGTGGCCAACAAGTCCACGTTGGGTTTGCCCAATGCTCGAAGATCCTTCGTAGAACTGGAGGGTTGAGAGACCATTCTGTTGGCAGAATTCTCTGTCTGCGAGACAAAGCATATGCCAGAATGTTCAATCGCCCAGGGATGTGAGCTGCTTTCAAAACAACCGAGTAATTCCTGCACCATTGAATCAAGTGCCACACTTTGATACACAGTGTGGGTGACTTGGTCCCGCCTTGGCGATTTATGTATGATACTACCGTCGAATTGTCTGACCGTATCAATATCGCCTTGCCCCTGACCATTGGAAGAAACTTTTCCAATGCCAGTTCCACTGCCATCATTTCCAACAGCTTGATATGCTGCTGGCTCTCCTGGAGAGTCCATGTGCCTGAGACCTGGTGTTCTCCCAGGCAGGCCCCCCCCCACCCGTCCAGCGATGCATCCGTGTACACGGACAGCTGGGGGTGGGGTAGGTGCAGCAAAACCCCATCTAGGAGATTCTGACGCTCTTTCCACCATACAAGATGCGACATTATTGGCTCCAAAACTGGCACAAGTTTTGACAGGGGTTCTGTTCTCTGTTTCCACAGAGACATCAGATACAACTGGATAGGTCTTCGCATTAGAGCAGCGTACGGGATCACCTGCTCCATGGAGACCATCATGCCCAGCATCTGAAGAAACCACCTCACCTGAATGTGGTTTCCCAATTGAAAACTCTTGAGGATGGCTAACAGAGACACCACTCTGGGCTCTTACGGGTAAACCCTGCCCTCCTCGAGATCGAATCGCATCCCTAAATAAATGAAATGTTGAGTGGGTGTCAACTCGGATTTCTCCTTGTTGACTATCCAGCCGAGATCTGAAAGTAACTTCAGAGTCAGAGCAGTATCCACCTCTAACCTGGCTGATGTGTCTGCTTTGATCAGCCAATCGCCTATGTAGGTGTGTAGCGCCACGTTCTCTTTTCTGAGATACGCTGTCACCGCAAGGACCACTCTCGTGAAAACCCTTGGAGCTGTCGACAGGCCGAACGGGAGGACTATAAACTCACATACTTGATTCTGAAACGCAAATCTCAGAAACCTGTGACAATTCCTGTTCATTGGGATGTGGAAATATGCATCTTTTAGATCGATCGACACACATCACATTCCCTTCCTCAATCCTGCCATTACCGACCTCGGAGTTTCCATCTGGAACCGAGGCGTATGGATAAACCAATTTAATGGCCTGAGATTGAGTACGGGTCTCCATCCCCCTGTGCTCCTGGGGACAAGGAACATGTTTGAATAGAAGCCTTGAGTGTTCCGGTTTGCTGGTTTTATTGCTCCCTTCAGAAGCAAACCTGACACTTCGTTTTGAATGGCTTCTAACTTGTCTGGTTCCCTTGGTACGGGTGTCCAGACAGGTGCCAAAGACAGATTCTGTGGTGGAAAGTCCCACCACTCCGGCATGTAACCCTGGGATAACCATCCCAGGACCAGACTGTCTGACGTCACACCTCCGCAAGCCTCGACGAAACGCATGAGCCTTCCACCCACAATAGACGCCTCGATGCCTAATGGGGTTGTCTGGCTCGCAATCCGCTCCCCCCCCCCCCCCCCCCCCTCTCTTGACGAGAGAGAGAGAACCATTTTGGCCTTAGCTCGGCTGGTCTAACTGGCACCGCTGTTCCTGTCGCACAGGTGCGGTCCAGGCAGATACGAAGGGAGCTCTCATACCCTCAGGTACGATCGGCTCCCTTCTTTCCGCCCTTTGAGGACTTCCCCTTCCCCTTCCTGCCTCTCGGGCGATCAGGAGCAACATTGGGGAGGGTAGGAGCCTCCACAACCTTCTTGGCTTTCTTCGCCGGAGGCGGCTGAGAAAAGCCAGACGAAGCAGAAGCAGCACCAGGCTTAGCTTTCGCCTTGCCTTTATGCTTCTTCTGCTTCTTAGAAGGTTGCATGGTCGGCGGCTTTGCTACAGCCCCTAGTGCATGCGCTTGATGCACCAGCTCTAGCTGTAGGTTCACCGCCAACCGATTCTGCGCAATGCTAGCCGTGTCTTCTAAGATGGCCCATGCTTGGCCACCGAAGATGCTAGGGCCTGTCAGGGGCATCCCATGAAGATGCTCCCTGACAGCCGTAGCTGGACGCATATGGTCAAGAACCATCTGCCTCCTAGACTTTGTAACACATGCTTGCACCCTTGTCAATGCGTCCATAGACAGCACCAGGCCACAGGTGGCACAGGCTGGCCTGCCCCCGCTTCAGCCCACACTGACTGAAGAAGGCGATAAGAGTGGTTGACAGCACTCATAGCTGCCCTCACACCCTCATCACAAAGGGACAGGACTTCATCGTGGTGTCCCTGGGATTTGTCCACCAGTACCAGGGCGGGGCCACCCGCTCCAGCACTTTGGACACCCAGAACCCATCGGTCATCCTCGGTGACCGGCGGTACAACACCATACCTGTTGTATTCCCCCCGTGGAATACGACACCTCGCCCGCACCTCCCTGGAGGCTGCAGGAAGCTGGCCCTTGGTCATGAGCTGCTTGCTATAAATAGCCTCCAGCAACTCAATAAACCGTGGATCCAGTCCAATGTACTGGATCCGGGCTGCGGGCAAGATCCCCGTCCTGATCGATGCCACCGATGGACGGGGCGCATCCTCCTCGGCCGTGGTCGAAACCACAGATGGGTCTACCCTGGCTAGCCAAGCCAGAGCCTCAGACCAGTCCGTCTCCGAGGAGGACACACCCGTGAACACGTCACCCGTTGACATGCTCACGGACCTACCAGCAACGGCCTCCTGGCTAGGAGCCATCGCTGACACGCCAGGAACTCCGGTACCATACGGTTCCGCCGCCACCCTATGGAACACACCAGTCCATGGAGTAGGCGGACCCGTAGCAGTCACGGAACCATGGCCAAACACGGGTGCCAACGGCACCCCATGTCTGACTGCCAGACCAGGCGAGATAGGTGAGTACCACGCCTGGCCCGGCACACCCGTCACTGTTTCGGTTGGCGGCAAACCAACCATCACGGGACCGGTGCCCGGTACCAGATTGGCCTCAACCACGGGCGGAGCCGCTGCCCTGGCTTGCACCAAGCCAGACAGATGGAGGGCGGTTCCGTCTAGGACGGAATCGACCTCCATATGCTCCACCCGCGGCATCACAGGCCGTAGCAACCTCTCCTCCTCATCTTCAGACCCCGAAGAGTCGGCACTAGACGAGGAAACCGTGACGCCGTCCTTGCGGACGGCTCCCATGCCTGACAGACCAGCCACCGCTACTGGACCACCCGGAGGAGGCCGCAGAGAATCAGAACCCGTCAGGCTGGAGCCCGACGGGACTGCCAGGGGGCTGTACGAGATGGCTCCCTTGGGGCCAGTCCAGAACCCTGTCCAAGGACAGGGTCCGAACCAAGCATGGGGAGAAACTGCCCTACAGCTTTCGGCAGAAGGGACGACACCAGCGTGGGCAGAACGCTACACAGGAAGCCCTGCATAGCCGGACCAAACCACACCGGCGGTGCCATCTCTGCCGCTTCCGGCTGCAGACGTAGCGTGCCCCCAAGGGCCGAAACGGACGCTCCACGATTTGCTTTCGGTCCGTCTGACCCCCGCGTCAGACCCAGCCAAGTCCTTCTGGGCAAGGAACTTTAACATCATGTCAACCGACCACACTGCACATACATTACACCTATCATCAAGGTTACATTTGGTACACCGAAAGCAGACATGCTCCTTAAACAGGACCCGGACGAACTTGTGGCACTCGTCACATGATGGCGGGGCTGGCTTGGCCGATAAATAAGCACAAACCTACAATAAGTAAGCGGAACGAAACAGAGATGGAAGGCAGACAATTAATTTTCAAATAATTTGACCATAAATTAACTGTAACCCTCCCGCACCAAACCCCGCAACGTTACAGCAAAGATCGCATTGATTATGACGACAAGAACGAAGCGGGCAATAATACACCCATACACTGATCCTCAAGGATGTATCACGGAACCAGGAATCATATCGCATAGCATTCGGGGTCTATTTACTAATAAATATAAATTATACTCCTAACGAAAGCCAAAACGATATGTGTAGAAACAACAAAATGTATAACAAACTGCTGTAGCACACGGTAAAACCACAGACCACACATCTTAATCAAGAATTTTGAAACCACCAATCATTGCAAACAGATCGTGATAACACGCAAAACTTTAAAATTCCAAAGCTTTCTGGTACCATTTTAATACGCAGCACCCAGAATCAGATGCGCGAATTAATGAAAAAATTTTCTTCACATAAACATCCGAGACACCCGGGTGTGATGTCACCCGCTCGGATCTTATGGAGAACGACGTCAGCCGATATTCGTGTTCAAAATACCGTAGCCAACACCTATTTTCATATCTGCCGATCGCCTGTTGGGGTTTAAAGAAGGCGATCATCCGGCATATTTCGTTGTTAACACGCATCCCAGATTCTTTGGGGTTAGAAATTGGAACATGCGACACAGACAAAATTTTAGAGACCTAAGTCTTTTAACTATGGAATAATAAGGAAATATATGACCTGGTTATCATCGGCGGCATCCATATTAATCCAAATATCCTTTGAGAAAGCACAAGCTATCACAATTAATTACAGACAAAAAGACTTAGGCTAAAACTCTTAAGATCTTTCCAACTGCAAAAAGCATGTATCTCTTGTTGCTATGCAAACAAGAATGAGCTTCATGGTATACGGGTACTCGGCAGTTGGGAGCCGAGTACCCGGTTCCAAGGAGTCGGTAAAGCTTTCTAAGTCTATAGTCCTAGAGCCAGGTGTCAGGGCCAGCTGTATATCAGAAGTAATAGAATGGTGAGTATTGATCGAAGGAGAAATATCGATGGCACTAGTAAACATGTGTGAATGTCTACCTGGACTCTTAGTTTCCTCAGTTCAGGTGGCAGATTGTTCCATAACATAGGCACTGCAATGGTGAAGGATCTGGAATGGAGATTTGGCTGTGGAATGTCGAGAACATTCAGGATACTGGATCTAAGTGTTCTGGTCTCCTTGCACAGCGTAAGAAGTTCCTGTATATATGCAGGCAATTCTTCATGAAGCAATTTCGAAAATGTCATTCTCTTAGCCTGCATATTTTGGGGATACTTAAATTTTCTTGATCAAATTTAACCATTAAAGGGTTCAATTCCTAAGAAATGTTCCAATGAACAATATTTCTTGACTAATACCTTGATAGTTCTAAAAACTAATTTCCAGCACAGACTGGATCAGTTATTGACTGGTCTGCTCTATATTATAATAAATATAATCATTATGATTAAATTTGCAATAAATACAAGCATAAACATCTAGATTTGATTAGAATCCCCACCAAGTGGTTTAGGAGATACGTTTTAAAGTATTTATGGATAATTTTCAGAAAATCCAAGATGGCTGACCGAAAATGTGACCGATGAGAATTCTCGATTGACATGCTGAAGCCTAGGTCAATAAGATCGTTCCACCCAAGCTAAGGTGTACCATTTTAAATGGTACCAGAAAATGTTACAAAATCCAGGATCTTAATTGACCGAACAAAAATTCTGAAGAGAAAATCTAGAGCTTCTCACCACCGTATTCTTCCAGCCAAATTTGTTTAAACCAATCAAGCCGATAAGGAGATGCGTTTTGACAATTTCTGGTATTTAAATCTTTCATATAATCCTAAGATTTTCACACAAAAATTTACCAAGCAAAATTCTGAATAGGGGTTTGGGAGTCGCCCATCATAGGGGCCTACTAATAAAATTTGGCTTAAAGATGTCAAGCGGCTAAGGAGAAGCATTTTGACAATGTTCAGTAAATTTTTCATAAAATCTAAGTTTTTCACCCAAAAAGATGGACCAATCAAAAATCTGAATAAAGGTTCTGGAGCATACCACCAAATATGAGTGAAATCGGTCAAACTGTTAAGATGCAATTTGATGGATGGACGACGGAAAGACAACCACTATAAGTTCACTTGGCCCAAACTAACTGTTTAAAAAATTAAATAAATTGATTTCTGAATCTGAAATGTAGTTAGGACGTCACTGTTGAAAGAGGCAGTCTGTCAATTGACAAACAATACAGACTAATATTACACAATAAGTCAATGGTGAAATAACAGACAAGAAAAGGAAATCTGATGATATACTAAACTGATGCACCTTCTCTAACGGGTCCTAACTCTCGTTTCATCATCCCAGGTGCAGCGATTCGATGGTTAATTGTTGCTCCATTTGAAGGGCTTCTCAATGTATTGCCATTGCTACTAGTTGTGTCTGTCAGTGGGAGATGGGTATGCTGCAGTTGAGACTGACTCATCATCGGGCCAGGAACATTGCTGGATTTAATTTATACAAAATATAACAGATAAATTAGGACTAAACACACAAATTTCCATGCACTTACGTCATATACTTGCAGCTACAATAGAGGCAACTGATCTGTCATTATGCTATCTGGTGTCATAATCAAATACATCACATGTTAGCTGATGTTACAATCAAAATGGCATAGCTCAATCAGGAAAATCAAAAAGTCTGTCACTGAGGTACATTAATTGAAGTGTTTCAATGAATTTACAATTTATTAAACATTCTGTTGAATATTTTGAAACTAATTTTACTGGGAGCCATTGTTGCCATCGGCAGCAACAGCCCCTGCCAAAATAGTTTCAAGATATAACTTAGATTCGGGGCATAAATGTTTCAGTTAGAAATCTTAGCTAAAAATATAATGGGCATGAACCAGATAGAAATGGATCCCTCATCCTGTTCTTAGTTAACTGAAAAATTAATCAGTGCACTTCTCCCAGATGCAAAGTGTAACCTACACGTATGTATTGTTCCTGGAAAACAACTGTAACAAATACTACAAATACCGCCTCAGTACAGTTTGGCTTGGCAATGTACAAATGTAGTAGGAATAACATGCAAAGATACAGACTGATCATGTCAGAGTATAGACGATCATACTAGACTTGCACGATTATATGATTAAGTCGAAGATCACAATTATTTTTTAAATTGCAAATTTATATGATTAAAAATTATATAATCGCATACTTAATAATTTCTACTGCATAAAATATTTCGATTCCAACCACGTAATTAATTTTTAATAAGATTGGTTACGAAAATTGGCATTTTGCTCAGTGAATGTATGTCCAATTGCAGGCAAAGAGAAGACTATTTTTTTAAATGTATAAGTGGAATGACTGCGAGCCAGCCATTCCAGTGATACATTTTCAAAAATAGTCTTTTATTGGCCTGCAAATGGACTTTTCTAAACACCATTCCAGCTTTTGTTATTCGTATGCTTTTGTTGTTATATCTTGGTAATTTATACCCGAGCTGATTAATCGAGCTAAATCACAATTATTCTTAACTAATCAATTGTGATCACTCAAAGCAATAATTACACACACCTAGATGATATGGAAGTAACCATACAGGGCTGACCAATGCCTTTTTACAGTGTTCTTGAGAAATGCCCATAGACAGAAGACAATTTTTGAAAATTAACCACTGAAATGACTGGTTTGATAACCGAGCCAGTCATTCCAATGGTAACTTTTCAGAAATAATGTTGCTTTGGTCTGCATATTGGAAAATCTATATTTTCTTGAACAAATTTGAGGGTTAAAGTATTGACATAGGAAATGCGTGAGCACATACATTCCTGAATCCACTTTTGTGATTCAAGTCTTAGAGTACCTGTGCCTCTGGCACGAACAGATTCCAGTCAAATTATTTTCAAAATCTTCATCAGAATGTTTATTAGATTGTAAATTTATCAACGACATACAATTCAGACACTTTCAGGACAGACTAGGCTTGTGTGATTAATTGCTTTGAGTGATCACGATCGATTGTTTAAGAATAATTGTGAATAATCTCTTTCATGAGCCGGGGTACAAATTATCCATGCATACCGGTAACAACAATGGCATATCAATGACGAAAGCTGAAATGGTGGTTAGCAATGTCCATTTGTAGGCCAAGGGAAGACTATTTTTGAAAATGTATCAGTCATTCCAGTGATACATTTTCAAAAATAGTCTTCTCTTGGCCTGCAAATGGACATACATTCGCTGAGAAAATGTCAATGTTCGTGACTGATCACATTAAAGAGTAAATTAAGATGTAGGTTGTGAAATGTTAAGCAATACTTAGAAATTATTTACGATTATTCGATTACTTAATTTTTAATCGTTGAAATTCACGATTTAAAAAATAATTGCGATTTTCGATTTAATCGCGCAAGCCTATGATAGAGCATTACTACTTTTGTGATGGACTTGTATCATTTTAATTATGACTTCAGCGCCCAAGTGTGACAACCTGTCACTTTACTCTGATAAGTGATGTATTTTGATTGACAATCAGGGACCGATCTACCCATTCACCAATTAGCCAAATGCTAGTAAAATTGAAATCCAGCTAACAGAAAGCAGGATTGGCTAAAATCTTTGGCTAAAGATTAAAATCATATTTTATATATAGATTTCTAAAATAATTACCAGAACACTGAATTTTAAGAACATTTAAAGATAAATAGAGATATACCCTAAGTACGTATATAGAACTTAGTTCTCAGTACATTACAAACCAGCACTGAAATCCTAATATCTCAATTTAAGCAAGCTGTCAAATATTTTGAAAATTAATTTCCAGGAAACTGTTGCTGAGTTATTTTTTTCAAAATAAACAACATAATCTAGTGAATGGTATTTATTTCAAAGGTTTCCTGGCGATAAGATATTGCAGACATTGGATAACATTGGCTAACATATTTAACATTTGGCTAAGAAAATTGTAGTTGGCTAATCTGTTGGCTAATGCTTTCCAAAAGCTTGATCTGTCCCTGGATACTGATGAACAATTATTCCACTAAGGCAAGTTAACAACTTATAAAGATATGTCAATTCTTACTTTCTGGTGACAACTCTTGGTTGAGGTTTGATGTTGCGTGCAAGCCCTCGTATGGAGCGTAAATATCGTCTAACCGCCTCTTTAACACCTTGTAAGTGGTTGTGCTCAGACAAAGTGATCCTGGACCATGGATTAGACTCGGAACAATCAAGTAAGGCTACAGCTAAAGCGCGTCCAACCTGAAAATAAGACAACACAAGTATTTCAGTGTTATTCATTGTATGCTAAATTGGCAACACCTATAAACTTTGATGTGACTGAAAAAATAGCTGGTACATTCCAGTGAGATGAATCCTATCCAGGAATTTGCAATTAATTATAGTAAAAGACAGTAATATAGAAAACAAGCCGATTAGTAGAATAAATATCCACTATTCATGTTGTTTGTGCAAGAAACGCTTAATATATTGAAAACGTCTGACTTACATAAATCACACATAGATTAACCCATTAAACCGTACCACTCTGATGTCAATATTATATCTTTTACTGTGGCAATGATAAAGAAACTTGTATTTATTTTTCAACAATTTTGGTGGACGATGCTGCTGTCATAGACAGCAACATCTTCTAATAAATTTGTTGAAAAACACCAGTTCATCTTTTAATTTAATTTGAAAATTGTAAATTTTGACATCAGAGTGGTAAATGTTAATCTTCAAATTTGGTCAAGAAAATATTAATTTTCTCATAGAAATGTCCATTTGGCTGCTAAAAGATGACTATTTTTGGAAATTTAACTCTGGAATGACTGGCTCGATTATCAAGCCAGGCATTCTAGTGATAAAATTTAAAGCATAGATTTTTCTTGGTCTGCAAATGGACATTTCTGAAGAGCACTGCAGATGCCATTTTTGGCAGACTTGAGTGTTATAGTACCGTAATTTCTCGACTAAAGGCCACCCTCGAATATAGGACGCTGTCCCAAATTTGACCAAAATCCGCCCAAAAAACTCTTGTATTCAAGTATAACACGCTGTTAAATTTAGAAAAAATGTACCTTTAAAAAATCGAAAATTGGTATCAAAAATAACCATTACTCCGCGTCATGTTTAATGCATGACTAAAAATTATCATGATGTTAGAGAAATTATTAAATAGGACCGCCTAAATATCGTGTATCTTCAATAAAGATTGTTTATTACATCAAAATCAATCTAATTTTGGCATACAATGTCTCCTTGAAAACATCGAAATCGCGTAATAGAAACAGATTGTAATGGCTCTTTTGCATTTGGAGGCGCTGTGTGATCTTATGCGCTAACGGGAGTTGGTTATCTGGCTCTTTTGTGATTGGAGGCGCTGTGTAATCTTATGCGCTAACGGGAGTTGGTTATCAAACAGGTATGGGAACATTCAGTTCCTATCGCGCAATAATGATATATAGCAATTTCCGAGTTCCGAGTCCAGAATATTTATATCCGAGTACTCGCTCTAATTAGAATAAAGATCTTTTGCGATTGGAGGCGAATCACATGATTTATACACGTATCTTTTCTCGACACCAATTTATGTCAAATTCTGGATTAATTTTGATGTAATAAGTGATATGTATTAAAGAATAAGCAATATTTAGGCGCCCCAATTTAATAATTTCACTTCCGCTTGTTGTTTTTGGAGTATACATTAAACATAGTCGTCAGGCGGCGCGAATTGGCTAGGGTAACATTTAGTTCAATTTCCGTGGTATAATCTGTGACTTTTTAAGGAAAATTTCGACCCAAAAATGTGCAGAAGGAATGTTCTCGATTATAGTACGCACCCCCCTTTCTAGTACATGTGTTTTGACCAAAAAACTGCATCCTTTAGTCGAATTTTAACGGTATTAACCACCGTGCAGACAGTGACCATGTTGAGATAGTAAAGGAAATCAATCTTATACTTAGCAGGCATCATAGCACAGATTTGTGTCATTGGTATTAACTCATGCTAGGCCTTTAGGCAGCAATCGTTTACACTACATGTATGTCATTTTCAAAATGTTCAATAGAAAGTACTGCAACATCTTCCTCTCAGGTTATTTACCAAGTGTTCAACAGACGCTATCATGCCTATTGCAACTACGTCCCCTCATATTATTCTCAAAACGTTTATAGTTTTTGTCACATTAGGTGTGTGTGTCATATTAATTCTGGATGTCCCCGGGCCTCAAATTCCAAGACAATCATACTTAGTGAATAAAAAAAGCATCCGCTTTTGTTTCTACGAGAATTCTTAATACTTACCAGATGTACTATTATGACAATGTCTATTATCTAGTCTAGCTCAAAATAAACAATTAAAACTCCGCTCTCCTCGTCCTGCCCATACTGTGTCCGGGAATTACCATAGCCCCAGGTACCAAGTCAATTCCCAATCACAGTCAGATTCATCTTATATTTGCCTTGACAAACAGCAAAAGCAGCTCAGCCTCACCTCAGCGGGGCGGCTGAGGTAGGGTCATAGTACATCTGTTAAGTATTAAGAATTCTCGTAGAAACAAAAGCGGATGCTTTTTTGATTCTACTTCGAATAATACTTACCAGATGTACTATTATGATAAACTCCGGATTTCAATCAGCCAAGAAATACCGGTGGGAGAAGGTGAGGCTCGAACCAGCACTCATCTACCATCCAACAGAGAAGGTTGTGTAGAGATTAGAACCCTGGCATATGCTTGGGTTCTGCCATCTGACTCATAGAGTGCTAAACTTCCATGGTCTAGACCGCGCTCCCCCCCCATCTCTTTTGTCCGCACAAAATCCAGAGGGCTGTCAATGGGGATGCAACACCCACCAGACCCGTGTCAGCCCCAAGTCTCAGCTAGGGCAGTCCAGTAGAGTGCAAAGAAGCTACTACAACTTCTAATTTTGAAAAATTATCAGTATATCGATTAAGTTTTCAAATTGGAATGAGTCTAATGTCTGTTTGAGAGGATAAGTATACTCTTATATCAGACTATTTACTTAAGCAGCCTGATATTTCAACTGTAAGTAAATATTAATATATTCTTAGTCACCTAATTAATGTAAACACTCACCATTTTGAGTGCTTGATCTTTCCTGATTATCCCAGGAGCTCGGCCCAATCCACGGTCGTTCACTGGTCATGTGCATGGCTCTTGCTCAGTGCAGGAGGAAGTAACGTGCGATGTTTATGAAGTGGTGGTCGGATGTGGCTTAACTAATGTTCGACAAATTGGCGACAGCTACTGGATTAAGTGAGCTGGCGATGTCGCGAAGGTAGAAATCAGTAAATGACGACTCGGCATGCCATTGTGCTACAGACATCACCTCCTCTAATGAGACACCCTTAAAAAGTGCCGATGCTGCTGCTAATGCTCGGACCTGATGGGCGTTCGCACGATCAATCTGCTTTCCTGTAGCAATTTTGTGAGACATCTGAATAGCGTCAACTATCCAATGAGAAATAGTATCCTTCGAGGCACGCAAATGAGGAGCTTTGAGACATAACCACAGAGATTTCAGGTCATCTCTCCACTCCTCAGTACGTTTCTTATACATTTTCAGACATCTGACAGGACACCAAGCAGAAGAGTTTGGGTCATGTCTGACTAAACTTGGCAAATTGATCGGTTGACCTGGATATTTAAGTGACTGATTCTTTGCCAGGAAACAAAGACATGGAAGTAGTCTTAAACATTCACCCGTGACGACAAAACGGTCTTGTTCGGGAGAAAGCGCATGAATTTCGCTTCTCCTTCTCGCCGATGCTGCTGCAATCAAGAAAACTGATTTAATAGTTAACAGTTTAATATTTATAGATCTAATCGGTTCAAAGGGAGCATGCCCTAAAACCTGTAGAAACAAGAGATAGATTCCATGCTGGGATAGGAATTGGCTGTCTAGGTCGCAGATTGCTCATTCCATTAATAACTTCATTCAAAGTGTCATTCTCCACTCCTTCAATGGCCAGACTGGGAACGACTCTCTTCCCTGGCACCATTCTGCAAATTTGTTGATTCTATAATTATATGTTTTGGTGGTTGACCCTCTTCTGGCTGAAGCGACAAACTTCGCTGCTTGCTCAGAAAAGCCACCCTCAATTGCACGCTGCTTGACAACATCCATGCAGTCAATTTGAACATTTCCGGTCTGTCGTGAAGACACAGACCCTTGTTCTCAGTGATTAGATCCCTTCGTTCTGGAAGAGGGATTGGATTGCAGACCAGAAGGTCCAGCAGATCCGTAAACCAAGACCGGCCTGGCCAATGTGGGGCGATCAGTAGTACTTGGCATACCCCTTCTCTTATCTTTGCCAGAACTTTTGGGATGAGAATCGTTGGCGGAGACGCACACGCGTACATTCCTTTCCAACTCATTGCCAGTGCGTCTACTGTCAAGGCTAGCGGGTCCGGGATCGGTGACACGTATGTGACCATCTTTGCATTCTGTTTCATCGCAAATAGTTCCACATTTGGTTTGACCCAATGTTTGAATAGAACCTCCGCTACCGATTGGTTGAGCTGCCATTCCGTCGGACGACAAACCATCCTTCGACTGAGTGCATCTGCTAAGATGTTCAGTCTTCCTGGAATGTGTGCTGCCCGAAGAATAATATTCCTCTCTTGGCACCACAGCAGAAGGTTCCAAATCATTATGCACAACTCTGGTGACCTCGTTCAAATAGGACACCACTGTTGAGTTGTCTGTCCTTATTAGGACAATCTTGTCTCGAATTAAATTCTCGAACTTTCGAAGCGCTAATACCACCGCTAATAGTTCGAGAACATTGATATATTTCTGCGCATTGGTCCGATCCCATTCCCCTGACACTGATCGATTGTCCAATACCGCTCCCCAACCCATCGTCGATGCATCTGTGAAGATGGACATCTGTGGTTGAGGAGGTTGTAGAGGAACACCTCGCAGGAGATTCTGTTCTGATAACCACCACTGAAGATGGAATATCAATGGTTCTTTTACTGGAATTCTCAGAGACAACGGATCCGTTTTCTGAGACCAGAACGACATTAAATACATCTCAATCGGCCTGCGCCTGAGTGCCGCATAAGGCACCACTTTCTCCAGAGACACTAGTAAACCCAGTATCCTGAGAAATTGGCGCGCCTTCAGATAGGCTCCTAGAGAAATTGACTCCAAAACTGCAATCAGGCTCCTGACCCTGCTCTCCGCCGGAAAAGCTACGCCGTCCCTGAGATTGAAAAATATTCCCAGATAAACAAACTCCTGGGATGGAGTCAATACTGATTTCTCTAGATTCACAATCCATCCTAGATCCTTTAGTAAGGCTAGGACTACCTGAAGATTGTTGCGCAGAGTGACTGGATTCCCTGCCTTCAGCAGCCAGTCGTCTATGTAAGTATGAACAGCTATGTTTCTCCTGCGAAGATAAGAAGTCATGGCGAGGACCACTTTTGTGAAGATCCTCGGCGCTGTGGTCAGGCCGAATGGAAGCGCATTGAATTGATTGCGGACTAAATGAATCGCTTTCTTCTGCTGAAGACTTTCGATTTCCGAGCAAAAGACCTCTAGACGATCGGATTCCCTTGGAACGGGAGTCCATACTGGAGTCGAAGTTAACGGAACTAATGATTGACGGATGAGCCAGTCCGGAGCGTAGCCGTTTCTCAACCATTGACAGACCAAATAATCTTGCACAATCTGTTCCCATTTGTCTGAGAACAGTTGTAGTCTGCCTCCGACGGAAGGAATCTGCACACAACTCGCGATCGATGTTGTACGAGACGACGCTAATTCGCCTAGGTGAAGATCTTCGACTCCCCTCGTTCCTGTTGTTACCGGAGCGGATCCCGCCGGAAACCCATCAGGACCGTCCCCCACAGCCACCCCGTGGTTTCTTGGCAAATGACAGTCCGGAACCACCACCACGGCTATCCTTACGGTAGCTGCTACGGCCCGAATTGCCACCCTTCCTGTCCTCCTCATACGGCCTCTTACTAGAGGACTTGGATGAAGAGGAATGATCAGGACCTTGAGAGCCGGATGGCCGATGGGCATCACGGCCAGAAGGACGGAAGGGCGATCTTTGGCGCTGCCTCTGCTGCTCCTGGCGGTGCTGTCTGTAGGACTGTTGCGGCTGAGTCCTTTTCGTCGACTTCCACGACTTGCCGACTACTTCCTGTTCTGCGACCATTGAAGCGACCTTGGATACGGCTTGCCGTGCCGAGCCGCAGAACAAGCCTGGACCAATGAATGGCGCAGAAGATAACGTAGCCCTCATCTCAGGTCCTGGTTCTACAAAATCGAGAACCATTCGCCGTCGCTCAGCCAATGATCTCGTGATCATCCTGGCCAGGCAATCTTGAGATAGGCGCATGGTGTCCCGGATAATTCCGGGAGCAGCCTCTGGCACTACCCCACCTTCAGCCACGCAGGTCAGCATACCCTGCAGGATGGTACAACCGTGCGAGAGGGCCACCATGGCAGCCCTTGCTGCATCTTCAATGAGGGTCAGCTCATTGAACGGATCTTTGTTAGTCTGGGAAACTAACGGATGAGAACGTCGCTTAGCCTTGCCAGCCAACGGCCTATTCAACGCCTCCCTCTCCCCGACGGAAAGCCATGGGACCCGGGCATACTGGTGATAGGCAAGCTCCGGAAAACGGACCCTACTCCTAATCTCTTTTGGGGCCTTCGGTAACGTAAAGTCTGGCTGGACCATACAGTACGCTGCTACATCCAACATGTCAGAGGTCAATGTATCCAAAGGCAGAGCAGGCATGGCCGAAGAGCCACTGGACAGAGCGCTAGCCGCTCGCTCTGACATCCGCTCCATCGCCGGATCACGCTGAGATCCCTGATCTGATGCCAACCCTAGACAGCCAGACATCCATTGAAAGACCTGCACCCATTCAGCCTCAGTGGAAAATGATGACTCATCCATCAAGGGACTGCCATTTTCATCTTCTTTCTCGCCCTTGGATGAGGCAGACACCAACGATCCATGCTGAGGACTGCGAACCTGTTTACTAGTGTAAACCATGCCCGCCGACCGTGCACTTGCGGCTCCAGTATCCAGCGACTCGCCGGATAAGGATCCAGCACGGGAGCCGTGATCACAGCCGCATTACCAAAGGAAACCCGCCAGAGCCCGTAGCCACCGGCGCCGGGATACCGTCCGAAGCCGTGAAACACGACTCCAATGGCAGCACGGGCTGAACAAAATCTGGATAGAAAATGCCCGATGGAATGTCGACATCACCACCCGGCTGGCAAACCCGTACGTAGCCCGAAGGAGAACCTTGGGACGTTCTGGTTACAGCCATAACGGAAAGATCTGGCATGCCGGAATCCTCTTGGGCCAACGTAAGAGTAGGTGCAGGTGCAACACCCTCCGCAGTACTGATCGGACCACCGAAAGGTAGTCCTGCACCAGTCTGCATCAACGGGATCCTGGATTGCAGGGACTGAAACATGGCTTTAAACTGGGCTGCCCAGACACCCAAAGCCGAGTCCATCCTCTCATTCAGGCGATCCTCCAAACCTCTGTTGGCCGCCTGATCTGCCTTGGCCGCCTTGTCCCTCGCGATTCTGTCCAGATGCGCACGCCGATCATGGTCGAACTCCGCCACCAACTCCGACGACCACTTCACGCAAACATCGCACGGGCTTCCCACCTTGCACAAACTACGCAGTGGTGACCAACAAATCTCCGCTTCATGAACCGATTGCATTTGGTACATAAGGTGTCCAGACCTTTAGGCCTCTGCGAACACAAAGCAAGAATTAAAATGCTGCACATGCGCACAACAACTTGATTGTAATCATAGAATTACTTAAAACATTAACTTTCTCTTAAATTAATGATAATCAAGTTCTAAGGCAGGAAATATTTGAAATTTTTTAGAGTGAAAATTAATAAACACAGCTTGGAAAATTAACTAATCATTAAAATAACCAAGAAAGACGTACCGATCGCTACAAACACCTTCATCAATAAAGTGAAGACTAAAGATCGGCAGCAACAGAGTGCATAGATACGCCAAGCCGAAGGCAAACCTAATTCATGGGCGCCATCCATCTTGAAAGGAACCGATTCGCAAGAGAAATTACCCGAGTACCCGCATAAGGCTTAAACAGTAAAGGGTACTGGGCCGATTCCAACAATGGCTACCATTTTAAAACAATGTGCCAATTTAAAGAAAATTCAATCATTCATTACGGCACGAATGTATAAATTCTAGATTGATACAACCTGCCCCTGAGATTATTCTCCTTTGTCCTCCATGATGCCAGCAATGGATATCTTGAAAGAACGCTAATTCCGTTAAAATTTGCAAAAATTTTAGAGCCTAGAACATGCGATTGAATAAGTCAGCAAAATAGACGAATCTGACTGTGATTGGGAATTGACTCGGTACCTGTGGCTATGGTAATTCCCGGACACAGTATGGGCAGGACCAGGAGAGTGCGGAGTTTTAATTGTTTATTTTGAGCTAGACTAGATAATAGACATTATCATAATAGTACATCTGGTAAGTATTATTCGAAGTGGAAAGATGTTGATACTGTGAAAATCAATGGAAGCAAATTACTTTTACAGACTAACAAATATTTTGAAATTCACCCTGGATTTCCATGCCAGGGTTTCTTGGTAAATATAATATTTACATATGCTGATAATCTATTATATTAATTATTTAACATACACGGAGACAGTAAATGTCATTATCATCATTGTGATTATCATCATCATTATCATTGCTATTATTATTATCATCACCCTCTTCGCTATCATCATTATCATCATCACTATGATCATCATGAGAATTATCATCATCATCATTATCAACATTTTCATTATCACTATCATTATCATCATCAACATTTTCATCATTATCATCATCACTATCATTATCATCATCAAAATTTTCATCATTATCACTATCATTATCATCATCATCATTATCACTATCATTATCATCATCAACATTTTCATCATCGATATCATTATCATCATCGCTATCATCAACATTTTCATCATTATCATCATCGATATCATTATCATCATTATCATTACAATGGGCTGCTCACCTCCTCAAAGTGAATAGCTGTGTATTTTGGAGGAAAACCTGCCAAAGGTGGTGGGGTAGCGCGTCCCTGGTCACCATAAGCTGGTGGAATAGCATTCACCATTCGGCCAGTGTTATAGTTGCATTCCAGTGTGTAACTAAAAAATAGAACGAAATAATAACAGACCTGTTAACCCTTTAATGGTCATGCCGGCCAAAATTGGCCTCTGTTATGGTCTTGTTAAATGTCCATTTACAGGACAAGAGATAGTTTTTTAAAATTTACCACTAATGACTGGCTCGATAACAGAGCCAGTCATTCCAGTGATAAATTTTCAAAAATGGTATTCTGTTAACCTGTAAAGGGATATTCAATAGACAGACATTTAAATTTCTTGACCAAATTTAACCATTAAATGGTTAATGGCAAAGCCAGCCAAAACCGGCTTACAATAGTCTTGAGGAATGTCTATTCTTCGAAATTTAACCAATGGAATGACGAGTTCAATAACCTTGCCCGAGTCATTCCAGTTGTACATTTTCAGAAATTGACATCGCTTGACCTTCAACTGGACAAGTAAATATCTAAGTTTTCTTGAATATATATGATAAGTAAACATTTAAAAAATAAATAGTCATACCTTGTGAGACACTTGTTTATAAAGAGTATGTTCATATATGGTTTGAACAATGTCTTTTATAGACATCAAACATAATCATAACAATGTCATCTTTAATTTCAGATTCCTCAAAGTACAATATATACTTATAGCAATGCCAAGTGACCATTATTAGTGTCCTTTTGCATTACTTTTGAAAAATCTATTACTGGAATAACTGGATCGGTTATCGAGTCAGTCATTCCAGCGTTAAATTTTCAAAAATAGTCTCCTCTTGATCTGCAAATTATGGACATTTCTCAAGAACACTGCAGAAGCAATTTCTTTGCCAGCTTGAGTGCTAAAGGGTTAATACTAATTAACACTGATATGATTATTGACCAAAAATAGTAATAAATGCTAATTCTAGATATACACTACAGCTCATGTTTCCAAAACCAAAACAAAAACACGTTAATTAGTCCAAGCTTGAACACAATATAAGAAATGTTCTCTTGAATATTTTGAGTTTATCCATCAATCATATGACGTCATACTCAACTGCGTCATAATCAATGAAGCTATGAATGACATAGATACATTCGTCATGAACGCTTAATTGATAACAGACCAAGTGTTGTTGTACGAATAGTATGTCTTTACTATGTCACAAAGATCGATCTCAACATGGCGAAGTGCGGGTGGAGCTTAGCTAAAACTGGCTTCCTCCATTGGATTGGAAACCATTGCTGCCTTCCAATGCAGTCATGTTTAAAATATTCAACAGTACATTTTTTTATATTTGGAAGCATTTTCAGTTATTTCTGAGCTGTACTATGTACTATTGATGAAACTGTTCACCTATTAACATGTACCTGTTAATAATACCGATTGCTTTATGAATGGCCACACGACCACTCCCTTCTTTGGACAAGCCATCACGTTTATCTTTGGTATACATATTCCTTTCAGTGAAATTACAGCCAGGAAAGTCAAAATGTGCAGTATTCATTGAAATCAACTTTGGATAGAGCATATTCTCTACCTGCAGTTAAGAAAGTCATATTGATCTACAGTAGAAAACACGATCATTCATTTTACAATTTAATATTTATTTTAACATTCACAAATCATTATTAACACTAATGGTCAAATTTGGTCATAAAAATTATTTTCTTATCACATGTCCATTTACAGGCCAAGAGAATACAATTTTTGAAAATTTATCACTGGAATGACTGGCTCAGTTATCGTGCCAGTCATTCCAGCAGTAAATCTTCAAAAACTGTATTTTCTTGACCTGTAAATGGGCACTCCACAAGACAATGGCAGAGGCTGGTATGACCATTAAAGGGTTAATAACATATCATTGCCACATTTGTTTATACGACACAATTTTAAGCCTCACATTTACTAGGTTAAAGGGTTATAAGCGTGTCACTGATTTCCAGAACATGTGAAGACCAAGAAACCTTAGATTTAAACCCTATAGAGTACTAAAATTTCATATGTCGAAGTTTTTTTCAGTTTACATATCTCGCTTGTTTTTATTTTAGAAACAAAGATGCTGTAAGCGGGTGCGGTCTATGAATATTACCGAAATGCCCATCAAACATTTATATGCACTGACATAATCCTTTGACATCCCTGAGAGAAAGGTTAAATATGACCATACCTACACTACAGATCTATAAAGTGCAGAATGTACTATTTCCCACAGTCCAAAAACAGCTGATTCCCTATTAATGGAACCTTCCAGTTTATCCATCAATAATCAATGACGTAATGAATGAATGAATGAATGAATGAATGAATGAATGAATGACATAGATAAGTTTGTCACAAATGCCTAATTGATGACTGACTCAGCATTATTGTGAGAATTGTATGGCTTTACTATTTAATAAACATGCTGTTCAAGTTGAATATTTTGAAACTAATTTGACTGGGCACTGGCAGAACACTACCCTGTCAAATTAGTTTGAAAATATTCAACAGCTTACCTGTATAGATTTCTGGAAATTGATAGTCAGGGAGTTTAGGGATCGAAGTTTAGGGACCAAAACGGGTGAAGTGTGGGTGGAGCGCAACTAGCGATGGGCAGGGCATAGCTAAATCTGAATTCCTCCATTCTGTTCTAAAATGGGAAAACATGTCAGCAACACTACCAAAACTTACTTATCACAAATTATATATGTACCATTGGAAAGAGATTATGGTGCGTGCGTAAAGGCATATTTCATAATTCATTTGATTACCTAGATATAATATGCTAAACAACATTTATGACATGGTACAGATAAAAATACAGAAATTGTTTACATTATTTGACTGAAAATAATTGCTGTCCTACGAAGCAGCAGTGTTATGGGTCTCTCACTCAAGTATCTGACATAATCAGACTATGTCACTTGTTAGCTGACATAACAATCACAGAGAGCCATCACGAAAGAGGTAACGGTCCGACAGTAACATCATAAATTGTATCTTTTTAGTGAAGTTAAAATAATTAATAAACATTATGTTGAATGTTGTCTTTCAAATTAGTTTCAATAAATTCAACAGCTTACCTGTAAAGCTACCTTGAATGTGGTTGTGATGTGCGATTCATTGTTCAATGTGATAAAAAGGAGGAATCAAATTTTACCTATGCCTCACCTATCTTTAGCTAAGCTTCACCCACACTTCGCCCATGCTGGGATAGATCGATCCCTGAACTCCCTTACTATTTATTTCCAGAAAAGTATACACATAAGCTGTTTAATGTTTTGAAACTAATTTGATTGGATGCAGTTGTTGAAAATATTCAACATGTTTATTAAGTAGTACAGACATACAATTTGTACAACAACGCTTAGTCCGTCAATAATTAAGCATTTGTGACGACCTTATATCTACGTCATTCATGATGTAATTGACTATGACATCATCCTACACATCACATAGTTGATTATGACATCATATGACTGACCGAGAAACGGGAATGTTCCATTGATTCAAATGTGCACGCAAAATGGGCAGAGCTTAGCTATGTAGAAATAGGCTAGAAATGGGTGGGGCATACCTAAAACTGGAGCTCATTATTCTCAGGTGAAACACCAGGTTAAATTGCCTTCAATATGTTGACATGACAATATGTCTATGATTCATCACAAAGTGAAACATTAAAATTACATACCTGAGTGTCTTCATTTTCAAAGTAATTTCCATAAATAAAACATCCACGTTTTGAAGCATGCCCATGCAAGTCTACATAAGCAGCGATTCCACTCTCTGATGGTGGAATATCTAGAAGTCGCTTATCAGACAGATGTGGTGAAACAGCAGTAGCATTCACAGATTGAGTTGGCGTAAAGTCAATGTCATCATCTGATCCTTCATTCCCTGGTCTATCTAACACACTCACTTCAGAATCGCTTTCATATGATAAACGATTTAATGAAAGATGGAGAGGGTTCTTGCCATCTTTTACACTAAGTCCTGCTAGACGAGCCACAAGCAAATTAGCCGGTGATTTGCAATAGTTTGCATTAGAACTGTTCTTGTTCGCAGAAGCCACATTGTGGAAATTGTTTGTGAAACTATTAGCACTAACTACACTACTGTCCGTTGATGACACAACGTTAATACCCCTAAGAACTTTTGATGATTCAACAGATGATGCTAGACCTGACAGATCTAAAGGTTCTACTCGTGGCAAGTGTGACTTAGAACGATTGGCATGCTCTGGTGATGGATTTGGAATTGGAACACTGTTGTGTGCTATACTTCTACCACTAATTACATGATTTCGATCCTGACTAGGGAGAGAAACATTGTTGTCATGGAGACAATTATCACAGTCATTAGTTATTTGATTCGTTAATACTGGACATTTAGATGCATTGAGCACCTCTGTATTAACAGTTCGCACATCACAACAAGCAAAGTCTGATGTATCTATACACTCAATAGTAATACTGTTCCTATGGTCGCAAACAGCACCGCCATTTTCCTCAGATAATGAATGCTGTACTTCTTCAACATCTAATCGTAGTACATCTATCTGATCCTGATTCATACTACATGTTAATGCTTTCTTAAACAAGCCACTGTCACTCTGGGTACCCAGAGCACGCTTACTACAAAAATCTTCAGACAGTTTCTCAGATTTCTGCTCAGCACTGTGTTCTTTAATCACTCGAGAATGTGTGTGGTGAAATACTAATAAACTTTTAGCTGCATAAATGGATGGATAAAGACTAAAATCCGGATCAAGATACATCCGGTTGAGATTTACGCCTCGTGAGTCTGTGCGATAGTGACCCAATTTGACACCATCTGGGTTGAGCATGGGAATAAGTTTGAAAATGTACTTTCTGCGTAGTACTTTTGCTCTTTCATCATCAGAGCGCAAGATAAAGTCCAGTAAGCCATTAAACACAAAGCTGCCTGGTGTTTCACCTGGGTGTACACGACTGCTCATGAAGTAAACCTGCAAAAAAACACAATCATTAATAATAATAATTAACCGTTTAACATTTACAGACCACAAACGACAAATTCTTTATGACGTAAAGAATATGCTGAATATTTTGAAACTAATATGACTGGGAGCTATTGCTAACTATCGGAGCAAAAAGATCTAGTCAAATTAGTTTCAAAATGTCAACAGCTTTCCTGTATAGTTGTCTTAAAATAAGAAAATTTATCAAATTTCTTTTTTACGAGTGAGATGACATACTTACCTCCCTAACACTCTTGTATACTAGTATATCGGCTCTAAATTCAATAATATTCAGAATTATAAATAGTTAGGTGTCCCTACTGGGCAGGTGGAATGTACACAGTCATGCACATGTCAGACCCCACCTCCGCGCATGCGCATACTGGTACTTCCGTTACTAAATATTGGCTGACATAGAAGCAACTATTCAAATAACCAAAGGACCAGGCCTCCGTGGGGTGGAGGGGCCGGGATCCTGTTAGGGAGGTAAGTATGTCATCTCACTCGTGAAAAAGAAATTTGATAAATTTTCTTATTTCACATCATGCGAACATACTTACCTCCCTAACACTCTTGATAAAAGCCAGAATTTGAAAGTAAATTTGGCGGGAGGGAGGCAAGGTCCTAAAACCAGTTCACCCTTGAAGAGTCTAGCCCTGAATTTTCAAGAGATTTAAAACATCTGAAACTGTGTCTGAAAACACAACCAGGAATAGAATTTAGCAATGGATAATCGACTAATGAAGAAAGATTGATCAAAAGGCAAATGCGATCCACCCCCTCTTTCTGAGGAAGGTTAGGAAAAAACGCTGCTCTAAATGACTAGCACGTTCTCTAATACTTGAACCAAGTATTACTAGACATTGGAAAAAGAAGAATTGCTTCATTTTCAAAAACTCTCTGAAAGAACCACAATTAAGAGACATTAACCATCACCCTATTAAATAAAAACATGACAGATTCAGCAAGACAAAAAACAAAATGGTCACGTATACTGACCTCTGATGTCTTGAGCGCGGAAATCACCTCTTCCCCCATATGGATGAAGAGAATGTAACCAGAAATAGTAAGGATTCCCTACTAACAAATGTGATATTTGTAAATAGCAGACGAGGAAAACTAATTACAAATAAATACCTCTGCATTATTTTCTAAGGACTGAGACGGCGAGTGGGTTGGAAGTGTCATGGAGATAATGGTTGGTAAAACTCGATTCACAGTGCCAGCGCTCCAGATAAGGCGCGTACAAGCATACTATACGCATAGAAATTGTCCATGTACGCAGACATATAAATATGCATGCGTACCATGTACACCTCAAGTAAATGCTGTACGCGTCAGTGTATTAATCTGTCCGTACTGGTCTGTTGCCATTATCAAATATAAGTGTTCATTTCAGGACGTGCCATTGCGCCATAGTCCCCTAAATTCCAACCAGGGTGCAAAATAAATAACCTAGTGGGTCAAACAGGCGCATAAAATATCTACACGAAAACTGGACACGTAGCTGTTAAACGCGGAAGATTTTGTAATTTTGTCTGAAAACTCTTCACACAAAGCCATACGTGTATGGTTTAGCCAATGACAACTCGCCCGTATAATGATAGGCCAATGAAACTGTGTGTTATGTAGCATTCAATGTAAATGGAAGAGTATGCAGAGAACGCAGTCAATTCCGATAATTTGATTGGACCAATTGGAAAATGACGTAGCCACATAAATTATGAATTAAAAAATGGCCCATTAGCGAAGGTCAATCTCTGATACGTGAGTAGATTCCAAACGCATCACTTTGTTGAACTTTGTTACAAAAAAATCAGAGCCACTGAGGTGGCGTTGCTGACATACCACGATATAAGCGTAAAAGCAGTGCCTATACCATCACTAGCCGGTATGATGTCCGTCTCTGCAAGAGGGTATTCTTTTCTTTGTACAAGACCATTGCTTACCTATATGCGTGTCAATGAAAGAAATTCCCGCACCAATATAATCCAAGTTTGTCTTTCAGAAACTCTGAACCTCCACGAAGGCATATCTTATATGAGTGGAGATGGAAGATTTTTTAATTCTGAATATTTCATTAGATACAGCAAAATATACAGAAATATTTGTAAAAGTTTGTTCTTTCAATCTTATTTTAATTGGAGAGGTAATTATAGCAAAAACTTTTAATATGAAATTTACAACAATTTCCATTGGTAGGCTAAAGCATTACTCTGCCAATAACAACTGCAAGTTCTCTTCACCTGAATTAGTTTACCGGCAAATATTAAAAGATCTTCTTTCTTATTACGGTAACCAATATATTAGCGCTTCTAACCTTGGATTATATTTTTAGTAAGAAACTTGTCAAGATTAAATGAACAATATTCTAATTGCAATAACTTGTCTTGTCAGCACTTCTACACCTTACTCCCATCTTAATCAAATAAGAAGCAAAAAACTGGAATTTCCCTTCTAAATAAAGAAACGCTCCATCAGGCTTACCGTATGTTATAGTTGAAAACAATTTGACTAACTTCTGTAAGTGGTTAATTGGTGTCTGTAATTTTTTTCAATCAAACTAGCTTCTAAATTTACCTCCTTTAAAACAAATTTCAGAATTCAGAATGACAATCATTATTATAGCAATAATATTTATTCATTTGCCACTATGTCACAGAGATAGTCTTTAGAATGCTAGTGTATCTCTGTAGGCTAATCATATTTTCATTCAGAATTAAAATCTGGTAGGCATGACTGACTAGTTAGCTGATCAAAGCAATGGGTCCCAAACACCCTGCCCCAACTATAACATGTAACTGTTTTCTGACCTTAGGAAATAACGTGGAGGGGTTTCACTAAAGCTGGTCAAAAACGGCTTAGCAGTGGTCTTGGGAAATGTCCATTTGCAGACCAAGAGAAGACTATTTTTGAAAATTTACCTCTGGAATGACTGGCTCGATAATCAAGTCAGTCATTCCAGTGATAAATTTTCAAAAAAAATTTTCGCTTGGTCTACAACTGGATATTTTCTCTGATTCAACATTCAATATTATTTATTCAATATCAAAATATAAATGTCATGGATTCAACTAGGTTGTCCACATCAGGCATCATGTCTGAGAAAGTTGAAATTTTCTTGAATAAACTTGAGGGTTAAAGAAGACACAGTGGTCAAAAGTGAAAAGGTCTTGTACTCCTCATCCATAATGTCGTCAGTTGAAAAATTAAGGAGTACCGTACTCCCAAGTGAAGAAAGTTATCTGGAGCACTGCACAGTGCCACTGGGCTACTGACCACTTCGGCTCAATGAGTCTGCTAACAGATTCAGCCTTCCCGGAATATAAACTGTTTTCAAGGTGATCATATGAGCCATGCACCAGCAAAGCAGTTTCCATCTCATCATACAGAGACTGGGCGACTTCGTTCCGCCCTGGCTGTTTATGTAACTCACTACTGTTGAGTTGTCTGAATGTATCAACACAAACTTTCCCTCCCCTTCCATTAAGAAGTGTTCCACGCCTAGGATTACAGCTCATATTTCTAGCATGTTAATATGCTCCCTTGACTGATCCAGATACCAAAGCCCTGATAATGTGGCATCTTAAAGGCAAGCTCCCCATCCCTCCATCGATGCATCCGTAAACATCATTACTTGAGGGTGGGGAGGGGTCAACATGACCCATGCCAGGAGATTCTTTCTCTCCATCCACCACTGAAGGTGATGAATGAGAGGATCCAACACTTGAATGCGCGAGTCCAGTGATCCTGAACTCTGCATCCACTGAGTCATGAGAAACAGCTGAATCGGCTGCCTGCGCAAGGCTGCCTGAGGAATGACTGGTTCCATTGAAAGCATCATACCTAGCATTCTCAGATAGACTCGTGCTAGAATATGACGACTGCTGCAAACCAATTGAATGCACGAGAGGAGATTCTCCACTCTCTCTCTCTCTTGGGATGGATAAACATATCCTATCTCCAGATCGAAGAACATACCCAGGTAAACAAACTTCTGGGATGGAGTTAGCTCTCACTTTTGAAAGTTAATTATCCAGCCTAAATCTGTGTTTTTAAAACTATCTCCAGATTTGCTGTCTGGGTTGTGTTACTTTAGCAATCAGTCATCTATGTAAGTGTGGACTGCTAAATTTCTCCTGCGGAGGAAAGCTGTGATAACAAGGACCACTCGAGTGAAGACCCTCGGAGCCGTCCAAATTCTGAATCGGAGAACTTTGTATTCCCATTGGCGTCCTTGAAAAGCAAATCTCAGGAACCGACGAAAACTCCTTGCAATGGGAATGTGGAAATAAGCATCTTTCAGATCTATCGAAGCTGTCCACATCCCTTTCTCTAACACCAACAACACTGATTTTATTGTTTCCATTTTGAAACTTGGTGTGTCTATAAACTTGTTTAGAGGTTTGAGGTTGAGAATTGGTCTCCACCCACTGGTGTTCTTTGTCACAAGAAACACGGTTGAATAGAAGCCCGGGCAATCTTGCGCCGGTTGAACTGCTTCTTTTAGAATTAGAGATTATATCTCCTCTTCTATGCACAACCGCTTGTCTGGATCTCTTGGAACTCGAGTCCAGATCGGCACCAGAGACAAATGCAATGGCGGACCTATTATCCATTCTGGACCGTATCCACGCTAAAAGCCATTGCAAGACTAAGCGGTCCTAAATTAACTGCTCCCACACCTGAATGTGGAAAGTCAACCAACTTCCCACTGGTGCACCTGGGGTTAGCGGGGTGCACATAAATTTTAGAAGTGGGCGTGTCCCTGGTATGTGTGACAACACCAGTGGTACCTGTGGTAACCGAAAAATCTTTTCAGCCATCAGGCCCGGTTACCACATGCTGCTCCCTGCGTGCCATGCCCAGCGCCACGCACGCGCACCTCGGTGCATGGGCTGCTGTCTGGCTGGCTGCCCTTGGAGCGCTGGCTGACGTACAGCAGCACACTGCTGCTGGCACAGCCGGCAAGGTTTCTGAACCCGGCCGGCCTGCTGGCCTCTGACACTGCCAGCACCACCACGAGCGTATTGCTGTCAAACAGCCGAGGGCTGAACACACACATGTTCTCTGCGCAATACTTCAAATTGTGCGCCCCGTGCCCTCTGGTTGTTGACCAAGTTCACTGTTTCTCGGAGGTGCCGACAACCCTCACCGCCAAACAGACCAGGGCCTGCCATCGGCGCTTGCAATAAGCGCGACTTGAGCTCTTGGGATGGGCACAGATTGTCTAGTGCAAACGTGCGCCTTGTCCTCAGTGACTTGATCCTGGATGGCTCGTTGGACTGTGACTGGACTAGGCTGCTGGTGAACCGAGGCTGCTACTACCCCTGATAGCAGTTGAAAGACGTGAGACAGCGCACTGATTGCTGCTCGCGAACTTTCCTCAGTATCACGCAGTGCGGCATTTGCTGAGCGCATAGCGCCTGAGCACAGTGCTCCCGTGTCAGCACGAGAGCCTGGCCGTGTGTCTTCACCGAGTGGACTGACTGGCAGTAACTCGACAACATCTAGCAACCTTGCAGGGGGAGGGGGATGGCGGGGCCTTCACGAGGTGACCTTCCAGTCTAATCGACTCCTCTGCCGCAGCGGACATATCTACGATATGCTCAGCATACGGCAGAGATTGAGCCGAGGTGGCCAACGGCTTAGCCTGTAACCATGCCCACGGGTTACTGGCGGCCGTTTCATCCACGAAGAACTGTGGTCTGACAGCGAGGAGTCACGCGCACGCATCAGACCAGTCTTCGTCCGTGGCCACCTGCGAATTGCCGATGAGCAGTGGGCCCTCATCATCTTAAATGGAATTCACAGGTGGGGCTGTGGAGGAGGCTACAGACGTACCCGACTGCACGGGGAATGCATATGGGCCTGTGAGGGCTGGCATGACATTCTCCATGGCCAGGCCCCGCACCGGGGCTGTGCTCATGTGAGGGGCATAAGCCACACTAGGACGCTCCGGGTCGTCCATGTAAAATTCCACGGCTAAGCATGGTATCTTATAGGGGCGGCCATCTGCTCCAAATCGGCTGAATCATGAAACCCGCTCCTGAGTGAACAGTACCATAGGTGCGAGCGGCCGCACTCCCCATGAGGGGAGTGTAAACGCTCGCATCCATGGCTCCATGATCGTCCCGTGGGCCGAGCAGGTAGTCTTCATCATCTTCCTGGTCAGGAAAGTTAGACTCCGGGTTAGCAAAGAGAGCTAACACAGACTGACCAGGAGAATGCCCGTAGACAGATGATGAGCGTCCTCCACGAGTGATAGTGGTCGGGCCCGCCTGGTGCTACTCACGCCGCTGGATCACCAGGTGATGCGAACATCAAGCCTGGGTCCAAGTAGACTGCCCCTGGATCACCAACTTTGTCCGAATTAGGAGGCTATGATCCAGGGATGGGGGTTACCTGCACTGAGGTCGATGCGCAGGAAGTTGAAACACCTGTGCCCAGCAACATGCCGCGAAGCATGTCAGGCATCAGGTCCTTCAAAGTCCTGCATATCCCACTCACTAACTCTACCTTGAAGGCCTCCAGCTCACCCTTCTCGGAGACCGCTTTGCCCCTCTCCTCCTTCCTCACCCTCTTGCCGTCCTTTGCCTTCATCTTCGCCTGAGAACAGAAGAATTCAGAGGTTATTTCCCCTTCCCCCCCTCTTTACATACATGTATAGCACATTTGTTAGAAAGCCTACAATCGGTGCAAGATGGGCAGAGGTGGGGGAAGAATCTAGCCTTAAGATGCTTCAGACAAGAAGGACATGATGACTTCTGCAAAGGCAGACATATGAAGAGAATGAGTAATTAAATTTGTTAATTTTGTTAAAGATTAAATAAAAAACCCAACAAACTCGAGAGAGAAGACAACCACTTTAATTAATGACAACCCCGAAGGGACAGTTGTCTTCATAAAAAAAAAGGAATAAAAAACACAGACAGGGATAACATGAGAATGTTAGAAAGAAGAGAGAGACTGATTATGACACCCAGTTATCTCTACACATTCATAACATAATAATGATAATGATATCAAGAGATCCTCTTTTCAAAAACAAGATTATGACGTATCTGAGAACCCATGCACAACAACAAGAGAGAATACAGTGCAATAAGGATGGCAGCAAAAATGGATACAAATTTCAAATAATTAGGTGCCATAACTAATGACCTCCCTTATCTTGAGCACAGGTAAACCATCCTCTTGTGCAGAAATCTAAACGAAATCAAGGATTTCTTTTTCACGAGAGAGTTGATACTTACCTCCCTAATACTTTTGATATTGCTAAATATTGGCTTTCACTCAATAAAACACTCAGATTAAAAACAGTTAGGTGCCCCTACTGGGCAGGTAGTCAGAGGTAGTCCGGCGGATGCCAGCCCCACCACCGCGCATGCGCCAACTACTACTTCCTCTGACTAATTTATTGGCTAACACATGCAACTACCAAGAGCCTGAAGACCGAGCCTCTGTGGGGTGGAGAGGCCGGGTCCGTATCTAGGGAGGTAAGTATCAACTCTCTCGTGAAATAAATGAAATCAAGGATTTCTTTTTTCACGAGAGAGTTGATACTTACCTCCCTAATACTTTTGATATTGCTAAATATTGGCTTTCACTCAATAAACACTCAGATTAAAACAGCTAGGTGCCCCTACTGGGCAGGGAGTCAGAGCGTAGTCTGGCGGATGCCAGCCCCACCACCGCGCATGCGCAGACTAGCACTTCCTCTGACTAATTTATTGGCTGATACACATGCAACTATAAAGAGCCTGAAGACCGAGCCTCTGTGGGGTGGAGAGGCCGGGTCCGTATCTAGGGAGGTAAGTATCAACTCTCTCGTGAAAAAAGAAATCCTTGATTTCGTTTATTTCACATCAAGAGTATACTTACCTCCCTAATACTTTTGATATTGCCAGAATTCGACAGTGAATTCGGCGGGAGGGAGGCGAGGTCAAAAGACCAGCTCATCCCTATACGCTTTTCTGCGTTTAAGGCACTTAAACTTCTGAAACTGTATGAAAAAACAGTCAGGATTTGACTAACCATCGGATAACACCCCCGATGTATGAGAGATGACCGAATGTCATATGCGCTCCCCCCCCCTCCTTCCTGGGAGGAAGAGTCGAATGACCTCAATGTCCTATACGCTCTCTACGTACAAGTGCCATGTACTACAGGACAGAGACGAAAAAACTCCATTTTCGTATACTCTCAACAATGAACCACATAAATACACAAAACCATCATCATATTAATAACGGGTAACGTGACAAGACAATCAACAATGGACAACACATACACAAGACTGACCTTGTTGAAAAGGCTGCTGACATCCTCTTCCCATTGGTGAAGAACGATGTAGTCCCAAATTAGTGGTTGTTTCCATAAATTAATTGTGAAATATATAAGCAATGAGGAAACCCCATCAAAAATATATGCCTAGTTATTTTTTCAAAATCGACAAGGCGAGAGGATTAGAGGTGTCACGGAGATAATGGTCTGTAAAACTTGACTCACAGTGCCACTGAGCCACCGACATAATATCATCCACAGGGACCCCATTAAATAGGGCAGTGGATGTCACTACGCCACGGACACTGTGAGCCTTGGCCACGTCAACCTGCTTCCCGGTGGCGGATTTATGGCAAAACTGAATGCATTCTACAATCCACCTGGAAATGGTGTCCTTAGAAGCCCTGCCATGGGGTTCAATATAAGACAACCATAACGCCGACTGGTCGGTGCGCCACTCTGCCGTACGTTGTTTGTACCGGCGAAGCGCCCGGACGGGACACCATGCTTTAGAATTAGGATCATATCTAGTTAAAGCAGGCAAAACAATAGGTTGACCTGGATATTTCAACGACTGATTTTTAGCCAAGAAATTAATCCTAGGTAGCAGCTTAAGGCCTTCCCCTGAAACCACAAAACGGTCATCCTCGGCTGATAAGGCATGAATTTCACTCCTACGCCTAGCCGAGGCCGCAGCAATTAAAAACACAGTCTTCAGTGTTAATAGTTTCATAGAAATGGAACTAAGTGGTTCAAACGGCTTATCACCTAGTACTTGAAGCACTAGCGATAAACTCCAAGACGGAATCACAGGTGGATTCCTTGGTCTTAGATTGCCCATGCCTTTAATTAATACATTTAATGTATTTACTTCATCACTTCCCCTCTTAGCCAAGCAAGGAATAACAGACATTAAAGCTGACTTATAACCAGCAATAGAGTTAGGCTTGAGGCTATAGGCATCATAGAGGTGACAGAGGAAATCAGCTACTACCTGAATAGATGAATCCATTGGATCAATACATCTTTTTGAGCACCATTCTGCAAATCTGTTGATTTTATAATTATATGCTCTGGAGGTTGACCCCCTCCTGGCTTTGGCCATAAACATGGCTGCTTGCTCAGAAAAGCCCTCCTTAATTTTAGATTCCTTGACAACATCCACGCAGTCAATCTGAACATTGACGGATTGTTGTGAAGAGCCTTGCCCTGGAAGATAATATCGTCCATCAGAGGCAGAGGAACCGGATTGCAGACCAGAAGGTCCAGCAGATCCGTATACCATGATCGGCTTGGCCAATCCGGGGCGATCAGAAGCACTTGGCATTCCTCTTGTCTGATTTTCTGAAGAATTTTTGGAATCAGGATTGCTGGAGGGAATGCGTATGCATACATTCTCCCCCAGCTGATAGCTAACGCATCTGTTGCGAAAGCGCTTGGATCCGGAATCGGAGAGACGTACGTCGTCATCTTCGCATTCTTCTTCGTTGCGAACAAATCGATGTTGGGTTTCCCCCAATGGTCGAACAGACGATCCGCCACACATTGATTTAGTTGCCATTCCGTGGGTAAAACACTCATCCTTCGGCTCAATGAGTCTGCTAGCAGATTTAACCTTCCCGGAATATGAACTGCTTTCAAGGTAATCTGGTGATCCAGACACCAACAAAGCAGTCTCCATGTCATCATACAGAGACTGGGCGACTTCGTTCCGCCCTGGCGGTTTATGTAAGTCACAACTGTTGAGTTGTCTGAACGAATTAGAACAATCTTGCCCTGAACTTTCTGTAAAAAATGTTCCAGGCCCAGGACTACTGCTCTTAGCTCCAGTAGATTTATATGTTCCTTGGACTGATCCAGATTCCAAAGCCCTGATATCGTGGACTCTTCCAGGCAAGCTCCCCAGCCCTCCATCGATGCATCTGTATACACAGTCACCTGAGGGTGGGGAGGGGTTAGCATAACCCCCGGCAAGAGATTCTCTGTATTCAACCACCATTGCAGGTGGTGAATCAGAGGCGCCAACACTGACACATTCGAGTCCAGGGAACCTGTACTCTGGGTCCATTGTGTCATGAGAAATAACTGGATCGGCCGCCTGCGTAAGGCGGCCTGAGGAATGACTGGTTCCAATGAAACCATCAACCCCAGCATTCTCAAGTAAACCCGTGCCAGGACATGACGACTGTCGCACACTGACTGAATTAATGAGATGAGTTTCTGAACTCTCTCCTGAGTAGGATAAACATATCCTGTCTCTAGATCGAAGAACATCCCCAGGTAAACAAACTTCTGGGATGGAATCAGCTCTGATTTTGGGAAATTGATCATCCAGCCTAAGTCTGTGAGAGTTTTCAAAACAATCTCCAGACTGGCCGATAAACTTTCCCGGGTGTGTGCTTTCAACAGCCAGTCGTCTATGTACGTGTGGACTGCTATGCTTCTCCTGCGGAGGTATGCGGTGATCGCAAGAACCACACGGGTGAAAACCCGAGGAGCCGTGGAAATTCCGAAGGGTAACACCCTGAATTCCCACTGTCTGCCCTGGAATGCAAATCTCAGGAAGCGACGGAAACTCCTGTGTATGGGGATGTGGAAATAAGCGTCCTTCAAATCTATCGACGCTGTCCACATTCCCCTCTCTAACCCCGCCAACACCGAGCGCACAGTCTCCATCTTGAAACTGGGCGTCTCTATGAACTTGTTCAATGGCTTGAGGTTGAGAATTGGTCTCCACCCTCCGGTGTTCTTTGTTACTAAGAACAGGGTTGAATAGAAGCCCGGGCACCTCTGCGCCGGCTGAATGGCTTCCTTTTGTATGAGGGAATTTATTTCCTCCTCTATACACAACCTTTGATCTGGATCCCTCGGAATCGGAGTCCAGATCGGCACGAGAGAGTCGCGATGGCGGGCCTGTCATCCAATCGGGACGATACCCGACTGAAAGCCATCGCAAGACTAAACGGTCCTGAGTCAACCGCTTCCACTCTGGCAAGTGGCCGGCCAAACGGCCGCCCACCGGTCCACCTAGGGAGAGAGGTGGACATAAGGAGTGCGAGAGTGGCACTGTCTTCTCGGCCTGAAACACCGGAGTGGTTCCCACCGCGGTAACCGGCCCATCAGGCCCGATTACCGCGACCAGATCCCCGTGCGCCACGCCCAGCACCTCGCGCACCACGGTGCGCGGGTGGCTGCCTGCGCCTGGGGAGCCTGCGCCCCCCTCGCTGCTGGCCGAATCGCACGCGGCCTAGACCGACGCTGCGCTGGTGGCTGGCCTCTGACCTGGCCAGCGCCACCTCGAGCCTGCAGGGGACGATACGCAGGGGGTGCTGCGCGAACACGCTCCCGCCGGAGCACCTCAAACTGCTCACGCAGCGCCCTCTGGTTGTTGACCAGAGTCACCGTCTCCTGGAGGTGTCTACATCCCTCACCTCCAAAGAGACCAGGACCTGTCATAGGAGTTCGCAGCAGCCTATTATACAGGTCCTGGGACGGGCACAGATTGTCAAGGGCAAACGTGCGCCTCGCCCGGACACTCCTGGTCACCGCCCGCGTCAAACAGTCCAGAGCCAGGTTGATACCATCCTGGATGGCTCTCTGGACTGTGACCGGGCTTGGCTGGCGTGAAGCGGATGCTGTTACCACCCCCTGTAACAGCTGGGAGACGTGGGACAGAGCAGCAATCGACGCTCTCCCACTCTCCTCCGCATCACGCAGCGCGGTATTAGCCGAACGCAACGCGTTCGAGCACAGGACACCCGTGTCAGAACGGGAGCCTGGCCGCGCATCTTCGCCCAAAGCCGCGCGATCATCTACGCTGGGCTTAGGCACCACACCGTACCGCTGGTAATCCAGGGGCACGATGCGGCAACGCCTAGCCACCTCGCGAGGGGCCTTCGCGAGACGCCCATTCGCCTTAATGGACGTCTCTGCCGCCTCGAACATGTCAACGACATGCTCAGCCAGCGGCAGATATGGCATAGCGGTGGCAGTCGGCTTACCAGCTAACCACGGCCTATGGTCACGCTGGCTTGCCGACTGCTCCACGGGCAGATCTGGCCGAACACTTACCAGCCACTGGCAAGCGTCCGACCAATCTTCCTCCGTGGCTAACTGCGAGCGCTCTACTAGACGAGGGCCTTCGTCTTCCTCCTGAGCGCACGCAGTTGTACTAGACGGCGGATATGCTGATACCCCTGGCAAGCCAGGGAAAGCATGCGGGCCCGAAAGAACAGGCATGCTAAACTCCCTGGCTTGACCAGGAGCAGGCGCCGTGGTAGAGCGCGGGGCAGACACCGCCCCACCACGGCCCTGGCCAGCACCAGCGATACTCTCGGCAAGCCGAGGTATGCGGTAACCGTGGCCATCAGCACCGCCCAGGGTCACCTTCTGGACCGTGAATTCTACTCCTGCGTGAGTAGAACCATGGAACACGTCGCCTGTATTCCCCGCGAGGGGTGCACAGACGTCGTACTCCATGGCCACGTCCCCAGACGGCGACCCTAGCAGGAAATCCTCTTCCTCCTGGCCAGAAAGGTTAGGCTCCGGGTCAGCAAAGAGAGCTAACCCGGACTGGCCAGGGAAGGTGCCATAGGAGGCTTTGACACCCGCAGCGTGCGGATACCCAGGGTCTGATGAGCAGACCGCGGGTCCCAGCAACAACCGTTGTCCACGGCCCCTCGGCGCGGCACCAAGCCTGCTGCCAGGGTCGTGGACCGCCCCCATCAACGGGGCCACCTCTGAATCCCCCTCGAACAACGGAACGGACCTATGGAACTCGGATTCAGAGGCGGGGATCACCTGTGCCGAAGCAGATGCTGAGGACAACAAAGGACCTGGCCCAGGAAGCATGCTGCGAAGCAACTCTGGGACCAAATCCTTTATTGTCCTCTGCATCTCTCCCAACATTTCGGACCGGAAGGCCTCCATATCCACCGCGGATGAGGCCTTCCTCTTACCCTTCTTACCACCCTCCTTCTTCGCCTTCCTCTCCTCTTCCATCACCTTCTCCCTTGCCTGTAACGACAAAAAGTCAGCCATTAGCTCACCCCCCCACTGCTTACAGACATCGCATTTCAGCAACGGTCCACAGGGACTGCAGCTAAAACACAAATGCGGTGCAAAACGGTCCTTTAAAAACCGACCACAGGACGGGCAACCAGGTCTCTGAAACAGGACAAAGGACGAGGACAATGAGCAAGTTAGTTACGGTTAGAAAACTCAAAACCAAACTAAAAGAGAGGGACAGGATCATAAAGATCACTAATTAAGAAGAAACCAGCGTTGGACAAAACTTTAAATGTTAATAAAGAGCAAGGCCGATTATGACGTCATCAATCCCTTAACAGAAATTAATCGGTCCGCAACAATCATCCAAGTGCAAGGACGAATTGTATTCATAACTAGAACATCCTCAAAAGGATATTCAGACTACACATCATCAGATACAGAATGATAACAATGGTAAAAAAACAGTCATTATTTTTTCAAATAATTCATATTACCTCATATCATTAATTAGATACCTGACACCTTGTATAGACAAACCATCCACCGTGATGCACTGGAGCACTCCACCAAGACTACGCCTCTTCACTCTCTCCACCTTGGGGGAAGGAATTGGATCAAGAGGGCAAAGTGAGAAGACCTTTATAGTAAGCCTCCAACTCACTGAACATAGACTTTTTGGTTAGATAACCTAACAGTATTAGTAGGAAATGGAACCGTGGTGGAGAGAAACAAACCCTCCTGTGCTGAGAAGTCCACCAATAATCCAAACTGATACCTGTGGACATAAACACAAAGAGAATTTAGTCTTATAAAGCACCATGTTGGAAAAACCCAACTCAAACAGGCGCTATCACGGTAAGCGCGAGTCCCGGAAACACATTACACCGGGGAAAAAACTCGCTAGAATATCATTGAAATCACCTGATAAAGAGATCCAGTCCCCTCCTCTGGTGAATTCGTTCTCTCTGACATCTTTCCTCAATAGAATTGAACTCAACAGACGTGAAAATAGGCTCAAACGCGTAGAAAACTTGTAGATAACTGCAAGCGCATGTGAATCTTTGCCAATAAATTAGCAAAGAGGAAGTAGTAGTCGGTGCATGCGCGGTGGTGGGGCTGGCATCCGCCGGACTACCTCTGACTACCTGCCCAGTAGCGGCACCTAACTGTTTTTAATCTGAGTGTTTTATTGAGTGAAAGCCAATATTTAGCAATATCAAAAGTATTAGGGAGGTAAGTATACTCTTGATGTGAAAACGTCCATACCATCCGCCGAGTCTGTAGTCTGAGGAAGGGGATGGGACAAAAGGATGGAGATATTTTTCATTTTATATCTCCGACCCTTAGACATATCGGATGATAAGTCAGAAAAAAGGAGACATGATCAACTTCTGAGTGAAGAACAGGAGCTCTACCATCCTAAGATGAGCCTGCGGACACTAAGACACAAGGGATTAGTAGAACTTACGTGCTGAGATAATTTAACAAGGATTCCCAGCGCCTAAAAATGCGCTAATGCCAGGTCGGCCGCGAACGAAAACAGGTAACATATAAAGTTACAAATCTTAAATAATATATGGAACAATATCACCTTAAAGGATGATGAGGCAGACTCTTCTGACGCTTTGGATTCAGCCATAGTGAAATGGATGAAAGAAAATGAATGAAAATTCAACAAAATAGAGCTTGAAATTGTTTTCAATGTTACTGATAAGCCAATATATTAGAAAACGGAAGTACCAGTATGCGCATGCGCAGAGGTGGGGTCTGACACATGCATGACTGTGTACATTCCACCTGCCCAGTAGGGGAACCTAACTTTTTATAATTCTGAATATTATTGAATTTGGAGCGGATATACTAGTACATGTATATCAAGTGTTAGGGAGGTAAGTATGTTCTCATGATGTGAAATTAAGACCCTGGCATTTCAAGGGTTAAAGGACCCGCCTCAGTAATGGGAATTCCAATAGAGATGAAGATAACGTACCAATCTAATGTATAAATCCACTTTTTCAGAGTGAGGATCTATCGAACCCTGACATGGCTGAACTCCCTGAATCTAAATTTCGAGAAAACTATACAGGTAAGCTGTTGAATATTTTGAAACTAAACGCACTCAAATTAGTTTCAAAATATTCAACTTAATGGTTATTAAGTAGTACGCCATCAGCACCGCCCAGGGTCTCCACTTTTGTTTCTACGAGAATTCTTAATACTTACCAGATGTACTATTATGATAATGTCTATTATCTAGTCTAGCTCAAAATAAACAATTAAAACTCCGCACTCTCTTGGTCCTGCCCATACTGTGTCCGGGAATTACCATAGCCCCAGGTACCGAGTCAATTCCCAATCACAGTCAGATTCGTCTTATATTTGCCTTGACAAACAGCGAAAGCAGCTCAGCCTCACCTCAGTACATCTGGTAAGTATTAAGAATTCTCGTAGAAACAAAAGCTGATGCTTTTTTTATTCTACTTCGAATAATACTTACCAGATGTACTATTATGATAAACTCCGGATTTCAACAGCCAAGAAATACCGGTGGGAGGAGGTGAGGCTCGAACCAGCACTCATCTACCATCCAACAAAGAAGGTTGTGAAGAGACTAGAACCCTGGCATACGCTTGGGTTCTGCCATCTGACTCATAGAGTGCTAACCTTCCATGGCCTAGACCGCGCTCCCACCCCCACACCACCCCTCTCTTTTGTCCGCACAAAATCCAGAGGGCTGTCAATGGGGATGCAACACCCACCAGACCCGTGTCAGCTAGGGCAGTCCAGTAGAGTGCAAAGAAGCTACTACAACTTCTAATTTTGAAAAAATATCAGTAAATTGATTAAGTTTTCTAATTGGAATGAGTCTAATGTCTGTTTGAGAGGATAAGTATACTCTTATATCAGACTATTTACTTAAATATTAAATATATTTTTAGTCACTTAATTAATGTAAACACTCACCATTTTGAGTGCTTGATCTTTCTTGATCATCCCAGGAGCTCGGCCCAATCCACGGTCGTTCACTGGTCATGTCCATGGCTCTTGCTCTGTGCAGGAGGAAGTAACGTGCGATGTTTATGAAGTGGTGGTCGGATGTGGCTTAACTAACATTCGACAAATTGGTGACAGCTACCGGATTAAATGCGCTGGAGATGTCGCGAAGGTAGAAATCAGTAAATGACGACTCGGCATGCCATTGTGCTACAGACATCACCTCCTCTAATGAGACACCCTTAAAAAGGGCCGATGCTGCTGCTAATGCTCGGACCTGATGGGCGTTCGCACGATCAATCTGCTTTCCTGTAGCAATTTTGTGAGACATCTGAATAGCGTCAACTATCCAACGAGAAATAGTATCCTTCGAGGCACGCAAATGAGGAGCTTTGAGACATAACCAAAGAGATTTCGGGTCATCTCTCCACTCCTCAGTACGTTTCTTATACATTTTCAGACATCTGACAGGACACCAAGCAGAAGAGTTTGGGTCATGTCGGACTAAACTTGGCAAATTGATCGGTTGACCTGGATATTTAAGTGACTGATTCTTTGCCAGGAAACAAAGACGTGGAAGTAGTCTTAAACCTTCACCCATGACGACAAAACGGTCTTGTTCGGCAGAAAGCGCATGAATTTCGCTTCTCCTTCTCGCTGATGCTGCTGCAATCAAGAAAACTAATTTAATAGTTAACAGTTTAATATCTATAGATCTAATCGGTTCAAAGGGAGCATGCCCTAAAACCTGTAGAACAAGAGATAGATTCCATGCTGGGATAGGAATTGGCTGTCTAGGTCGCAGATTGCGCATTCCTTTAATAACTTCATTCAAAGTGTCATTCTCCACTCCTTCAATGGCCAGACTGGGAATGACTCTCTTCCCTGGCACCATTCTGCAAATTTGTTTATTCTATAATTATATGTTTTGGTGGTTGACCCTCTTCTGGCTGAAGCGACAAACTTCGCTGCTTGCTCAGAAAAGCCACCCTCAATTGCACGCTGCTTGACAACATCCATGCAGTCAATTTGAACATTTCCGGTCTGTCGTGAAGACACAGACCCTTGTTCTGAGTGATTAGATCCCTTCGTTCTGGAAGAGGGATTGGATTGAAGACCAGAAGGTCCAGCAGATCCGTAAACCAAGATCGGCCTGGCCAATGATGGGCGATCAGTAGTACTTGGCATACCCCTTCTCATGTCTTTGCCAGAACTTTTGGGATGAGAATCGTTGGAGGATATGCATATGCCTACATTCCTTTCCAACTCATCGCCAGTGCGTCTACTGCCAAGGCTAGCGGGTCCGGGATCGGTGACACGTATGTGACCATCTTTGCATTCTGTTTCATCGCAAATAGATCCACATTTGGTTTGCCCCAATGTTTGAATAGAACCTCCACTACCGATTGGTTGAGCTGCCATTCCGTCGGACGACAAACCATCCTTCGACTGAGTGCATCTGCTAAGATGTTCAGTCTTCCTGGAATGTGTGCTGCCCGAAGAATAATATTCCTCTCTTGGCACCACAGCAGAAGGTTTCAAATCATTATGCACAACTCTGGTGACCTCGTTCCGCCTTGGCGGTTCAAATAGGACACCTCTGTTGAGTTGTCTGTCCTTATTAGGACAATCTTGTCTTGAATTAAATTCTCGAACTTTCGAAGTGCTAATACCACCGCTAATAGTTCGAGAACATTGATATATTTCTGCGCATTGGTCCAATCCCATTCCCCTGACACTGATCGATTGTCCAATACCGCTCCCCAACCCATCGTCGATGCATCTGTGAAGATGGACATCTGTGGTTGAGGAGGTTGTAGAGGAACACCTCGCAGGAGATTCTGTTCTGATAACCATCACTGAAGATGGAATATCAATGGTTCTTTTACTGGAATTCTCAGAGACAACGGATCCGTTTTCTGAGACCAGAACGACATTAAATACATCTGAATCGGCCTGCGCCTGTGTGCCACATAAGGCACCACTTTCTCCAGAGACACTAGTAAACCCAGTATCCTGAGAAATTGGCGCGCCGTCAGATAGGCTCCTAGAGAAATTGACTGCAAAACTGCAATCAGGCTCCTGACTCTGCTCTCCGCCGTAAAAGCTACGCCATCCCTGAGATTGAAAAATATTCCCAGATAAACAAACTCCTGGGATGGAGTCAATTCTGATTTCTCTAGATTCACAATCCATTACTGCTGCTACAGTCTCCATCTGAAAACTTGGTGACAAAATAAACTTGTTTAACGGTTTGAGATTGAGAACCAGTCTCCACAATCCGGTGCGTTTCAGAACGAGGAACATCATCGAATAGAAGAAGCCTGGGGATGATTGATTGCGGACTAAGTGAATCGCATTCTTCTGCTGAAGACTTTCGATTTCTGAACAAAAGGCCTCTAGATGATCGGATTCCCTTGGAACGGGAGTCCATACTGGAGTCAAAGTTAACGGAACTAACGATTGACAGATGAGCCAATCCGGACCATAGCTGTTTCTTAACCATTGACAGACCAAATAATCTTCCACGACCTGTTCCCATTTGTTTGAGAACAGTTGCAGTCTGCCTCCGATGGAAGGAATCTGCACACAATTCGCAATCGATGTTGTACGAGACGACGCTAATTCGCCTAGGTGAAGATCTTCAAATCACCTCATTCCTGTTGTAACCGGAGCGGATCCCGCCGGAAACCCATCAGGACTGTCCCCCACGGCCACCCCGTGGTTTCTTGGCAAATGACGGTCCGGAACCGCCACCACGGGTATCCTTATGGTAGCCGCTGCGGCACGAACCGCCACCCTTCCTGGCCTCTCATATGGCCTCTTACTAGAGGACTTGTATGAAGAAGAACGACCAGTACCTCGAGAGCCGGATGGCCGATGAGCATCATGGCCGGAAGGACGGAAGGGCGATCTTTGGCGATGCCTCTGCTGCTCCTGGCGGTGCTGTCTGTAGGACTGTTGCGGCTGAGTCCTTTTCGTCGACTTTCACGACTTGCCGACTACTTCCTGCTCCATGACCATTGATGCGACCTTGGATAAGGCTTGCCGTGCCGACCCGCCGAACAAGCCTGGACCAATGAATGGCGCGGAAGATAACGCAGCCCTCATCTCAGGTCCTGGTTCTACAAAATCAAGAACCATTCTCCGTCGCTCAGCCAATGATCTCGTGATCACCCTGGCCCGGCAATCTTGAGATAGGCGCATGGTGTCCCAGAAAATTCCGGGAGCAGCCTCTGGCACTACCCCACCTTCCGCCACGCTCGTCAGCATACCCTGCAGGACGGTAAAACCGTGCGAGAGCGCCGCCATGGCAGCTCTCGCCGCATCCTCAATGAGGGTCTGCTCATTGAAAGGATCTTAGTTAGTCTTTGCCAGCTAATGGCCTATTCAGCGCCTCTCTCTCCCCGACGGAAAGCTGTGGGCATACTGGTGATAGGCAAGCTCTGGAAAACGGACCCTACTCCTAATCCCTTTCGGGGCCTTCGGTAACGTAAAGTCCGGCTGGACCATACGGTATGCCGCCACCTCCAACATGTCAGAGGTCAACGTATCCAAAGGCAGAGCAGGCATGGCTGAAGAGCCACTGGACAGAGCGCTAGCCGCTCGCTCTGACATCCGCTCCATCGCCGTATCGCGCTGAGATCCCTGATCTGATGCCAACCCTAGATGGCCGGACATCCATTCAAGGACCTGCACCCATTCAGCCTCGGTGGAAAATGATGACTCATCCAACAAGGGACTGCCGTTTTCATCTTCTTTCTCGCCCTTGGACGAGCCAGACACCAACGATCCATGCTGAGAACTGCGAACTTGTTTACTAGTGTAAACAATGCCCGCTGACCGTGCACTTGCGGCTCCAGTATCCAGCGACTCGCTGGATACGGACTCACTGAGATCCATCGGCTCCAGCACGGGAACCGTGATCAAAGCCGCATTACTAACAGTGGCCAACGGAAACCCGACAGAGCCCGTAGCCACCGGTACCGGGATACCGTCCGAAGCCGTCAAACACGACTCCAACGCCAGCACGGGCTGAACAAAATCCCGATGGAAAATACCCGACGGAACGTCGACATCACCACCTGGCTGGCAAACCTGTACGTAACCCGAAGGAGAACCTTGGGACGTACTGGCTACAGTCATAACGGAAAGATCCGGCATGCCGGAATCCTTCATGAGCAAAAGCTCCTCCTCCTCTGCCGTCGGCTCTTGAGCCAACATAACAGGAGGTGCAGGTGCAACACCCTCCGCAGCACTGACCAGACCACCGAAGGGTAGTCCTGCACCAGTCTGCAATGGGATCGTGGATTGCAGGGACTCAAACATGGCTTTAAACTGGGCCGCCCAGACACCCAAAGCCGAGTCCATCCTCTCATTCAGGCGCTCCTCCAAACCTCTGTTGGCCGCCTGATCGGCCTTGGCCGCCTTGTCCCTCGCGATTCTGTCCAGTCGCACATGCCGATCACGGTCGAACTCCGCCACCAACTCTGATGACCACTTCACGCAAACATCGCACGGACTTCCCACCTTACACTTCGCGCAAGCTACGCAGTGGTGACCAGCAAATCTCCGTTTCATGAACCGATTGCATTTGGTACATAAGGTGTCAAGGCCTTAAGCCCTCTGCGAACACAAAGCAAGAATTAAAATGCTGCACATGACATGAATAATGAGCAAATACGCACAACGACTTGATTGTAATCATAGAATTACTTAAAAACATTAACTTTCTCTTAAATTAATGATAATCAAGTTTCAAGGCAGGAATTATTTGAAATGTTTTAGAGTGAAAATTAATAAACACGGCTTGGAAAATTAACTAACCGTTAAAATAACCAAGAAAGACGTACCGATCGCTACAAACACCTTCATCAATGAAGTGAAGACTAAAGATCGTCACCAACAGAGTGCATAGATACGCCAAGCCGAAGGCAAACATAATTCATGGGCGCCGCCATCTTGGCTTAGAGCACATCCATCTTGAAAGGAACCGAGTCGCAAGAGAAATTACCCGAGTACCCGCATAAGGCGTAAACAGTTAAGGGTACCGGGCTGACTCAAACAATGGCTACCATTTTAAAACAATGTGCCAATTTAAGGAAAATTCAATCATTCATTACGGCATGAATGTATAAATTCTAGATTGCTACAACCTGCCCCTGAGATGATTTTCCTTTGTCCTCCATGATGCCAGCAATGGATAGAATGCTAATTCCGTTAAAATTTGCAAAGAATTTAGAGCCTAGAACATGCGACTGAATAAGTCAGCAAAATAGACGAATCTGACTGGTACCTGGGGCTATGGTAATTCCCGGACACAGTATGGGCAGGTCCAGGAGAGTGCGGAGTTTTAATTGCTTATTTTGAGCTAGACTAGATAATAGACATTATCATAATAGTACATCTGGTAAGTATTATTCGAAGTAGAAATATAATTCGTACACATGACAGACTATTAAGAGTTCCTGACCTCCTTAGATATGCCATTCATCACATATTTTGTGATGTCAGCATACCGTAACCTGAGACATATTTGATTATGATATCATATACTTGACTGACAGATTGGATTCCTCTATGAGGAGTGTAGCAGGCTGTCAGAGTTAAGTACCGCATGTACAGCATACTGATAAACAGACTTACTGCATGTACAATAACACATTGTATATAGTATTACTCTCGCCTCTTAAGGGAAAGAGGGTACATTGAAATTGTGTGTGTATGCGTGCGTGCGGGTGTGCATCATCTGCTGATCCGATTTCGCTCAAATTCTAACACACTGAAGAAACTTGGCATGCAAGGGGATTTTCGGACTTTAGACATTATCTGGATAAAAGAACCTAGATTCGGATCAGAGCAAATTCTGGATCTCTGAATATCACAGAAACTACAGGTCCGATTTGGCTCAAACACAAGACAATATACTACAATTCCACACCTTTAATGTAATAAAAAAATCCGGAAAATCAGAAAAATCTGACATATTCAGAAAATCTGAGAACCTTTTACAATGTTGCAAAAGTGGGAGACTGAGGGTCTGCAATTTCTGATTGCTGTTGTCAATATAGTAATTTTGCATGGTCAGATACCATCAATTGTTACTGATCCATGTGTACATGTACATGTGTGAGCATCCGCGGTCGTGTGCATGCAAATGTGGACATAAAATACAATAACATCAGAAGACTAGATGAACTGCATTGTCCGTGTTGAGCAGTTTTGCTTTTCATATACGGTAGTGTCAGTAAATAAGATTTCTTAAAATAGGATAAGCCCTTGATGAATCAAATGCCTATTGAAAAAATGTAACATTCTTCTAATTCTTAATTATAAAACAATACATCTAAGGGTTTTGATTTTCAAGTGCTTTTGATCCTACATGTTCTTAATGTGAGTGGTGGGGGTGGGGATGTGGGGTGGGGGTATTGCTATAAAATTTAAGGTTAGCTAATCAACAAATACATTATCAATGCGGGTGGGTGAGGAATCACTATAAAATCTAACCCTTTCATGAGGCTGGCATTATGGAATGACCATTTGCAGTTCAGGAAATGACTATCTTGGAAAATTTACCACTGGAATGACTGTCTCATTAACCGAGGCAGATATCTCACTGGTAAATTGTCCAAAAAAAGAAGGAAAATATTTAGGTTTTTTTGACCAAATTTAGCCAATAAAGGGATAAGGTAATTTAACGAGTAAAAATATTATTCACAAGGAGCAATCTAAGCTGACACTCACCTGTTTTCTTCTAAATTTATGGCACCGAGGCTGGTGAATGTTAGGAAACAGTTTACTGTCAAAACGCGGATCTCGTTCACTCTCTATTCCATGATATGAAGACACAGTGATGAGGTCGACACGAAGATGATTGAGAGAGTAACATAATAACTCACGACAATAGTAGATTGTATCTAAATTGCTGAAAATAAGCACAGTTAGGCTTTCTCATTTGAGTCCTTTTCTGCGTATATATGCATAAAATTTAGACCTAAGAATGTCCGCGGAATACACAGAATCAAACTGACAACAAGACTTCTGAGGAATTAAAAGTCTTGCCTGTCTCCCATTTGTCACAGTGGCATTAACCTTTGACCTTGTGACCTTCATGTTATCATGCTGCTTCCTAACATTATAGGTAACCATGTATTCAAGTTTAGTTCCAATAGGATTAACCAATCCTGAAATATAAATGATTTGCTGAATGGTATAAGCAACCGTGTACCCAAGTTGTGTTCCATTAGTGATAAGCAATCCTGAAATATAACATGATAAGATTTGCTAAGCCTAAAAACTTAACATTGAAAAATAACAAAGTTTTGTAGAGGCCAGAAGGACCGTGACCTTCGACGTTGTGACTTCAGTGTCGCTACTTCCTAACATTATAGGTAACAATGTATCCAAGCTTAGTTCCAATAGGATTAATTAATCCTGAAAGATAAACCGAGAAGCTTTGATAAATGCAATAACCTAAATGAACGGAAAAGGGAAATAATAAATGATGTTTATTGGTAATCTCATACAACATTAAATAAACTACCATCGGTAAAAATGGAAATGAATCGGGATTATTTGCGAAAAAGCATTTACTAAATCTAGGAGCTCTTAACTTGGAGCTAATTAGTGACCAAGCTGGCGCTTCTTACTCCGCCGTGTGTCAACTGTGTGTGCAGGAATATCGCATAGCCCTACCTCAGTATAACGAAAGCACACCTGAATATAGTTTTGTAAGTGGTATGAATAGTATTCTCTATAAGCGCCGATGTAGAGCTATTAACTCGCTACTGCTAATTCACTATTGATCCTTTTGAAAACATTATATATTTGAGTCATTTTTTCTGGTGGAAGCAACAAGTTTCGGTCAAAATAATTTCAAAAGATACTGCAGGTATCCAAGGTCGAAATATGATGCCAATTGAATATTTTGACATTTGTGTGATTGAATGTAGACCGTCTCTGGAAACAACGGCTTTCAGTCAAATTGTTTTAAAACTAGACAGTATTTTATCTGTAGGACGTAGTGGCTAATCAGCTTACCGCGAATAATACTGAGCTTATATGACCGGCTATAGCTGGTATTATTTATTCGCTCAGCATACACCAGAGCCCATCGGTCCAACTTTTTCACTAATTGGTTCCTGCCAGAATGCCATAAATGGTATTTAGCTGCTTTTTTCTAATTATTCCGATTTATTTCTGTTTTTCACTGGTGGGTATAGGTTGATTATTATATAAAGCTGTCATTCAAGAGCATATGTTAGTGCGCTGATCCTTTCCATTAACATTGAAGAGTTTTGTATCAAGGTCACAGTGACCATGACTTCAGTATCATAATGTTGCTTCATAACAGTATAGGCAACCACATAGCCAAGTTTAGTTGCAATAGAATGAACTTATCCTGAAATATAAGCTGAGAAGTTTTGTCATCGTCGCTGTCGGAAAAGTGACACATACGTCTCGCTTTCTGCTGCTGGTAATGTAATACAACTGTGACAGCTTTCAATAGACGATCCATTTCTAGCTATGCCTCACCCATTTCTAGTAAAGCTCCGCACACACTTTTCACATGTTGGAATGAATTTATATATACACAAGAGGCCCAAGGGGCCTGTATCGCTCACCTGGACAATAGCCATTTCAACTAGAATGCTCTTTATCAACAAGAAGGCCACCAAACCATTTATCCGATAGTTTCGAAAATTGCAAATTTGAGATCAGAATACCCAAAAACACATATAAAACCAATTTCGGCCTCAAAATCCATCAAATAAAAAAATCCAATATGACCACCAAACATGCTATATTTTGATTGGCTCACGGCGGCCATGTTTTTTGACGGATCAACTTCTCTTGAACAAACTTTAATGACCCTTAGGCCCTAATCATATCTGCCAAATTTCGGTCCGATCCTTTCAGCGCTTCTGGAGAATAAGTCATTTTCGCTACAACTAGGTCAACCAAGATGGCCGTCGAACCATTTGACCAATCAAGTTCCCTTGCCATAAATCTTATTTCATGAGGTTTGCATCAATCCCCCCAAGCGGTTTTGGAGAAGATTTTTAAAAACGTTTCCTAAAATCGGCCTAAATCCAAGATGGCTGCCGGCCAAATTGGCCGATCTGGTTCATTTGAACAAAATTAGATCTCTATGCCCTATGAATGCTTCCTCCAAAATATAATTGAAATTGGCCCAGTGGTTCTTGAGAAGAAGTCGTTTAAAGAATTCCCCATTGCTTTACTATGGGCCCATTGCTTTACTATGGGAGCCTATGGCGGGAAAACAAACCAAGATGGCAGCCAAACCGTTTATCCGATAGTCTCGAAAGTGGCGTATTTGAACTCGCCACACTGATAAGCATATATAAAGCAATTTTCGCCATCAAAATACATCAAATACAAAAAAGCCAATATGACCAAGAAACGCTGAATTTTGATTGGTTGATGGCGGCCATGTTTTTTAACGAACAAACTTCCCCTGAACAAACTTGAAAGGCGCTTGGTCCCTAAGCATATTTACAAATTTCAGCTCTATCCCTTCAGCGGTTCGGGAGAAGTAATTTTCGCGAAAACTCGGTCATCCAAGATGGCCACCAGGCAAATAGACCAATCAGGTTGCCTTGAACAAACTTGGGTCTACCGTTGCAATAGATGATGTGTTATGAGTTTTGAATCAATTCCTCCAGTGGTTGCGGAGATTTTTTAGTGTTTCTAAAAATCTGCCATTCTGGCTGGCAGCCATCTTGGATTTTGGCCGATCGGCTTCGTTTGAACAAACTTGAATCTCTATGCCCTAGGGATGCTTCCTGTCAAATATAATTGAAATTGGCCCAGTGGTTCTTGAGAAGAAGTCATTTTAAAGGAAAAGTTGACGGACGGATGGACACACGACAGATGGTCGCCACGACATAAGCTCCCTTGGCCTTTCAGGCCAGGTGAGCTAATAAATATATAATTAATATTGAATTCTCAAAATCTAATTTTCAACGCTACAGGTAAGCAGCTGTTGAATATCTTGAAACTCATTTGACTGGATGTTGTGACAGAAACATCACCCAGTCAAATTAGTTTCAAAATATTCAACAAAATGTTTATTAAACAGTAAATTCATCAAAGACATACGTACAATTCGCACACTTCATAACAGACTTGTCAATGTTTATGACAAAGTTATGATTGTGAAGTCAGCCTACATGTGACATATTTGATTATGACATCATATACTTGAATGACTGATCTGAATCCTCTATTATTGCTTTTTCCCTTTTCTGTTTGTGTGTCCCTTTAACAATTTACTGGTCAAGACAGCTAAAACCAGCCCCAGCAGTTGTCTTGATGTAAAATGGGGCAGGCCAAGAGAATGATATTTTTGAAAACTTATAACTGGAATCACAGACAGGCTCGATAACCGATAATTTCCAGAATAGCATTTTTTGTACTGCAAAATGACATTCACCCAAGCAAAACATTTGATTTTCTTAACCAAGCATGACAATTTTTTTAATTAAAATGTTTAACATATTTTGTTTGTTGACACTTCATGCTGACTACAATATACAAAAACTACTTACCAGGCTGGATCTAATTCACTATTATAACAATAAGAAAACTGTCTGTCAATCTCCTCCAGACGACTCTGGCTGTCTGAGTATGACCAGGGAATTGAGAAGGCAAAATATGTGGTTGCACATCGAACGTCGAGGAAGCGATGCGTAAACGACAGTATGAACTGACCATCTACTGTCTGTAATAAATCAAAGCAGTAGTTTTGTTTTAAAAAAAGCAATCTAGCTACAAATATAAGCTTTGCTGACTTGCTGTATGCATAGAGGCTTGTCTGACCAGGGTCTATACAAGTACAAGAAAATAAAGTTCCATGACATTCGCTGGGCTGGCCTCTCCCTTCACAGACCACCCACTCCACACCATGGAAATGTTGAATGGTTTTTAATTTTATCAAATAGCATCTGGAATGTTGATTACCTATCTCAAACTTAGAATATTTATGACATAGATTTCCAGAGCAAATTCGACCATATTGACCCTTACCACTCTGATGTTAAAATTTAAGATTTTCAGATTAAATTTAAAGGATGAACTGGTTTTCATTGTTCAACAAATTTGGTGGAAGATGTTGCTGTCATAGACAGCAACATCGTCCACCAAAATCGTTGAAAAATGTACACCAGTTTCTTAGCTCTGGATCGCACAGTAAAAGATAGAATATTGAAATCAGAGTAGTAAGGGTTAGAAATATCACATCTTTGCACATACGACAACAAATGCTGTACATAATCACTGAAGACTCATTCAATCCATGGTTTATAATTGGTCATCATCTAACCAGTTAAAGTTAAATTTGCCTTTTCCTGGCATTTTCATTGTTAGAAGATGGTATGATTTCACACAATAAGACTACTGGTGATTGGAAAATACCAACCAATAAAACCTCAACAATGTTGCAATACTAAATAGAATCTGATGCACAAATCTAAATGAATCACTTAAACAGACTTTTAAATGCTGATTGGTGAAATCTATCCACATTGAAATTGGGATTCTGGAAATTCAAGGTTCAAAGTAGATAAATCGAATCCAAAATGCATAAAAAAGTGGGTGGAGCTTAAATTAGAAATGGGCAGTGCATGGCTAGAAATTGATCCTTCTATTACCTCATATGTTGGCCTGTCTCTGATGCGGTCCCAGCGTGGCTTGCCTGGCAGAGTCTTGAACAGAGGAGCATGGCCCTGGTTGTACAACTTTCCCTGTCGATTCATATTCATAATGTTCACCTTAATCATACGACCAGGACCATACCCACGAATGGCAAAGTAAAACCATGACCTGTGCAAATAATATAACAAGCATATGAGTGCATGAACTCCAAAATATCACATTTGAAAACTATTTGATTATTATTACTTTAATCATAACACGATTAAAACATCATGTTACATTTAACACTACTCGTTGTTCCAAAACTCTGTGCCCACTACATTTGGGGATGCCCACTTTCCGACAATTATCCTATTGACCTCAAATTTGGTCACACAAGAAAAGATGGAAACATCTAAATTTTGTCAAAATTTTAGCCATATTGATCAAAAACTTACTGGATTATACATACATGTATATTAAAAAAACCCACACATTTATAAGCAGCTCCCATACATAAGAAATGGTTGCAAATAGCGGGTTGTGTTTTGATTTTTGGATCAGTGAGAAATTATGGATCATTCTCTGAAATAAAACAACTCAAAATAGATGTCATAACACAAATGTGATGTGATGTGACAATTCCGCATAGGCGACCTACACATTACCAGTTTTTAGAATTCATTCCAACATGTCCAATAATGAAGCCCTGGAATGCGACATCGCAGTGCAGTGATGTATGCGTACACAGAATAACATGCATGCAATTATGTCATATTACATTACATCAATGGATCAAATCCTGGACCAGGATTCACAAAGAAGTGTAAGTTACACGTACTGGGCGTAAATCCGTATTCACAAAAAAGTGTAACTTATGACAATGACGTAAATAGCCCAAATATTGGTGTAACTTATGCCTGCAAATGTACCATGTGTAAGTCTGGGAAAATGTGTAATTTTGTCAAAACAGCAGTGAATGGACAAATTTAGAAAAGCGAATTGACATTTTTCCGTCGTGACATGATCTTTGAACTCATGCGGATTGCAGTGAAAGCCTAGTTACCGTAACGTAAATAAAGCAACAGCTGTTGATATGTGTAGCGTGTAGATTGATATTTATATGCGATCGATTGGCTACTAAAAAGACTACCCTAATATGATTTTTTCGTTAATTTAATTACTTGTTTGAATGAGCATTATCAGTAAATCATTACAGGCTAAAAAAAGCATCCGCTTTTGTTTCTACGAGAATTCTTAATACTTACCAGATGTACTATTATGACAATGCCTATTATCTAGTCTAGCTCAAAATAAATAATTAAACACGCCGCACTCTCCTGGTCCTGCCCATACTGTGTCCGGGAATTACCATAGCCCCAGGTACCGAGTCAATTCCCAATCAGTGAGATTCGTCTTATATTTGCCTTGACAAACAGCGAAAGCAGCTCAGCCTCACCTCAGCATGGCGGCTGAGGCAGGGCCATAGTACATCTGGTAAGTTTTAAGAATTCTCATAGAAACAAAAGCGGATGCTTTTTTTATTCTACTTTGAATAATACTTACCAGATGTACTATTATGATAAACTCCGGATTTCGACAGCCAAGAAATACCGGTGGGAGGAGGTGAGGCTCGAACCAGCACTCATCTACCATCCAACAGAGAAGGTTGTGAAGAGACTAGAACCCTGGCATATGCTTGGGTTCTGCCATCTGACTCATAGAGTGCTAAACTTCCATGGTCTAGACCGCGCTTCCCCCCCCTCATTTGTCCACACAAATTCCAGAGGGCTGTCAAAACGGGGAGCAACACCCACCAGACCTGTGTCAGCCTCAAGTCTCAGCTAGGGCAGTCCAGTAGAGTGCAAAGAAGCTACTACAACTTCTAAATTTTGAACTAACTCTCAGTATTTCGATTAGATTTTCAAATTGGAATGAGTCTAATGTCTGTTAAAAGAATAAGATGTTCTTGTCCAGACTATTTACTTAGATAGTCTGATATTTCGACTATAAGTAAACTTAAAATTAGTCACTTAATTAAGGCAAACACTCACCATTTTTGAGCGCTAGGTCTTTCTTGTTCATCACAGGAGCTCGGCCCAATCCACGGTCGTTCTCGGGTCATGTGCATGGCCTTTGTTCAGTGCAAGTGGAAGAAAACTTGTGAAGTGTGCGAAATAGTGGTCGGATGTGGCTTTAGTTCAGATTTGATAAATTGGCGACAGCTACCGGATTAAGAGCGCTGGAGATGTCGCGAAGGTAGAAATCAGTAAATGACGACTCGGCATGCCATTGTGCATTGGACCTGATGGGCATTGGCACGATCAATCTGCTTTCCGGTAATGATTTTGTGCGACATCTGAATAGCATCGACTATCCAATGAGAAATGGTATCTTTCGAGGCGCGCAAATGAGGAGCATTGAGACATAACCACAGAGATTTCGGGTCATCTCTCCACTCCTCAGTACATTTCTTATACATTTTCAGACATCTGACAGGACACCAAGCAGAAGAGTTTGGGTCATGTCTAATTAAACTTGGCAAATTGATCGGCTGTCCGGGATATTTAAGTGACTGATTCTTTGCCAGGAAACAAAGACGTGGAAGTAGTCTTAAACCTTCACCCGTGACGACAAAACAGTCTTGTTCGGCAGAAAGCGCATGTATTTCGCTTCTCCTTCTCGCCGACGCTGCTGCAACCAAGAAAACTGATTTAATAGTTAACAGTTTAATATCTATAGATCTAATTGGTTCAAAGGCAGCATGCCCTAAAACCTGCAGAACAAGAGATAGATTCCATGCTGGGATAAGAATTGGCTGTCTAGGTCGCAGATTGCTCATTCCTTTAATAACTTCATTTAAAGTGTCATTCTCCACTACTTCAATGGCCAGGCTGGGAATGACTGAAGCTAATGCAGACTTATATGCTGCTAGGGTTGAAGGTACAAGTTTGTCAACTTCATATAAATGACAGATAAAATCTGCTACGTGTTGAACAGATGCAGAAAAGGGATCGATATCTCTTCCCTTACACCATTCTGCAAATTTGTTGATTCTATAATTATATGTCTTGGTGGTTGACCCTCTTCTGGCTGAAGCGACAAACTTCGCTGCTTGCTCAGAAAAGCCACTCTTAATTGCACGCTGCTTGATAACATTCATGCAGTCAATTTGAACACTTCCGGTCTGTCGTGGCGATACAGACCTTTGTTCTGAGAGATTAGATCTCTTCTGTCTGGAAGAGGAATTGGATTGCAGACCAGAAGGTCCAGCAGATCCATAAAGATCGGCCTGGCCAATAAGGGGCGATCAGCAGTACTTGGCACATACCCTTTCTTATCTTTGCCAGGACTTTTAGGATGAGGATCGTTGGAGGATACGCATATGAGTACATTCCCCTCCAACTTATTGCCAGTGCATCTACTGCTAAAGCTAGGGTGTCCGGGATCGGTGACATGTATGTGACCATCTTTGCGTTCTGTTTTATCGCAAACAGGTCCACATTTGGCTTGCCCCAATGTTTGAATAGAACCTCCGCTACCAATTGGTTGAGCTGCCACTCCGTCGGACAACAAACCGTTCTTCGACTGAGAGCATCTGCTAAGATGTTCAGTCTTCCTGGAACGTGTGCTGCCCGAAGAATCACATTCCTCTCTTGGCACCACAGCAGAAGGTTCCAAATCATCATACACAACTCCGGTGATCTCGTCCCGCCTTGGCGGTTCAAATAAGACACCACTGTTGAGTTGTCTGTCCTTACTAGGACAATCTTGTCTCTGATTAAGTTCTCGAATTCTCGAAGTCCTAATGCCACTGCTAATAATTCGAGAACATTGATATGTTTCTGCGCATTGGTCCGATCCCATTCCCCTGACTCTGACTGATCGTCCAATACCGCTCCCCAACCTGTCGTTGATGCACCTGTGAAGATGGACATCTGTGGTTGAGGAGGTTGTAGAGGAACACCTCGCAGGAGATTCTGTTCTGATAACCACCACTGAAGGTGGAATATCAATGGTTCTTTTACTGGAATTCTCAGAGATAACGGATCCGTTCTCATTGGATGACATTAGATACATCTGAATCGGCCTGCGCCTGAGTGCCGCATAAGGCACCACTTTCTCCAGAGACACTAGTAAACCCAGTATCCTGAGAAATTGGCGCACCGTCAGAAAACCTCCTAGAGAAACTGACTACAGTACTGCAATCAACCTCTTCACTCTGCTCTCCGCCGGAAAAGCTACACCGTCCTTGAGGTTGGAAAATATTCCCAGATAAACAAACTCCTGGGATGGAGTCAATTCTGATTTCTCTAGATTCACAATCCATCCTAGGCCCTTTAGCAAGGCTAGGACTACCTGAAGATTGTTGCGCAGAGTGACTGGATTCCCCGGCTTCAGCAGCCAGTCATCTATGTAAGTATGAACAGCTATGTTTCTCCTGCAAAGATAAGAAGTCATGGCGAGAACCGCTTTGGGGAAGACCCTTGGTGCTGTGGTCAGGCCGAATGGAAGCACATTGAACTCCCAAACATTGTCTTGGAATGCAAAGCAAAGGTATTTCTGAAAAGGAATTGACATTGGAATATGAAAATATGCATCCTTCAGATCTATCGACAGTGCCCACATGCCTTTTCTCAGCCCTGTCATCACCGCTGCTACAGTCTTCATCTGAAACTTTGGAGAAAGAATAAATTTGTTCAACGGTTTGAGATTGAGAATTGGTCTCCAACCTCCGGTACGTTTCGGAACGAGGAACATCATCGAATAGAAGCCTAGGAAGGACTGATTGCGGACTAGATGAATAACGTTTCCGCTGAAGAGCTTCGATTTCTGAGCAAATGGCATCTAGACGATCGGATTCCCTTGGAACGGGAGTCCACACTGGAGTCGATGTTAACGGAACTAATGATTGACGGATGAGGCAGTCCGGTTCGTAGCCGTTTCGTAACCACTGACAGACTAAACAATCTCGCACGACCCGTTCCCATTGGCTTGAGAACAGTTGAAGTCTGCCTCCAACAGTAGGAAGCTGCACACAGCTGGCGGTAGATATTGCACGATAAGACGCTAAATCGCTTGGGTGAAGATTCTCGACTCCGTTCATTCCTGACGTCACCGGAACTGATTCCGCCGGAAACACGTCAGGACCGACCTGCACGGCTGCCCCGTGGTTTCTTGCAGTATGACGGTACAGGACCGCCGCCACGACTATCTTTATGATAACCGCCGCGACCCGAACCGCCTCCCTTCCTGTCCTCCTCATACGGCCTCTTATTAGAGGACTTGTATGAGGACGAAAGGCCAGGTCCCTGCGATCCGGATGCCCGATGGGCATCACGGCCAGAAGGGCGATCTCTGGCGCTGCCTCTGTTGCTCCTGCCGATACTGCTTGTAGGACTGCTGCGGCTGTGTCCTCTTAGTCGACTTCCACGACTTGTCGACTACTTCCTGCTCTGCGACCATTGACGCGACCTTGGATAAGGCTTGCCGTGCCGAACAAGCCTGGACCAATGAAAGGCGCAGAAGATAACGCAGCCCTCATCTCGGGTCCTGGTTTTACACAATCGAGAACCATTCTCCTACGCTCCGGCAATGATCTGGTGATCACCCTGGCCAGGCACTCCTGGGACAAGCGCATGGCGCCTCTGGCACTTCCCCACCTTCCGCCACGCATGTCAGCATACCCTGCAGGACGGTACATCCGTGCGAGAGTGTAGCCATGGCTGCCCTCGTCGCATCCTCAATGAGCGTTAACTCATTAAAAGGATCCTTATTGGCCTGGGAAACTAAGGGACGAGAACAACCCTTCGATTTGCCAGCCAACGGCCTATTCAACACCTCTCGCTCCGCGACGGAAAGCCGTGGAACCCGGGCATACTGATGGTAGGCCTACTCAGGAAAATGGACCCTACTCCTTATCCCCTTTGGGGCCTTGGGCAACGAATAGTCTGGTTGAACCAGACGATACGCCGCAACTTCCAACATGTCAGACGTCTGCGTGTCCAAGGGGAGCGTCGGCATGGCTGAAGAGCCACTTGACAGAGCGCTAGCTGCTCGCTCTGACATCCATTCCATCGCCGGATCGCGCTGAGATCCCTGATCCGATGCCAACACGAGATGGCCGGTAATTCAGTCAATGACCTGCACCCATTCAGCTTCGGTGAAAAGAGGACTCGTCCATCAATGGACTACCGTTCTCATCTTCCTTCTCAACCTTGGATGAGTAGGTCACCGACCATCCATGCTGAGAACTATGGCCCGCACTTCTTCAAACATGAAGCGCGTCCACAGCCTGACTACTAGCAGTCCATCGGCTCCAGCACGGGAGCCGAGACTACAGCCGCTTTCACTATGGTAGATGACGGAACTCCGAGAGGAGCCGCACCTAACGCCGCTGGGATGCCGCTAGGAACCGCAAAACGCGGTTCCAACGACAATGCGGGTTGAGCGAAACCCAGGTGAAAGATGCCCGACGGAACCCACCAGCCTGGCAAACCTGTACAAAACCCGAGAGAGATCCCTGGGATGTACCTGGTTGAGCCGTTAATGAAATATCCGGCATGCCGGAATCTTCCATAAGCAGATCTTCCTCCTCCGCCGACGGCTCTTGAGCCAAGGTCGGAGAAGGGACAGGTGCTCGTCCCTCTGCAGAACTAGCCGGACCACCGAAAGGTTGCCCTGCACCAGCCTACATCGTCGGGATCACGGACTGCAAAGACTCAAACATTGCCATAAACTGGGCCGCCCATACGCCCAATGCTGAGTCCATCCGCTCGTTCAGACTCTCTTCAAGTCCCTTTACTGATGCCTGATCCAGCTTGGCCGCCTTGTCCCTCACGATCCTCTCCAAACGCGCACGTCGATCACAATTGAACTCTGCCACCAACTCCGACGACCACTTCACGCACACGTCACAAGGACTTCCCACTTTGCACTTCGCGCAAGCCACACAGTGATGACCACTGAACTTGCGCTTCATGAACCTGTTACACTTTTGACACAGCGTGTCCTGGTTTTTGGTCTTCTGCGAACACAGAGTAAGAATTAAAACGCTGCACATGACATACGATGACGAGCAATACGGAAAATTGACTTGATTGTAAGATAGAATTACTTAGAAACATTAACTTTCTCTTAAATTAATGATAATCAAGCCTTTAGGCAGGAAATATTTGAAACTTTTTAGAGTGAAATTTAATAAATACAACCTGGAAATTAACTAACGTTAATAAAGCCAAGAAATACATGCCGATCACTACAAACACCCTCGACAATGAAGCGAGAGCTAAAGATCGGCATAAAACAGAGTGCATAGACACGCTAAGCCAAAACAAAACGTTAATCATGGGCGCCGCCATCTTGGCTAAGGGCGCATCCATCTTGGAAGGAACCGAGTCGCAAGAGAAATTAACCGAGTACCCGGATAAGATTAAACAGTTAACGAGTACCGGAGCGACTCCAACAATGGCTACCATTTTAGAATAATGTGCCAATTTAAGAAATTTTCCATCAGTCATTACGGCACGAATGTATAAATTCTAGATTGATACAACCTGCCCCTGTGATGACTCCTTTTCATTCCATGATGTCAGCAATGAATAGGCGAGAGCACGCGTAAATCCGAAAATTTGAGCAAATTTTAAACTAGAAAAAACATGCGACTTTCCAAGCAAAATAAGCGAATCCGACTGTGATTGGGAATTGACTCGGTACCTGCGGCTATGGTAATTACCGGACACAGTATGGGCAGGACCAGGAGAGTGCAGAGTTTTTAATTGTTTATTTTGAGCTAGACTAGATAATAGGCATTATCATAATAGTACATCTGGTAAGTATTATTCGAAGTAGAAATATTGTGCATCATTTTGACAATTCAACATGTTATTTGACACATGCGTAATTCATGTTAAAAATTTGTAGTTGAAGATCTATGTTCCACTTCCAAAGCGTGTATTAACCCTTTATAAACCTCAAATTTATTTAAGAAAATTTCCAGCTTGTCATAGAAAATGTTTGTTTTTAGACTACGAAGTGATGAACCGTTATTTTTGAAAATTGTTCACTGGATCAATGACTGCCCCTGTTGTCTCTTACCAAGCCAGTCATTCCAGTGGCAAAATTAAAAAAATAATCTCTTGGTCCGCAAATCGACATGTCACAAGACAAGGCACTGCAGAATCTGCGGTAAAAAAAATGTATTCTGGCCTGTAAATGGACAATCCACAAGACCATAGAAGTGGTCGGTTTTTGCCGGTATGACCATTAAAGGGTTAACTTTTCATACTAGTTGAGCAATGGACCTTTCCAGTTTATCCATCCATCATATGATGTCATAATCAAGTACGTGATGAGTAGGATAATGTCATAATCAATTACAGCATGACTCAATTTAGTCTGTCTTAAACGCTTAATATCCTGACACATTGTACGAATTGTTGGTCTTTACTATTTAATAAACATTTTCTGTCAAATACTCTGAAACTAATTTGATAATATTCAACAGCTTACATGTATAGTTTTTCAGGAAATTGAGTGTGGGTGGAGCTTAGCTAGAGATGGCTCACCTCCAATCTCCAAACTTAAGCCAAAATTGAGATCTAATCACAAATTTACAAACTGAGATATTTGCACATAAACTTTCATTCTACCAGAGGAGTGATAACTCACCTAGCACATTGACTATGAAGAAGCACTTAGATCTCAAAATGATTTTTTGCTGCTCTATTTTGACCAATTAGTTATGTACCAGGTGAAGTAATAAATGTTGCTGTGAGCAGATAATTAAGATACACGGAGCCTCAAATTTGCTCATTTACCCACCGATTCCCGTTCTCAAACTCTGTGCCAGAACAATCAGGTCTTGTCCAGACATTGAACTCATAATCAGGTTTTACATCTCCAAGAAATGTGCTTGAGTTTGCTGGCACTAGACAATAGAAAATACATGCATACACAATTAGTAAATGTGTCTACTTTTAGTTGACATGTGGTTGATATTTGCAACTAGTGTATGTATGCCTTACTGCTTGCCTGTCTGTCTGTTTGTCTGTCTGTCAAGTTGCTGACTTTTGCCACAGCTGCCTACATATATATTGCAAGAATAGCGCACTCACATTCATTAACCCTTTAATGGTTAAGCCGGCCATTACCATTACTCAATAACCGAGCCATTAGTGATAAATTAAAAAAAATTATATTCTCTTGGCCTGTAAATAGACATTCAATAAGTAGATATTTAAATTTTCTTGATCAAGTATGACCATTAAAGGGTTAAATGAATGTATTAAACTTATCATGACTCAATAAATTGATTGCGTAGGATCATAGATGCAGAATTGTGTTGAAACAATATAATCAGATATGGAACCAGGAGCAAGTGATCAGAGGTCGCAGAACATTTCCCTCTCATTTTTGTCATATTTTCAGATTTTCCAGATTATTTTGGATCATGCCCAACGTCGTGGAATCCTAGTGTATGGGTAGTGGGTACACAATTTCTTGTGTTTGGATTTGAGCAAAATTGGGCCAGTACATGTAGTTTCTGAGATATTCAGATCCTGAATTTGATCCAATCCAGATACAGGTTTTTTTATCCGGATCATAGCCAATGTCTGGAAATCCTCTTGCATGGCAAGTTCCTTTGTTGTATTACAGTTTGAGCCAAATCAGATACGTGGTTTTTGAGATACAACTCCAGACAGACAGACAGACAGAGTTATGAAAAGAAGATACTAAAATAACAATATAGCAAAATACAGACTTAATCTTAAACTATTCATAAACCATACAAGATCATATACCAGATGTTACCATGTCTTAATGCTGTGAAAATAATGACCTAAATATTTTCAACCAACCTGCCTGGAAGCCTAGCTGCAAAGAAGCAACAAGGCACAATCAAACTACAAGGACTCCTATTTAGGCCAACAACCCAGATCCCACCACATATACACATATGCATTATACAATAATAACTGCATATGTGACTTGAATGTGCACTTGTGATATGGTGCGAATTGCCGGACCAAACAGGAGGCCCCGTGATTCAAACATGAATCTACAAATGGACATTCACTAAACCAAGAAATTAAATCTGAAATCCTCTCTGTGAAAGGGCTACTGTATGTAGTCTTATACTTACAAGCCACTTACTAAATTGGAAATACATTTTCATAGGCATTAATAGAGACCAAGCCTGATACACATTATAAACTCTTCGTAGTTTACAGTCGTGAGAATGTGTCCTTGAAATCCTTCCAATGATAGCCTCGCATAACCTGACATGGATTAAAATTTGACTATAATAGTAGCCTCCATTGTTGACTGACAACATGATAAACTCTTAATAAATTTGCAACATACCTGCGTCGTCAGTTTCTCGTGTCACTTTCTCAACTCGTGCCAAATTAGCAGAATCAAAGTTGGCTAGAAATAAGAGCCCTCCAACACGAAACTCAGACATCACCACACCCTGGAAGGCAAAACTTACAGATATAGTAATAATTTAATAAACGCACAAAGTGAATAAAGAAGAACTACCAGTACTAGATTGTCAAATGACTGCTATATCAATAGACCTGAAGTCCGTTCAGGAGCACAAATATTTTCCGTTTGCCGAATAATTGTTAGGTCATGTGGTACGTTCGTCCTCCTGAATGGACAGTTCGCGGCGAACGTTTTCTGGCGAGGCGAACAACTTTATAGGTGACTCACCATGATTTGCCGTGAAAATCAAGATGGCGCCAAAATATACAGCATTGTCAATTGAGACACCTTGATTGTCAATTTAAATAATGCATACCCATGCGTTCTTAGCGATCATAGTTACAGTATTATGTTAAGTCTTCACCAAATATGTGTATGCTTGTGGACTGTTTCTGAGCCCATGATATTCATTATGACGTAATAAGTATGACATCATAATGCATCGCATCTAACAAAAAGTTAACTCTCATAAATATCACGTGATGTTGTAAAAGAATGTTCGTTGAAGCTACGCGTGACAACCCATTCAGCAAGGCGAGAATAGTTTGCTATGGATGACGAACTAAATAGGAAAACATTCGACGAACATTTTCATACATGGTTACATAGTCCTCTTCTGCTGGATAGGCTAGACAACCTGTAGCAGGTCTTCACTATCTTCTTCGTCGCTTTGTTGTACTTGCTGAACGTTTTGGGTGCGGGCGGGTTGGATCGGGAACTGTGTTGTGCAAGCCTCTTTGTTAAAGTATTTGTCTAGCTGACTTTTAAAGGCGTTGAGAGTTGGAGCAGTTACCACAGTATCAGGAAGACTATTCCAGTGGGTGTTTACCCGAATGCTGAAGAACCATTTTCTAGTGTCAGTGTTGAATCGCTGCTTGTGTAGTTTGAAGGTATTGCCACGGGTTCGGTCGCATTTGTCCGACAGCCGGAGGCTCTCTGCATCAACCTTGTATATGCTGTATGTGTATTTGTAAGCCTCGATAAGGTCACCATGTAGACGTCGATAAATTAAACTTGGCAGCTTCAGAAATTTCAGGTGGTCTCCGTATGGCACATCTTTTAGCCCTGGAATGGTCTTTGTTGCTCTACATTGAACATTTTCGAAGATGTTTATATCTTTTTTGTATAGAGGCGACCAGACGACGTTTCAATATTCCAAGTGGGTCGTACTAAGCTTTTGTAAAGTAGACTGAATGTGCTTGGATTTAGGAAGTCAAAGGACCTGCGGATCATGCTGACTAATTTATTTGCTTTGTTCGCTGCTGTTTCGGCATGTTGGATAAACTTTAATGTATTGTCGACATAGTCGCCAAGATCTTTCTCGCATGTAGTTTCCTCCAGAACTCACCCCAGATTCTTTCCAATATAAGGAATACGTTCTTTTAATTTTAAAATTAATTTGATTGAGAGTTATTTGTTATATTTTCAAGTGGTTGTTGTGGCTTCCATAGAACAATTCTGAAAGTAATGCTCTTTGTAAACCCTTCAATTGTCAAAATAGGTAAAGAAAATCCAAATATTTGCTTGCAGCTTTGTGAATATCCATTTCATTTGCTTGCCAAGAGAAGACCAGCCTTGCATTCCATAGGGAAAATGTTTCAGAGTGCTCTGCACGTGCCAAATCGGCTTTTCTTGTTTTGTATATGATGTAATTAATGCGAAAACGGCAGATTATCAATAGTTTGCAGATTAGCAAAACGTTTTCCCTACGTCTACGGAATGCAAGGTTGGAGTGAGTTCAGGAAGGTGAATGTTCTGTCGTCTACATTACTAAACTCAAGTATATAGTGAGTACACGACACATTATTGAGCACGGTTACATAGCGGAAAACGTTTTTATTGCTCCTGAATGCAAACCACCACAAACCCCTATTGATAAATTAATTGTCAAAAATATAAGTCTCTTGCTGGATATGAACAAATAAACCAAACCCACCAAAACCCTGGTTTGCTGAAATTTTTGGTTTACATTATTGGGCAATCTGAATTCGGCAAAATATTTTAACATGCTGTTTCATGTTTAAGATCATCATCATAAACATAGGCACTTTTAGCGTGACGTCGTACCCTCTCCTACGTTATATATATATATATATATATATATATATATAGAAAGGTGCGAAAGGAGGATTAGTATATGGTGTAATCATCGGCCTATCACGAAAAAGCATTGAATATGTATCAACTAAATAATATACTGAACCTCAAGCGGATACATGCATCTTCCAAACGGTGCATAAATTTAGGTCAACAGCACGCCTATAATTACACAATATATCAAATACTTGGCAGAAATGCGATATCATTTCACGTAGAACTTATACATTTTACTGACTCCACGGTTTTGATAAACAACAGCGAATCTTGGAGTCGGGTAAATGAGAAATAGCATATTTGGTACCCGTTTAAACATGATCGTTTGCAGCTTGCAATAGAAATGAATAATGACAAATCTGTATCCAGTAACATTGGGTTTCAACAGTTTTTCAAAACAGAACTTATATTAGCTATATTTGTGGGAGGTTTTTGGTTGTCACTTTCCAGATTTTCTTTCTCGGTCAGGCTTCTCTGATAATTTTGGTATGAAGGACGAGTTGTATAAAGGACGAATTGACTGGATATTTTAACATTGACATTTGTAACTAGGGACTCTGTTCATACTCTTCATTAATGACATTGTAGCAGAGCTGCCCAATGGGATCCAAGCAGCCCTCTATGCAGATGACCTCGTACTCTGGTGCACCGAGGAGTACACAACAACTGCCACATACAGAATGCAGCTCGCCTTGGACAGAATTACCGCTTGGGCCAATCGCTGGTGTATTACCATCAACAAAGAAAAATCATCAGCCATGCTATTCTCACTGTCCACCAAAACCAAGGTTGGCAATCTGACACTGGGCGGTACTCCACTCGAGTACGAGGACAAGCAGACATACCTGGGAGTCACCTATGACAGAAGATTAACATGGAAGGAGCACATCCAGAATGCAGAGGCAAAGGCCAGAAGAAAGCTAAACATCATGAGGAAGCTGGCAGGAACAAAGTGGGGTGCCAATGAAAGGATCCTCAAGACCATCTACCTAGGTGCCGTAAGATCACACCTTGAGTATGGATCCAGCTCATGGATGACAGCAGCTAAATCTCATCAACAGAACCTCGACAGAGTACAAAACCAGGCACTGCGCATCATCACTGGTGGAATGAGATCAACACCAATAGAAAAAATGGAGCAGACAGCAGGCATTCCCCCCCCCCCCCCCAACTTAATAAAGGAAGGGAATGCAAAGCACTGATCCAAGCTGCAAAGTTCAAATCGTTCAACAACCACCCGATGAAGATCAGGCAAGCACAGCTGTCATCAGGAAGACTTAAAAGATCAAGTTTTGTGAAAGAGACAAAAGCACTTCAAAGAAAACACCAAGAAATGTTGCCAGCACAAATAGAAGCCCCAAACCACACCCTTGATCCTCCACCCCGGGAAAACAAACTAGAGAGCATAGCTATTCGCACCACAGTACCTCATCTCACAACCAAAGATGAACACACTGATGTGAGCAAGAAGGCCCTGACCTTAGCCATGCTGGAAGAAATGTACCCTCAGGAGACATGGATAAGGATCTACACGGATGGATTAGTCAAAGATGCAATTAGGAGCGGAGGTGCCGGACTGCACATACAGTATCCAAATGGACAACATGAGTCAGCTGCAATACCGACAGGCAAACACTGCACAAACTACAGAGCTGAAGTCGAAGCACTGGTTCATGCAGCTAATACCATCAGCAGAACAGTAGACCCTATTGCACAGATTGCGTTTTTATCTGATGCCCGCTCCGTCCTTGAGGCTATCACCAAAGGTAAGCTGCCACAACTTGAAGAAGCACTACAAACCATCAAATGCTTTCGGATAGCATTGCAGTGGACCCCCTCACACTGTGGAGTCCAAGGAAATGATGAAGCAGACAAGATGGCAAAGGTGGGTGCAGAAGAGAATCAGACAGAAAACATGGTTACTCATACAGAGATGAAGACTATCATCAAGTCACTCTACAGAACACCTCAATCAGAAGATGCCTACCATCATCTCTCGAGGCCAGAGCAAGTGACCATTTTTCGTCTCAGAACTGGACACAACAGACTAAACCAACACATGTACAGGCGGTTCCACCTTACGACATCACCCACTTGTCATTGTGGAGAAGCAGAACAGACCACAGAGCACATACTTCAATGTTGCAGTACGTATCAGCTGCTGAGAGAAGAGATCTGGCCTTTGTCAACCTCTGTTCTTGAAAAGCTGTATGGGTCTGTGGAAGAACTGCAGAAAACTACGGATTTCATCTTGAGAACGGCTCTCAAAGTGTGATACCAGCGATCGAAAAGAAGAAAGACTAGGGACTCGATTCTACCAAATGGAACCGGATAACTGCTCTAACGAACTTGACCATTTTGAAATTTGTAAACATTGCACAACGAAATGGATGGGTTCCGTTGAATTGAATCGAGGGCAGTCTTACTAACATTTATATGAACCAAAAGTGGTGAAGTGTTGGTTTATTGAAATAATTCACAACTTATTGATACAAATTGATGTGCATCTCATATGAAATTAAGGTAGTATTGAATCCTTTATAAATGTCACATTTTGTTACGTATATTAGTTTGACGGGGAATGTCGTCGCATACACCTAAATGTGTTCATATATTATGAAATTCTTGGTGTGGTTTTGTCCAAATGCTATACAGCATCGTATAGATATATGTATCCGCTTTAAGCACAACATTATTTAGTAAATAAACTCCCGTGGTTGTATGACAGTCCAGATGAATCCTAGTAGCATCAAAACGTCAATCGCAACTGATGCAACCCTTTAGTCTTATATATAAATAGGAGAGGGCACGACGTCACGCTAAAAACAAAAGAAAGTGTGGGAGATCTTGAAGACATGAATGGTAACCTTACTGTAACAGACCAAGATAAAGCAGAATTATTAAATCAACTTTTTTCTAGTATATTTACCCAAGAAAATATAAATATTATTCCCATTATGAAATTTAAAACCGAAACCAATGCATTGAGCAACATTAAAGTGAATCTGGATACTGTGAAAGAAAAACTAGGCAACTTAAAGCAAAACAAATCCCCAGGACCTGATGGTTTACATCCTCGGCTACTCAAAGAATTAAAGGATGTCATAGCAAGGCCCTTGACACTTATATACCAAAAATCATTAGACACAGGTTCAGTGCCGACAGATTGGAAATATGCCCATGTCATACCCATACATAAGAAGGGGTCAAAAAGACAACCAAATAACTATAGACCGGTTAGCCTTACTTCCATTTCCTGTAAGGTACTGGAGAGCATTGTGAGGGACAAGGTAGTAGCCCACATGATAAATAACAGTTTTTTTACTGAATATCAACATGGTTTCATGGCTGGGCGATCTACAGTTACACAATTATTAGAAGTGTTAGAGGCCTGGACGACTGCTCTAGACAGGGGTGAAGATATAGATGTCCTGTATCTTGATTTCATGAAGGCATTTGACACAGTGCCTCATGAACGCCTTCTAAGTAAATTAAGCCAATACAAAATTTCAGGTAATCTACTAAACTGGCTAAGATCCTTTTTAACAAATCGCCAACAGAGGGTTGTAGTAAATGGAGCCTTTTCGTCATGGACACCTGTTTTGAGTGGAGTTCCACAGGGCAGTGTACTCGGTCCAGTACTTTTCACTATTTTTATCAATGACATGCCATCTGTGATTGTATCTGACATTTCTTTATTTGCGGATGATACTAAAGCTTATAGAACCATAACACATGCAGATGATTGTAAAGAACTACAACAAGACCTTAACTCACTGCAGCAGTGGTCAGAAACATGGCAGGTCCGATTTAATCCTCAAAAATGTTCTGTAATGCACATAGGCCATAATCACTTTAATACTTCCTATCAAATGATAGATAATGGGAAAACCCTAAAATTACATGACGAAAATATAATCAATGACCTAGGCGTGTCAATAGATACAAAACTAACATTTGAGAGCCATATAGAGAAGATAACTTCCAAGGCTAATAAAATGACAGGCATAATATGGCGTACATTCCAATATATAGATGAAGACCTGTTCATGAAACTTTATCCAACATTAATACGCTCTCACCTGGAGTATGCTGCCCCTGTATGGTCACCAAACACATGGAAACAAGCAGAAAAACTTGAAAAAATTCAGAGACGAGCTACGAAAATGGTGCCCAACTTAATTACCAGGCAAGATTAGAATATTTAGAACTACCAAGTTTAGTATACAGAAGAATAAGAGGGGATCTTATAAATGTCTATAAGTACATGCATAACCTGTATACTGTGGACTCTAGAAAACTTCTAATTATCCGTCCAAGAAAGAGAACTAGAGGTCAAAAATTTACATTACTAAAACCAAGAGCAAATACATGCCTTAGACAAAGCTTTTTCTCTAACCGTGTCATAGACTGGTGGAACTCCCTGACACCTGAAGTTGTTGAAGCTCCATCTCTAAATAGTTTTAAAACCAGACTAGATAAACTATTTATTCAACATCCTGTATACTATAATTATAGAGCTCTAGATAAACCATGTAATCCAAAAATGACTATTAGATAATGTAGCTCATCACCAAATTTATTGAATTAGCTGATAATAGGATACAATGTCCTAAAAAGCTGTACATGTTATGATTATGATTATAAATGTGGGGAAAACTTCGAAAACTGGCGACTCATTAAGACATTGAAAGTGCATTATAACTATGCGAATTTCTCGCTCTGCGGTAGTAGAATGTCTTTGTGAATGTCATACTTACAAGAGGGCATAAATAAATTATAACTGGGAGATCTACATAATGTTAATGCCCTTATTTTTGTTTTAGCAATGACAAACATGTAAACAACGAAAGATTGACATATCACAAACTCGAGCGGTTGCTGGTCACGTGACGGATACGGGACGGTTCGTACCAGGGATGATTCGCGCCAGTCATGGAATCAATAAATTACCACATTACGGTATAAGAGGCATCGCTTTGGATTGGATTCAAAATTATTTGACTGACAGGATTCAATGTGTTCAATTTAATGGTGCTATTTCAGGAAACAAGAAATTAGTCTGCGGTGTACCTCAGGGTTCAATCCTTGGACCCCTGCTGTTCTTACTATACATGAATGATTTACCCAATGCCACTAACCAACTTTCATTAATACTATTTGCAGATGATACCAATGTCTTTGGTAGATATAAGGATATAAATACTCTACACAAAAATGTAAACAATGAAATGGAAAAAATTATAAATTGGTTCAAAATTAATAAATTATCTCTAAATGTTAACAGAACTAACTTTATACTATTTACAAGGTCTAGCCAACCTGAAGAAGCTGCTCTCCCAAAACTTTACATAGACAATCAAGAAATAGAGGAGGCAGAGTATGTTAAATTCCTAGGAGTCTAATTGGACAAACATTTAATCTGGGAGAAGCACATAGAGATAATCACATCCAAGGTAGCAAGGAATATTGGTATCATGCGCAGACTCAAGTCATATCTTCCATCTCATATCTTAAAAACTCTGTATAATACATTGATACTTCCACACATAACCTACTGCAATGCTATCTGGAGCAATACATATCAAAATAAACTAAAAAACTAAAATCCAAATCCCTACAAAAGCAATCTATCAAACTATTTTCGCAAACAGCAGTGGGACAAGACACCTTCAAAAGTAACAAAATCCTAAAACTCGAAGACATTGGAAGGGTTCAATTATATGCAATTCTAAAGGACTACCACAATGGCAACCTACCCTCATCTCTATCCAATCTTTTTTCAATAAATGCAGACATACATACGCACAACACAAGAACAAGTTCCAACCTACATGTCACATACCACCAAACAGAGGCAGCTACACGAACACCATCCTACCAAGCAATACAACTATGGAATAATACAGATACAGACGTTAAGTACACAAATTCTCACGTTAAAATCATCCCAAAAATTCATCAAAAACATAATTATTGACAACTACTAGAAACCACACCACTAATCGCCAGCACCATGGCTGTTACACGGCACAGCTCTGGAACGACTTGGCATGCTTCCGGAGTGAGCTGAGGTGATGGAAGACATTGCTTCCCAAAGAGGCGATGCCTTCCAATCCGATTGTGCTCATGTTAACTTACTGTCTTGACCTGCAGGCATGCCAACTTCTTTTAGCATTATTAATCCTATTATGAGCTGTGCTGCAGTCTAACTATTCAAGGCACCTGTTCACCGGAACAGAACATCAAATGTAAAACGGTATAGGAGTAATAATAATAATAATAATAATAATAATAATAATAATAATAATAATAAATAATAGATGAGCTCCCCCGCCCCCCCCCCATCCCTCCCTCTCCTAGCCCCCATCCCTTTATGTTCATGAATGTAATTATCCTGTTTTACTGTTTTATCCTACATGTATGTATGTACCTACTGTTCATATAGTATCACGTAATATATGTTTGTTTATGTTACATCCTATTACATATGTCATAATATATTGTACAATTAATGTTTATATGTTAGGGGTCCACCATTTCATAGGCTTGCCTTTGGTGGACTGCCTGTTGTAATCTCTAATACTGACGATTAAATACGAAAATCAATAATCTTGAATCTTGAATCTTGAGGGCACCCTATGGGCTATTGTAGACAGTATGTACACATATGTGGGAGCAGTGGTTAAGTGGAAAGGGGAAGTGTCACAGCCCTATGCTGAGTATCAGGGGATCCGTCAAGGTGGTGAGTCGTCAACAGGCCTTTTCAATAGCAGGAGCAACAAGCTACTACATAAACTGGACACCCACCCAGCTACGTATAGAATCGGTTCGATCCCAACAGGTGCGATTATGTGTGCAGATGAGCTAGTATTAGTTGCGCGAGCACCTGAAGCTATGCAACTCTTAATAAATGAGGCACAGCTGGATGCAGCTAGTGAGCGGTACTTGTTTAGTAGCACCAAAACTAAAACCATGGTGGCTAGAGATACAAAGCCAGCAAACCTCTGGATAAATGGGAAGCTGTTAGCGATCACAAATGAGGAGACCCATCTTGGCGTTACTAGAACATATTCGTGTAACAACCTAAAAACAGTTGGAAGCAGAATTAATTCAGCACGGCGTGCAGCCTACTCTCTAATGGGTGCTGGCATGTATGGACTTAATGGCCTAAACCCAATGGCATCAATACACATCGGGGAGATATATACTACTCCAGTCCTACTGCATAGCCTTGAGGGACTGATCCTAAAGCAGTCTGAGAACGAAAAGCTGAAAGATTTCTACATGGCCAATCTAAAACGCATGCAGCATCTACCTGCCAGTTGTGCGAACGCTGCAGTCTACTTGCTGCTTGGAGCACTACCAGTGAAAGGCCAAATTCACAAAAGGATTCTGATCTATTTTGTGAATATGCTACACAGAGAGAATTCCATCGAACGTGAGATAATTGAAAGACAATTAGCCGTCAAGGCAGCAGGGTCCTATAGCTTGGCAATAATAGCAAATCAGATGCTACAGAAGTATGGCCTGCCGGATGCACACAGTCTCCTGAAGAACTTGCCAAGTAAGGGAGTATGGAAAACAAAGGTGACAAAACAGGTCCATGACCAATGGGAGCGCAAATTGAAAGAAGAAGCTGCCGGGAAGAAGACTCTGTCGTATCTTTCCCTTGACTCCTGCAAGATTGGGAAACCACACAGTGTATGGACAAGCTGCACGTCTGATAAGACCTCTGTATATAAGGCTACTATCCAAGCTAAGTTACTAGTACAGAGATATAACCTACTTGGGGAAACAACCCGTAACCGTCGAGGTCCAACCACCTGTCCACTGTGCAAGAGCGAAGATGAGACGTTGGTGCACTTCCTTGTCGTGTGTACACAGCTCCAACCTACACGAAAATAACTCCTGAGTAAGATCTGTGGCATGTTGAAGACACTAGGACTCCAAACCACACAGGAGAACTGTATTCAAGCTATCCTGGACCCTAGCAAGTTTGCTGCAGATGATCCTGTAAGCTGTAGATCCTGGATACTACAGAGACTCCAAAAACTATCCAGAGAACTTTGCCACGTCCTGCATCGACTACGAGCTAAGATGACTCAGTTGCAGTGATGCGCTCAAAATTGCGTGCTGTAGAGTTGCATGATTGGTCTGACCGCATCGCTGACTATACTCTACCAAACAGGCCACTCTTTTAAACAAACAATTTTTGCGCCTTGTGATACTTAACGGATACTACTTGTGAAATCTCGCGAATCAAGCTTCTTGTTGGACACGTCGGAAGGAACTAAATATCTGTACCAACTGTACTCCCTGTGGAGGTACATCTGAAGAACATCACGTTGTTCGAGAGACGGGATTTACTGCGAAAGAAAGAAGAAAGAAAGAAGACAATTCGCCCGGGCTGTTTCGTCCTATTCTTCGATTCTGTATCTGTATGGCTGTATCTCTATAATGTACGTTGAAGGACCAATAATGACATAACACAATGAACAAGAGAGTGCGTTTGAATGTTATACAGGTGTTCTATGGGATGAATGTCATGATACTATTCATACAGCAGACTACCCAGCAGGTACATGGCGTTGCTTCAATGTTGAATCCACATTGAAATCATGTCGTGACGTGATTTCAACGCGGATTCAACGTTGAAACAACATCATGTGCCTGCTGGTTAATATATATTATATAATTATATATTATATATTATATTTATGTGAACAGAAGTTATACAACCATTGTGAAGGATCTCATATATGTATATACTATATTTAGGCCTATATAGCTAGCATATATTAAATGCTACTGAATATATCTATAGCCAGCTTCATGTAAATACAAAAACAGAAGAGGGCATTATTATAAATATTTAAAAGTCAGACATATCCGGAAATTTCGGATCAACAAGTTTTTTCGTGCATAGGAGCTGAGCATAGAGGTTTTACAAACCTGCGCTCAGAAACTTTACCCAGATTACCTACCTAGCTTTACCTAGATGAAACTTCACTGTGCCAATATGGAGCCCATATAACATGAAATATATAGAAGCAATTGAAAATGTCCAACGTCGTGCCACGCGTCAGTTACCAGGGATGAAGGAACTTTCTTATCCTGAACAGCTAAAGAAGGTCAAACTACCAACTCTGGCATACAGGAGAGTAAGAGGGGATATGATCGAGGTGTTCAAGATCTTGCGAGGAAAATACAATGTGGAAGTTTAAAATATACTGCAATTACATAAAGACACAGAGATCACCAGAGGACATAGGTACAAACTATTCCAGCAGAGAGCAAATTCAAATATCTGCAAGCACTCCTTCCCACTGCGCATTGTTTCAGTATGGAATAATTTAACTGACAATGTCGTTGAAGTACCAACATTAGAGACAGTTAAATGTAGGCTTGATAGGCACTGGAACAATAGTGAACTCCTATACGACAACTACAAGGCGACCATGACCGGAAAACGTAAAGAATACAGTGCAGAAGATATTGAAGATCCGACCATAGAGGCATGAAAAGGAGATAACCAGGAATGCCAAAGCTAACCCCAAGAAATTTTGGAAATATGTAAACTCAAGGAGGAAAGTAAAAAGTGTCATCTCAGAACTAAAGGTTGTTCATAAAGATGGGATAACTCAGATTGCTAGTGAATACACAGATAAGGCTAATGTACTGACAAACCTTTTCACAGCGTTTTTACGTGCGAACCAGATGGCCCAGTGCCAGAATCCCAGAAACTAAAACCAGAATTTGAATTCCAAGACAAAACATTCACCCAGGATGATGTGCTGAAAATACTAAAGGGAATAGACAAAACCAAATCACCTGGTCCAGATGGAGTACATCCCAAAGCATTAGCAGAGCTAAAAGATAGTGTGTGCATGTGCTTGACTATTATATTTAACAAATCTATGGATAAAGGGATAGTACCAGACAAGTGGAAGACAGCCAACATTACAGCAATTTACAAAAAGGGTGCTAAATATGACCCTGGAAATTACAGACCAGTAAGCCTGACAAGTGTATTGTGTAAACTAATGGAAAAGCTAGTATGGTCAGAAATAATATAACATATGAAGAGAAACAAATTCTTCAGCAAAAGACAATTTGGTTTTATGGAAGAAAGATCAACAGCACTGCAACTACTAAAAGTACTGGATGAATGCACAAAAGTGGTGGACAAAGGCGGACAAATAGATGCCATATATATAGACTTTATGAAGCCGTTCGATACCGTCCCACATAGGCGACTCATCAGCAAGCTGAGAAAATATGGTCTAAGCGAACGTATAATACTATGGTTACAGGACTTTCTTTCAAACAGAAAGCAATGCGTCGTGGTCAACGGACATGTTTCAGAAAACCACCCAGTAACAAGTGGAATCCCACAAGGCAGTGTGTTAGGGCCTATCCTGTTTGTGATATACATTAATGATCTTCCTGAGGCTGTAAGGTCTACATGTTATCTCTTCGCAGATAACACAAAAATCTACAAGCAAATCAGATGCAAGAAAGATGAAATTGAGTTGTAAGAGGATCTGGGCTCCCCTCAGGTGTGGTCAAACACATGGCTATTGAGATTCCACCCAAACAAATGCAAAGTACTGACGGTAGAGAGCAAGGGAGGAAAACACCCAGATGAGAAGAGCTACCACCTCTACAAGTAAGATGGGACACTAGTAAATCTTGAGAACACACAACAGGAAATGGACATCGGGGTCACAGTAGACATGAACTTAACCTTCTCAAGCCACATTCAAGCCCAAGTTAACAAGGCGAACAACATTATGGCACTAATTAGAAGAACATTCATTTACTTAGATGAGGAAATGTTTAAGCAGCTGTTCCAGGCCCTGGCGAGACCTCACCTAGAGTATGCAGTATATGTGTGGAGCCCTCATCTGAAAAAGGATGTAGCCCTAATAGAAAATGTACTACAGCGATCATCCAAACAAGTTCCAGCATTAAGCAACATGAGCTATATAGATAGGCTGAAGAGACTGAAAATGCCCACAGTGCGGTACAAAAGGATGAGAGGAGACATGATAGAGGTCTAAAAACTCACCCATGAGATATATGATCCTGAAGCTTCTGAGGGGCTGCTAATCTTGGCAGAGAATAGAGGCACAAGAGACCATAGCTTGAGACTGTCCAAGCACCATATTAGAACGGACATTAGGAAATATAGAAAAATAATAAGAAAAATAGTATATAATAATAATAATAATAATAATAATAATAATAATAATAAAAATAATAATAATAATAATAATAATAATAATAATAATAATAATAAACTGGTTCATCATGTAGCCCCAGCAATAGCTGGGATGGCATGACGGGAATAAAACCATATTCGCTGTGGTGTGTTGTGTACTTATACTGCACTCGGTGTGTTTACAACACAGGAATCTGCAGCGATTATTTTGGTGAGACACAGCTGTGCAATAATTTGCGTAGCTGTGTTGGATGACCGTAGTCAGCCAAGGGACAGAGTTTCAATTTTAAAAACATACATGTATATAATAATAAGAAAAGTATTTAAAAAATAAAAGTGTAATAGTTAAATTTTCCACACACTTAGTCCCACATTCTGCTGCATCCATGACAATAATGGACACAAACGTCTGCTGAAAAGTTTCCCTAGCGAGTTTGAGTTCCATGACTCGTACTAGATGGCTGTGGCGGGTGGTCTTCTGGTGCTGATATTATGTTATCCATGTTAATACTGTTCTCTGTGCTCAGGTCTGATGAAGCTGTGGATAAGTTAGCGGATGCACTAGTGGTTGTGGTGATGAAGATGGGTGAAGTCCTGACGATTGCTGGTTCCGAAGTTGCTGCCATCACAGTGGTGGTGGTGGCGATGGTAGTAGTGGTGCTTGCTTGAGGTCTGTTGGATGATGCGGGGATGCTGCGTGATGGTGTTGCTTCAGTGGTTGCGGATATTTTCCTAATTTTTACAGCCTGAATAAGTCTACTCGCGGATGTTCTGGGTACTGCTCAGATCTCGGGTTGGTGAGCTATGCGTCGTTTCCCCGAGTATGGTCTGTCCGGCATGGTAGCTTTTCTGATGGCAGGATCTACTGGAATGATGGTGCTGCACGTGGATGTCAGAGTGCTGATATGTGGTGCTGAAGTGGTGATGGCGGCTTCCTCGTCGATAACTCAACTGAGCAGAGATATTGAACTGTCTAAAATGTCCTGTAACACTGGATCATGAATTTTCACAGGAGTTGTTATCACTACTGAAATTGGCTGTCCTGTCACGGATGTTGATGCTGTTGTAGTGCTGTGCATTGCTGGTGTTGTCACTGCGGGTGCTGCTGGTGCAGATGTTGCAGTTGGTGTCGATACCAATGCTGCCGGTGCTGCCGGTGCTGTTTTTATGGTTGTTGGAGTACTGGAGCTGGCTGGCTGTGTTGCGGATGCGGATGGTGAAGCTACTTGCGTTAAGTCAGGTTGTCGTCTTTTTGCACCTTTAGTTTTGGCCAGCTTCCCAGTCGGAATTACTACAATTGGAAGTCTATTTTCAAAGCGTGGCGCAAGGATATCTATGTCCTCATTCTGCTCACCAGGCTTTAATGTCACAACCAACACACGATGGTTAAAGGATAACGCATCTGTTACACCATACCGCATGACAGAATATAGGTACTTGCAGCCCGCACCGTATGCCCTCTGAAGTAAATGGTCGCGATTGACGTGAAGTTTCAAGTCCGAATTTCTTGAAAATGCACGCTTGCACGGCTGTCCATCATATGAAGTTGAAGTACAGGATACTTCTTGCCAATGTTAGCAGGTGCCGATTCTTCTGAGGTGTTGGACGAGGCGAGGTATTCCGCAAGCGACATACTATTCCCACATAATGGTTATATGTGGAACTGAACGTACCTAACTCAACTTTCCTAACTTTCCTAACTTTCCTAACTCTTCATAATACTTTCATGGCCAATTATAACATGAAATAATAATAATAAGAGAACAGCAGAATTTGGTTTGCGACATGAAAATGGCCTAATGCCCGATCTTCCCTAATGTCGAGGTTGGAGGGAAGATGAAATTTCAGTGCACGCTTTCCTCCTTTTATACTTTTTGGTGACGTCACAGAAGGGCGGATGACCACACCTGAAAGTTTCAGAGTGAGCCGGTCTCTCTCTCTGCAGGGAATTATTTAACTTTCATTCTCCTGGAGTCCGATTATATATTCCCTTCGTAAGAAGAAGTCAAATATATTTATAAGAAGGTAGGATAGCCGCTTTCACCTCCACTTGGGGAAAAATCGGGTCTCCGATCAATGTTAAAATCTGGAACTATTTATTCCTGTGGATGCTCACCTTTTAATTAGCGTGATGCGGTTTTTCAAGTTGGATGCTTATAAACTGGCCTGTTCAAATTTCAGACTGGAACGCCAGATGGTTTGTGGGAGAGCATGATGACATCAGCGGCCATAGCCCCGACTCACCACCTCTCGCCTCCTCCATCATGCTGTGGTAGATTCGTGAAGGGCGGTTCCTTATGTTTATAGCCTTTGATCAAATTTAGCGGAAAATAGAAGTGATGATCACATGATTCTTGCTTTCAAATCATGCGGTTGGTCGGAAACATAGGCAATCTGTATATGGGTGGAGTTTTTGGTGCTGTTAACTGCACGTATATGATGCGAAAAATGGAAATATATGTTTTCTTTATTCGGTTCCTTAGAACAGAGTCCCATTATATGCATGTAATCTTGTACTTGCGCCGCCTCTTGTGTGTAGTGTTGATTAGTGGCTGGAATATGTAGGTATGAGAATATTTGAAATTCTCCACGGTGTTATGCTGTCTAAGTTTTGATGCTGCTTCATCAGCCCGTGCGCCAATGATTTGTATATGCGGTAGAACAGGCGTGTTTTTAATCAAAATTAGGACAGTATAGCTGTCAGGAATTTATTGTTTGGTTTAAACAGCTCCATGTCTTGCGGATGCCAAGTCTACTGACCCTGCCAAGCTGGGCTGTATTTTCCGGGTGGGCGGACTGCCAAGCATCCTCCCCTATGGGTAGGACTAGTCTCACCTCACCTAGACCAAACTGAATTATTATGGTACAGCTCGGAAAGTGCGTGCCACCGTTTACAATTTTACAATACCATCGTATGGAGATTGTGATACAGTCATCCTGAGTGTCTGTGTCTCTGTCATGTTGGTGAATTTGATTGATACGCGTGGCTGCTTATCTGTGGATGAATCTTGCGCTGTCGTGAAGTGTGAAAGTCCTTACTGCAGTTGGGTAGGGATACTGCAATGCTTGTGGTGTCAACTTTATCGGACATGATGTATTTCACTCTGTAATGGCCGAGTTCTAAGATGGAACAGAGTTACTTTAGAGCACGGATGACCAAAATGGGTGCTGTCGTACTTGAATCAGACCATTATCGAATTTCCGTTCGGTGGCAAAATCCTACTTGATACTTTTGACAGACTGCGGGCATCTTGCTCTCTTAATATATTGACTGTTATTACGTGTGATTGAAGTGTCTTTGTTTAGCTGATTACGTACAACGTTTCCAGTGTGTGTGTGTGTGTGCGTGCGTGCGTGCGTGCGTGCGTGCGTGCGTGCGTGTGGGTGGGTGTGTGGGTGTGTGTGTGTGTGGGTGTGGGTGTGGGTGGGTGTGGGTGGGGTGGGGTGGGGGTGGGGGGGGGGTGGGGGGGGGGAGTGGGAGCATCCCCCGTAGTGTGTACTGTAGCTGGCGGCGATGTTGTTCCTCTTTTCCATATGATCGGTTTTCTGCACATTGGATAAGCGGGTGTTTGCAGAAAATGTTAGCTCGTGCTGATGATGGTGGTGTTCTGTTGTAGGGAAGTCAGGGTTGCTGTGTGACGCTTGTGTGGTGTGAGGTGGGCAGATCCAGTTTTCCATGCTGCGGAATGCCGATTCTGTTGCTGTTGTGGAAAGGTTGGGTTGCGGAGGGTTACGAACTCCCCGGTTTCTTGCAGTAGGGAATGTTGCGGAAAAAGGTGTCTCTAACTTTCTCTGTTATAATAGTTAGGTGCGTGCTATCCATGTTGTTGGTGATGTTGAATGTCTCTGTTATATTATCTATATAATTGGGCATGTATGTAGCGTTCGCGCGACGAAGAATTGATGTATCCAGACTTGAGGTCAAGTGTGTTCTGTATGTTCCTGGCTTTCTGTGTCTTGATGTGCTGTTCTGACTGCTCACGGGGGCTCGGTAGGGTGGTTGTTGTCGGGGATGTGCTTTTGGATGGGGATGGTCATCTTCCATTACATGATGGTTGGAACGCTGTCAGAGTTTTTAAGTACCGGGAATATTCGAGCCGAGAGTCTGCTGAACAGGCTGCTTCCCTTCCCACCCACCAGCGGGGGTGGTGGGGTGGGTGGTTGGGATGGTGTGGGGGTGTGGGGGTGTGTGGGGATGGTGGTAACTGTGATGCAGGATGCCACCTCCTCTGTAACAGCCGGATCTCTCATATCTGAAGATTGACTGTCAACAGATGATGAGTGGAGTGTGAAATGGACAGGACCAGTGATGTCCGAACTTGGTGCATACCCGGGAGACGCGAGTTGGAGTGGAGGTGGTGGTGCTAATGGATGGGGTGAACCTTGGAGTGAGGGTGGTCTCACGATTTTATGACTTGCAAGGGTGCACCGAGTTGTGCGGTTTTCCTAATCTCTACAAAAGGCCAAGGCCTCATCCAGCCTCTTCACTTCCATGCTATTTATTATATGTTCCACCCCTCAGGAAGTATGGTCCGGGACAGCCTCAGCTTCCTCTTGTTGTAACTCTATAATTGGGGTAATAGCATGAAGTGGGTAGGAATGGGAAGAGGTCGGCAGAACAACTTTTCCATCCTTCCCCTTGGACAGTACAAATGAGAAAGTCTTCAGATACGACTTCCCAGATCATGTAGACCCGCTCTGAGGAGGGAGAGGGTGAGTACGTATCTATAGCATAAGCAGACTGATCAGTGTCTAAGATGAAATCGAGGTTAGGGTTAGGATGAGCAAGAATTGGTGCGGTTGTCAAAGGTTCCTTCAGCGCCCTAAAGGATTCTTCACACTCACTTGTCCACTAGAATGGTCGATCCTTTTCGGTGATCCGGAATAATGATGATGCAATCTCACTAAAGTTATGTATCGACGATAGTACTGGCAGAGACTGAGGAAACTCCAGGTGTCTGTGACTGAAGTGGGGGTCTGCCACTACGCTACTGCTTTAGTTTTTGAAGGTTGAGTAGTCACTCCATCAGCGGAAATGACGTGACCCAGGAACTCGACACTCTCTCTGAAAAGGTGACACTTCTTGGGTTTGAGCTTGAGATTACTGGTATGGAAACGCATTAAGACCTTGCCCAAGTTGGACAGAGTCTGCTCAAACGAAGAGCCAAAGACGATTACGTCGTCGATGTAACAGAGACAGATCTCCCATTGCAGGGTAGTTAATACCTGCTCAATGAGACGCTTGACACGTTACTGAGTGACAGCTTCAGAATCACATACAATCCAGTTACATATCACACTGCAACAACATACAGCATCACTTTGACAAGTTACCATCTACATAGCAATTTGGAAAGCGCATACGTATTTTATGGCAGGGAGTAAGAGGCAGCTATCCATCTTTAGTGACTTTCCCGTGAGGGTGTGGTGGGTTCCAAGACCGCACCTGTAGCTCGCAGGGTAGTGTCGGGCCGTTCCGGTGTCTGGTGTCGACTCGCTGCGCCGCAAGTGCATGACGAATGATCACGCTGGTTAGCTTCCGGTCTCGCGGTTACGGATCGCGTGCGATACTGCCCTATAGGTAACAAAGACCGGCTCCTAAGGCCAGTGGAACTCAATCATTCCGGTAGGGCTGTGCGACCATCGTGGCGAACATTAAACACTACAGTCTAATCCCAAGAGTGTGTGTCACCAGTATGCCTGTCCATATTAATTTTGTGATCTATGGACTTATAAGATTTGATTTGGTGACCTAATTAACATAAATCTATACACTATTTTTACCTAAACAGACCATCAAGTTTGCTAGATAAATATAATGAGCATACGAAAATACAAGACATAGAGACAGTCTGATGAACTTTTAAATGTGGGGCTCCCGGAGGTACCACACAGACTCGTAGGTCCGCAAGGGAGGCTCCCGCACACAAGATAACTAATTAACTTAATATAAGCTATTATACCTCTAAGCTGAAAGGAAAGACAACTATCTTCTGTAATGTCGGAAAATCATGTTCCTCACACAGGCACTACTCCTAGTGCTAGTTTCACTGAATCCTTGTGAGAGGCAAGTGTCTCGCGCGGGCCTCCGTCACAGGAAAATGTCGCCATCGCTTAAAGTGGGAGAAGAGTATTGGCCGAAAAAGCGTGCTGCAATATTCAACCAAAATGCTGTAAAGAAAAGATCATACCTAGTGAAATTATGATGATAAGGTTGCGTGCTGTTTTATGTGAAGACGGGACGAGCGATTCCCGAAGTATTCTCACGTCACCGTCTTATGTAGTTTTCAATATGCTGAATTAGTAGTTGCCGCTTTTATTTATGTTGGCCTTCTTCTATGCCTAACCTAATATTTAGTTTTTAGAGACAAGAACTATTTTAGGCCGCAAATGGCTGGCGTCTGCCTATCTTTTAGATACGGCTGTCATTGAGAATGGATGCCCTAAGACGTCAATACTGAAGACAGCATGCATACATGTTACTTGGCCAGATCTCAAAACTGGGTAAGAATCCGGAGATCTCGCTCCGTAACCACATGAAATCTCACAGGACATTGGTTACTTTTCACAAAAGCATTTTTAGGCAACTGATCTAGCGTTATGGTGGGGATAAGGGAGACGAATACCCACCGTGAATGTCCTTCCCGTGAGGGCCTGGCCGATCTTAATATCATGCCCAGACATTCTTCTGGAATTCGGTGGGGGATGCGCATCTCGCCCATCACCAGGTCCTATGCAGCTAACTTTTTAACCTGACATTAGGTTTAAGCGTAAGTTGCCCGGTTATGCACTGAGGTGCGGGAGGATTGTTCAGCAGATAGAAGAAAAATAAAAAAGATATGTTTTAGCAGTGCTTCCTACATTGGCAAAGGTAACTAACTACTAAGTATCTGAAGATACGCGGGGAATGTGTGTGACACCATACCCTGGCGATCACTGCTCAGAAACCCCAATAGTTTCCCAGGGTCGGATCAGTCCATGGTGCGGATAGGGAAATCCAAACAATTAAGAAGCCATAAGGCTTGGTGGAACATGAAGAGAGACAATAACTTAGAAATATGAGGCCCATTAGGTATATTGGCCAATCTTACACAACCTTGCCGGAGTGTGGGGCTAAATTATCGCAACTACCTGAAAAGAGGCGTATACTATGCGTCTCCTGCCGAAGAGATTGTCTCTCATCATTTTAAACCTATCCTATCGAGCTGAATAGAAAGGTTTTTAGTCGGTGGCATGCCAGGCTAAGCAGAGTTATAGCACAGACAGCGACCTCAGTGAAAAATTGTTGGTGGCGGGAGAATGTGCTGCATATACGAATGTTGCTGTATAGTGTTTCCTACGTGCACTGCAGTCCTATATTTTTCTATAACTAAACAAAACATATAAACTAATGGCCACTTGCCATATATAAAACTAACCAATTTAACAATACAATGTAAAATGATCAGAATAATATATAAAGTACAGGTTGAGGGAAAAAATACCTTACAGAAAATAAGAATAACTATAAACAGATACAGAAATTATAACTAGTGGTCCTAAGACCGTTATGGTGCCTTTTAGTCTTCGGGACCGTTTATACATATACGGTATAATTATTAAAGATGTAATTATCGGAATAATTAAAATGTTATGTATAGTTACTTGAATAATCGGTAGCCATTCTTAAGCATGGGCTATCGTGTTACTGAAATTGATATGTCTCCCTTGGTTTGACGTGAGTTGATGTGCTCTCTGGAAGCTGGAAAGTTCCCGCATGCCGGTTTCCGCAAATAGGATTCCCGCAAGCAGTCCATGACGGGAGTGGATCGAACTCAGGACTGTAATCACAATATAGAATGTCTAACGAGTGGTCAGTAAGAGATACAATAACATTACTGCTAAGATGAATGTTCCCGTACACTGATGGTATGGATGGAAGTTGCCAACAACCCGATTATAAGCAGGGGTTGTTGAATACGGATGAAGATACATAACTAAGCTTAACGGTGTGGGGTACATCAGTTAGCTCTTAAGACCTACCGGGCAAAGTTTAAAACTAGCTGCGGTCGAAAAGTTTAGGTAAACCTGCACAACATCGATTGAATAACCACTTTTTGGCGTGGCCGGCAGATCCGGCGAGTCATCCACCAAAGAACATCAGTGCCTCTACATCTGTAGAATCACATTTTCAGGCCAGGAAAGGCCTCACCGCAAGTTGGTGTTCCGAGTTAGTTCTTGATGTTTTCGTGAACAATATTCGAAAGTTCTAAAAATGCTCCCGCAGTGGCTATGGAAGAGAAAGCTTCGAGACTGAAGTCATCTGCTTAATGCCTGTCTTGCTGGTAGTAGCCTGAATACAGATCCAACCTATTCGGCCCCTGGCCGAGGATGCGCTCGAGTTCTGAATTTCGTCTCCTTTTATACTACTCGTGACGTCATAGGTGCAGGCTCCAACCAGTCATCGGTCGAGCTAATAATAACGCAGTCGAATGTTCCAGAACATTCTAGAAGTTCTGTGTACACGTGGTTACGACGTCACAGCAATATTTTGAAGATAATCAAAAGGGGTTTTCCGCAGATTCGGAAAGCCCGTCGATTTCTGGTCTTGAGAAATACCAGATTCGGCGGGAACAAGTAACTAAAAAGGATTATTATGTACCTACTCGGTACATTAAAAGCGTCATCCAATCTTGGTCCTAAAATATGCTCTCTGTCAAAAATAGTATTAAGAGCGTGCATGCGCGCTATCATGCGCGTATTCACTTTAACGAACTCAGTCATTTTTTACAACGCGATCTCTCTCATAGGCCCATATGCTCCCATAGCTCTACCCATGGGGGGGGGGGCGTGTTCAGGGAACGAATCCAGGACAGACAGCGCGTAGCCAGCTTAGCTGGTATGGCCGGTACCCGACCGGTCGATCCGAACTACAACACCCCCTCCTAGTTTGACATCCATGGCAAACGATCACACATTGCGGATCGACGCATGGATGTACGCTAGGTGAGAATTATAGACTTCCCGGCTAGGCGCGTGGCCGGAGAGGAGTGGTGATGCAATAAATGCGTATTTAAGAGACAGAGCACATAGAGGTGCCAAAGAGGGGAGTGGAGGCATACTTTTAGTTTTAATTTTTGACCTGGAATTATTTTTCCAGGTCTTTTCTTTTTTTGTTTTAATATTTTGGTGCGTGCTTTCAACTTTATTTAGCTAATGATTCCTAAACAATAGCTCGCATGGGTGTTCTCTTTGGGCACAGAAAATTATTATCTCCGCAGAGAACACCCAAGCTCCAACGTACCACAATTTAAGTTAAGATATATAATGATATATATTTAAAATAATTGTACATAATTTTCCATGTAACATACCCTTACGGGGTATTTTAAAACATTACTACCGAATTACTTGCGCACCCCATGTAAATAAAGGGGTACACAACACGTATATTAATTAAAAATATTTGCGGCCCGTTATAGCGGGTCCGCAACAGGCAGCTCTCGCTGACCCCATAGTCGTCCAGAATCTAAGACAGGAAGTAAAATAATAAGAAAAATAGAACATAATAATAACTCAAAAGTTAGTTTATCAGGCAGCCTCAGCATAGCTGAGACTGCATGACGGGATTATGACATTATTGCACTGCAGGGTGTTGTACTCTTTACGTCGCACACGACGTTCTTACAACACCGGAGTCCGCAGTGCTCATTTTGTGTGGGACACAACTGGGCATCTAAGTTGCGCAGCTGTGTCGGATAGTCATCCCAGGGACCGGATTCAATTGATCTAACATATATAATAAAAAGAAAAGTATTTCAAAAATAAATAAATAATTAGTAATTTTCCATGAGTCGCACCAACGATGTTCTGCTGTATCACAAACGATCACACCTCTGCTGCAAAGTTTCCCCACTGAGTCTGGGTCCCGCGACTGACGGTGGTTGGTCGCGGTGGACGAATTATTATTGCTGAGATGCGTTCATTATCACTGGCACTTTCGGAAATGTCTAAAGTGATATTTGTGGGAATATGAGCGTCTATAATGTCTCTCACAGTTACTGCGGGTGCTAGAATGTCTGTTCGAACGACAGCAGTAGTGCTAGTGGGTGTTTGAGGCGGTTGATGCTGCGGTCTTCATGATGGTCGTGGTGGCTGTGGTGGTTGTGATGGTGGTGAGTCGAATTGTAGGTTGAGGCAATGATGCGGGAGCGGATACGGCAGGTGATGACATCTTCCAAGACTTGGCGTACTTCAAGTGGCAATTTGCAGTGACATTGGGCACAGGCTGGATGTCCTGCGTGTGAGCGATACGTCTTTTCCCCACGTATGGTCGTTCAGGCGTAGCCCCCTTCCTGATGGCTGGATCAGAAAGACTGGGATGTGGATGCTGGATGACACGGGTTGGAGTGATGCTAATAGATGTAGGCTGCGCTGGTTCCGGTCCTTCGTCTATGGTCAGGTCAGGAGGAGATGGCGACTGCGGGTAGCTTGGAATCTTCATCTTCGTAGGCGTCATGATAACTACCGATATTGGCTGACTGGCCATGATCGCTTCGGACACTACGGGTGCGGATGTAGTGGTTGTAGTTCTGTGGCTGGTTACGGATGCGGGTGCTGCTGGACTGGATTCTGTGGAGGATTTATGTTTCTTGCTCCGTTTCAGGACCGGTGTGGATGTGGTGACTGGAGGTGGCATAGTGCTCCCTGATGCGGCTGCGGGTAGTATTTCATGTCTGGCTGCCGGTATATTGGTCAAGGTAGCTGTGGGAGGACGATGACTAACGGGATGTCTGTGGGTAGTATTCTTCATGCATACTTCGTGCATATCTTCTCGGTCGGGAGAACTTTAACTGGTAACCGAGATTCAAAACGCGTGGCTAAAACAGCACGATCCTCGTTTTCTTCCCCAGGAATTAATGTCACTTCTAACACACGGTGATGTTGACGGGGTGCATGGGTCACTCTGTAGCGTGTAGCGGTATAGAGATACTGACACGTTACGCAGAAGGTTGTCTGGAGGAGATGATCCTTGTTAACATGAAGTGTGCGGTCGGAATTTCTCATAAATGTTCTGGTACAGGGTTCTCCGCTAGCTAATAACGAGCTGCATGGGAATCTTTTTGAAACTGGTACCGATTCTTCTTCAGACGAATCTGACAACGCTAAATCTTCGAGGAGTGACATCTCGTTCCCGCATGGTAGTTGACTGCGGGAACCTTATTAAAACCTAAAACCATATCTCTTAATTTTTAACTTTCCAGGCCAAGTATTGTAATAATGAATCAATAATAAAATAATAATAAAGAACAGCAGAATTTAGTTTTCGACACGAAAGAAGCCTAATGCTATTTGTTCTTCCCTGGTGTCGAGTTTTGACGTGAAGACGAAGTTTCAGAGCGCACTTCCTCCTTTTATACTATTTAGTGACGTCATAGACGGTGGATGACCACACCTGGAAGTTTGGTAGGTGATTTGGTCAGCCTTATATGGAAAGTTTTTCTTTTTCCCATTCTGATCGTCACAGGATCAATTCCTCCCATATAAAGGGAGTACTTCTAATTATAAGAGGAATGGCTCACTAACTTCGTCTTACTTTAGCGCAATTAAACTTTTCCGATCAACATAAAAACAGGGTACTACTTATTCCCGAGGAGCATCACTTTTTAATTAGCGTGATGCGGTTTTACAGATTGGATGCTTATAAACTTGCCTGTTTTAATTTTAGGCTGGAGCGCTCGATGGGGTGTGTGGGAGCCTGGTGACGTCAGCGGTAATTAGCCCAACTCAGCCTCGCCACTCCTCCATCACGCCGTGGTAGTCGCGTATTTGGGCGGCTCTTTGGTTTAAAGCGTTTGATCCAATTTACTGGAAATAGCAGTAAAAGTCACATGGCCCTTGGAAACACGTGGTTGATCGGAAATATGTGCTGTTTACATCGATGGCTGAGATACTGTTGCTGAGGTGTAGTCTTTTGCAGATGCGAGATATGGAAATATATATATGTTATATCAAGATTCCGTTGTAAAGCTAATGTCCCTTTTTGCGCGGGTTCTTAAACATGCGTCTTATAGTTGTCTGTAAAGGTAGTACTCAGCCCGTATTGATTATGGACTAGAATGCCGTGAAGAGAATTTTTGAAATTCTCTGTAATTATACTGTTAGATTTTTGATGCCGCTTTACCGGCCCGTGCGCTAATGATTTGTAGCGCAGTAGAGCAGTTGTGTTCTTAATCAAAAATATAACAGTAAAGCTGTAGGTAATTTGATGTGTGGTTTAAACAGATCTATTCAGGCGGTAGATCAAAGTTACTGATCCCGCCAAGATAGCTGTGTTTTCCGAGCAGGAGGGCTGCCAAGCATTCTCCTCGATGGGTAGAACTAGCTCCGTCCCTGCCTAGACCAGACATTAATACCATTCAATAATGGTTAAATTACGGTACAACTCAGAAGTGGGTGCACACAGTGTTACAATTTACAATACCATCGATTGGAGATTGTGAATACAGTCAACCTGTGTGTCTATGTTCCTGACATGTTGGTGATTTGAGTTTGATACGTGTGGCTGGTTATCTGTGGATGATACTTGCGCTGTGGTGTAGGTGACGTTTTTATGGCCACCAGGTGCGGGAGGGGGGGGGGGGGCTAAGGCGGCGTGATGTCAACTTTATCGAAACTTGATGGTATTTCACTCTGTAATCGCCTAGCCCGTGGGCGGGACAGAGTTACTTTAGAGCGCAGATGACCTGTCGGATGCTGTCGTAACATTGATCAGTCAATTATCGAATTCAGCTTTTCGGTAGCAAAATCCTACTCGTGACTGACGACAATGCGGGCATCTTGCTCTCTTAGTAATATCGACTGTTATTACGTGTAAATGATGTATGTAATTTTGGCTGTTTCCGTACACAACGTCGTGGGAGAGGGAAGGGAGGGCGAACGGTGGACAAACGTTCCTCCCGTGACGCATACTGTAGATGGCTGCAATCTTTCTATCCATATGATCAGTCCACGCCCCCCCCCCCCCCCCCCCCCCGTAACTAGATAAGAAGGGGTGTGCGGGAGATTTGTTGGCTAGTGTTTTGCTGATGATAATGTTGTTGTCGGGAGGTCCGGGCTGCTGTATGATGCTAATGTTAAAGCGAAGTGGGCACATTCCAGTTTTCCACGCTGGTGAACGCCGAGTCTGTTGTTATTGCGGGAGGTGGGTGTTTGCGGGAGATATTATTTCTCCCGCATCTGGTGTGGGTGGAACTGTTGCGGGAGTTTTTATGTCTCCACCGGGAGTTAATTTAATACCGATAGGTGCTGCTAAATGATGTTGTTGCCGGTGTTGACTGTCTCTGTTATGCTGAGTATAACCGAGTATGTATGTGATGTACGCGCAATGATGAATTGACGTATCCAGCCTTGAGGGCAAGTGTATTCTGTATGTAATTACGTTCTGTCTGTGGTGTGATGTCCTGGCTGCTCACGGGGGGGGGGGGGGGGATATGGTAGGCCCATTGGAGGGGGTGGCCTTTGGACAGGGGATGTGGTCATCTCCCGTTACACGACGGTTGATGTCCTGTCATAGTTTTTAGACCCCGGGAAAATTCGAGCCAAGAGTCTGCTGAACAGGCTGCTTCCCTGCCCATCAGGTGTGTGTGTGTGTGTGTGGGGTGGGGGTGGGGTGGGGTGTGGGGTGGGGTGGGGTGGGGGTGTTGTAGTGTTGGTCGGTGCGGTGCAGGATGCCACCTCTGTAGCAGCAGTCTCTCTCATATCTGAAGATTGATGGTCAACAGACGACGAGTGGAGTGTGAAATGGACTGGGCCGGTGATGTCCGAACTTGCTGTATAGATGAGGGATGCGAATTGGAGTGATTGCGATGGTGGGACTTCTGGAGAGGGTGTCCCTTGGGAGGGGTGTGGTTTTGCGTTTTTGGGAGTTGGTCGGGTACACCTCCTTGTACGGTTTCACGGTTCTAGACCCGCCAAGGCTTCATCTAGCCTCTTGACTTCCACGCTATTCATCATATGTTCCACACCATGGGAAGCATGGCTCGGGTCAGCCTCAGCTTCCGCTTGTTGTAACTCTATGATGGGGGGGGGGGGGGGCATAGCATGAAGTAGTTAGGAATGGGAAGAGATCGCTTGGACAAAACAAACACAAAGTTCTTCAGATACGACTTCCCAGATCGAGTAGACCCATGCTGAGGAGGGAGAGGGCGAGTACGTATCTTGTCATCGGTGTCAGCGTTAGCTGCTTGTTCTCCTGCATCATGGCTTGTTAGAAGTTGGGTTGAACTGGCACCGCGGTGCTCTGCGCTAACCGTGGGAATACTATTTTCCATAGAAATATCTGTCTGGGTACCAGTGTCACGAGAAACGCCCGGTCCGAGCTCTGCTGCTGGGTCATCACTGACACATGGTTTAAGCCGATCGAAATGGATGACTGAGGTCAGGCCATCTGAAGCACGGATACAGTATGTCACGTCCGACGTCTTACCTACTATCACATAGGTGTATCTTTCTACTGGTAACTCAGTTTACTTGGCACGTTTGCAGACCGTCGTGAATCGTGTACCCAGACCATCCTTCCTGCTTCATATGGATCGCCATGCACTCTCCGGTCGTGCCATGTCTTTTGCCTCCAGTGTGCAGTGGATAGTGTTTCTCTCACTAACTCATGGGCTTGTTCTATCCATTGCCGCAAAAGTTCAACATAGAGAGATGGTGAATTTTTCTCTCCTGGTATCCGGGGCATTGCCAGATCAAGGGGTAAGGCTAATTCATGGCCTAACATTAACCGAGCAGGGGTATAACTCGTGCTGGAGTGTACTGAAGTGCGGTAAGCCATGGGTACATATGGGAGCCGTGGATCCCAATCTACAATCAAGGCGTGTTTCTTTTGTAAGCATCTCCGCGAGAGTTCTGTTGAATCTCTCTATCATCCCATCACTATGGGGATGGTATGGAGTCGTCCTTGTTTTGACGATATGAAACAATTTGCAGAGCTCTGATATGAGCCGGCTCTCAAAATTACTTCCTTGATCGGAGTGCAACTCATAAGGCATACCAAACCGGCAGAATACATTGCTTGCCAAGACCTCCGCTACGGTGGATGCCTCTTGGTCTGACAAAGCAAATGCTTCTACCCACTTCGTGAAATAGTCTTGCAATACGAGGATGTATCTATTTCTGTCATCCATCGTATTCAAGGGTCCAAGCACGTCGATAGCCACTCGCTCCCATGGTGCACCAACAATCTTAATTTGAGATGGTGCGATATGGTGCTGGCCAACAGCGCGTTTTTGACATGGGATACATTTGGAAACCCATGCTGTGACACTATTGTGAATTCCGATCCAGTGGAATCTCGATTTGATATGGGTAACTGTTCTTTCCACGGCCAGATGCCCGGCATTATCATGTAGTTGTTTTAATATGAGGTTATGGTAACTTTCCGGGGATTACCAGACGGTTATTAATGTAAAGAACATTATTTATCAGTTGACATTCTTCGAACCGTTGATAATAATATTTTGCCGTGGTGGATAGTGGTGTTACCGATTACTTGGGAGGACGTACCCCCTCCTGGATCCACATGTATTTATTTCGTGTCTGCACGTCTGTTGTTTGGTCGTGTGCGATTTTCTCCGGATTCCACTCTGTGCACCTCAATTCGGGGAACTCCGTAGATGGCTGTGTTGACTGTGCCATGGTGGTGGCCTCTTCGTGTTCAGCCTCCACGCCAACTCTACTGAGGGCGTCGGCATTGCCATGTAATTTGCTGGGATGGTGAACAACATTGAAATTATAGGCCTGCAGGGATTCCTGCCATCTCGCTACCTGGCCTTCCAAATTTTTTAGGTTCCTGAGCCAGCATAGTGAGACATGGGCTGTACGGAGTGTAAAGAGGTGCCCGTACAGAAAGTGTTTGTAGTACTTGACGAAATGCACCGCCGCTAGTAGTTCTCGCTTGGTGGTTGCATATTTTCTCTCCGTTTTATTCAGAGTACGCAAACTATAACTCAATACCTGCTCCGTTCCGTCTTCTGTGACCTGAGATAGAACCGCGCCGATAGTGTAAGCCGACGCATCAGTGTCTAAGATGAAATCGAGGTTTGGATTAGGATGAGCAAGAATCGGGGTGGTCGTCAAGAGTTCCTTCAGTGCCCTGAAGGAGCCTTCACACTCACTCGTCCACTCGAATGGTCGAGGGGTGAAGCAATCTCGCTGAAATGTTGGATATAACGGCGATAGTACTGGCATAAGCCAAGAAAACTCTGCGTCTCTGTGACTGAAGAGGGCATGGGCCATTCCGCTACTGCCTTAGTTTTTGACGGCTGAGTAGCCACTCCATCACCAGATATGACGTGTCCCAGGAACTCAACGCTGTGCCTAAAGAGATGACATTTCTTGGGTTTGAGTTTCAAATTGGCCGTGCGCAAACGTGAGATCACGGTGTCCAAATTGATAAGGGTTTGCTCAAACGTGAGTCAAAAGATGATTACATCATCGATGTAACAGAGACAGTACTATTGGGCTAGCCCATGGAGATGCTGAGGGCTCGATAATTCCTGTCCGCAACATATCGTTAACTTGTTGATGTGCTTCCTCTTCTTTATAAATGGGAAGATGTCATACCGGTTGACGTACGGGGCGATCATTGCCCGTGTCGATGGAGTGTCGCACAAGATGAGTTTCTCCGAGATCCATGTCTCCGGAGGAAAAACCATCACGATATTTGTACAGTAGTTTCTGAATTTCATGTTTCTGTGATTGCAATAATCCAACTGTGGCACATAGATATAAATCATGTAAATGGACGGGTAAATCATCAGTCATATGCTGTTGTCTGTCGGTAAGTGTAGGTGATTCCAATGAGATAATGTCCACTAAGTGACCACAGCGTACTCCTGGTTCAAGACTTATGTACCATTGAACACTCTAAAAGGTAAATGTTCCTTATTAGTAGTGTCCACGATCATGCAGGGACTTGCGCATTGCGAGACGATCATGTAATCAGGGTCATGTTTCCAGCATGCCGATGTATGTGTTGCTTCCTAACTGTGGTGTGGTGGCCCACAAGCTTTGCCCACTTGATAATATCACCGCACACATGTCGTATAATGACGATGCCGGTCCAAGAGGTATTCGTCAGCCATATATGTCAAGTTCCTGTTGTTTGCAATGTATGATGGCTTCGCTGGCACTGAGGAAATCAGAGCCAAGGAGGGCATCGTTATGAATAGAGGTGATGACAACTCGCTGTATGAATTGCATCTCCTCTATTTGGATGACTAAATTAACTACACCGGCTATGGGCACATCAACTCCCGTAGCCGTCTGTAGGTAAATGTTTGTAGGCTTAAGGGGAGGCTGTTTATGAGGTTGGATGCTCTCATATAAGCGCTTGTTGAATACAGTGATTGAAGCACCAGTGTCAGCGGTGGCACTGGTGGAAACACTGCTAAACAGACAGGCACATTTGTATATCACTTTGCGGTGTACCAGGGGAAGAGTTTCCAATGACGCCACCCGTGACAATGGTGTCGGAGCGGAATCATTCTGTATATAATCGGTCTGGTTCTGAATGGCTTCTTTTAATGTGATGGATGGCTGAGTGAGGAACAGGCCAGTCCGCCGTCGTCGCTGCCGTGAGGGCTGCGGTGAAGACGGAACTGGGCATTGCAATGGTGATAGAGATGTTGCTGTTTCTCGGTATGCAGTAATAGTGTAGACAGTGGTGCATACAGGATGACAGATAAGCTCCACCTGCGCGAGCCATTTCTTGCCATGCTTCATTAGATGCTTTGCCGAAGCACAGAAGAAACAGTGCCGCCGCCAGGGACATATGTCTCCCCGTCTACGTCAGCGTTTGAGAATCTATGAGGCGGAGTGAACCGTCCCTCCCGAGTCGCTGCTATCTGTGGATGCGGGAGATGATGTTTTGCATACCACCAAAGGACACCACGAATTCAGTCTCTTGGTGGCGGGACGTGGTGCTTGTAAAAACGTTGTTTCAGCAGGGGTGCTACAACCTACCACTACCGTTTTACAAAGGAAAGAAGGCTTGTTATGTGCGGAGATAGAAGGGGATGGCGAGGCGATGCTGCGGATGTGGGCGGCATCGTAGGCATCGACATATGCGAAGCCATGTGTTTTGTTGTATGTGTAAAAGCTGAATTTGGTTGGTAATAGTTGGCCATCGAACGTTGTTGTACGGGAGCCACAGTTGAGCCGGGAAGCAGATACGGGCACCGAGGTGACTCGACTATCGGTGCCCTTAAGAGTTTAATGGCTTCTCCAGTTGCGGCGTGCTGCGGTCAGGGGCAGGCGTTATGGATGGAGGTTGGTTAGGACACCGTTCCCTCCAATGACCTGGCTGACCACATCTGAAACAGGTGTTTGGTGGTGGTGCGGTGTTGGTGGTGTTCGCTGTTCTATAGTGAGTGGTGGCGAGGTTCGTGCTGGGTGTGGTTTCTAAATTTGTCAATGCTGAGATCTGTTTATTGATCTCGTTCATACGTTCCTTCATGTTGCTATTATTGTTATTCTTGCACTGGTTCCTGCACCCGGGGGCTCCATTGTAGCTTCCTCTGCGGCTACGCCACCTTTCTCCAGGTGCTTGGTTCTGATTGGAATTCTGTGAATTTGTTTGCTGTGGTGCTGGTGCGGTAGGTGTTGATGATCTGGCGGGAGCGATGGTGGACGTGGTGATAGCTGCACCCTCTACCTCATTGATAGGGTGAAGTTGGCATCGGTTGTTCTTCTCCCGCTCCAGAAAGTTTTCTATGCGGACTGCGGTGGCTGTTAATTGTGCCAAACTCCCAATGGTCGGCAAGAAATAGTTTTTCTTTCAGGGCGGGTTCACCGCTTAATGCATGGATGAAAGTGTCAAGCTGGAGATGTGTTACGCCTTCTAAATTGATGCCAGGATATGCGTTGGTGACTAGTCTCCTGATTCGACTAGCTAGCTCGGGTAAAGTTTCTCCCGTGCGTCGTCGGAGATTTTAAAGTTGTAAGTGGCTTGTTTCTCCGAGAGCTGTGTTGCCAAATCGTTCAGTTAGTGCTCATTCCAATTGGGTGTAAGTGGGTGTATAATCAGTCCCAAGATCCGCAAGAACATGAAGGGCTTTTCCGGAAAGCTTTGTGGCGAGATATTCACCCATTTGCTGATCGTTCCAGTGGTTGGTTCGACTTATTATCTCGAACTGTATTTTATAATTGGTCCAGTCACTCTCCCCGCTAAATTCTGGAGGGAGAATGACTCGGCCAAGATCACGGGAAGAATGAAGTGGTTGAAAGCCGGGTGGTGGTGGTATCTGGGAGACTGACGAATATTCTGATGCTGGTCGTTGTGCAGGTTGTGATTGCGGCATGGGTCTATGGACAGGAGGCGGAATATTACACGGATGTTCTTCTCGAGGTGAGGACTGATATTCCTCATATGGCAGTGGTGCAGTCGGCTGGCAGTCGTGGTATGTAGCATGACTGATGTACCAGTGAGAAGGTGGTGCCGATTCCATCTGATGATGCTGCAGAGTTCCCCTCGAGTATAGTGAGGTATTTGATGGGGCGCGGGAGGTTGTCTATGATATGGATTGTCATCCTGCCATATAGTTTCCATAGATGACATGGGTGAATGATAGTAGTCTGAAGGATTGTGGGTGTGCTCGTCCCTGATTCGGCCCTGATGGAGTTGGCCTGTCGCGGACGTCCGATATAGTTCGAAACTCTGTTCCAGCCTGTGAGACATCCTGAAAGGTGCCCTCACTGACAGGCAAAAACAGGTTATATTGCGGAGTTGTTGATTCTGCTGGTGAATTTCTGGCATAGTCGGTGAGCATGTGAGCTGGGTATCCATTGTATGATGCTACCTCTTGGTCGAGTGAGTCGTCGCTAAATGGAGACGGTATAGAACTAAGCTCACTATACGGTGTGGGCATGAGTTCGCTGCACATTAATAATGATGTTCTTTGAGCCCCATATCGGGCGCCACTTGTACCTCGTGGGATAGTGGTGGGCCGTTCTGGTGTCTGGTGTCGACTCGCCATGCCACAAGTGCATGACGTATGATGATGCTGGTTAGCTTCCGGTCTCGGGGTTACAGATCCTGTGCGATACTGACCTACGGGTAACAAAGACTGGCTCCTAAGGCCGGTGGAACTCAATCGTTCCAGTGGGGCCATGCGACCATTGTCGCAAACATTAAAAACTACAGTTTCATCCCAAGAGTGTGTGTCACCAGTATGCATGTCCATAGCAATTTTGTGATCTATGGACTTACAAGATTTGATTTGGTGACCTAATTAACATTTTTACCTAAACAGGCCGTCAAGTATGCTAGATAAATATAATGAGCATACGAAAATACAAGACATAGAGACAGTCTGATGATCTTTTAAACGTGGGGCTCCCGGAGCTACCACACAGACTCGTAGGTCTGCAGAGGTATCCCCGTAAGGGAGGCTCCTGCACACGAGATAACTAATTAACTTATTATAAGCTATTATAGCTGAAAGGAAGAAAGAAAACTATCTTTTGTAGTGTCGGAAAATCATGTGCCTCACGCAGGCACTACTCCTAGTGCTAGTTTGGGTGAGGATTATTATCCTTGCGTGGGCCGTCATCACTGAATCCGTGCGAGAGGCAAGTGCCTCGCGTGGGCCTCCGTCGCAGGAAAATGTCGCCTTCGCTTAAAGTGGGAAAAGAGTATTGGCTGAAAAGGCGTACTCCAATATTCAACCAAAGTGCTGTTTTACGTGAAGACGGGACGAGCGATTCCTGAAGGATTCCCACGTCACCGTCTTATGTAGTTTTCAATATGCTGAATTAGTAGTTGCCGCTTTTATTTATGCGGGCCTTCTTCTATGCCTAACATACTATTTAGTTTTTAGAGACAAGAACTATTTTAGGCCGCAAATGGCTGGCGTCTACCTATCTTTTAGATATGGCTGTCATTGAGAATGGATGCCCTAAGACATCAATACTGAAGACAGCGTGCATACATGTTACTTGGCCATATCTCCGAACTGGGTAAGAATCCGGACATCTCGCTCCGTAACCACATAAAACGTCACAGGACATTGGTTACTTTTCACAAAAGCATTTTTAGGCAACTGATCTATCGTTATGGTGGGGGTAAGAGAGACGAATACCCACCGTGGATGCCCTTCCCGTGAGGGCGTGGCCGATCTACTATCATGCCCAGACATTCTTACAGAATTCGGTGTGGATGCGCATCTCGCCCGTCACCAGGTCCTATGGAGCTAACTTTTTAACCTGACGTTGCCCAGTTATGCACTGCGGTGCAGGGGGATTGTTCAGCAGATAAAAGAAAAATAATAATTAAGATATGTTTTGGCAGTGCTTCCTACATGGGCAAGGGTAACTAACTACTAAGTATCTGAAGATACGCAGGGAATGTGTGTGACACCACACCCTGGCCATCACCGCTCAGAAACGCCAATAGTTTCCCAGGGTCGATCAGTCCATGGTGCAGATAGGGACATCCAAACAATTAAGAAGCCATAGGGCTTGGTGGAACATGAAGAGAGACAATAACTTAGAAATATGAGGTCCATTAGGTATGTTGGCCAATCTTACACAACCTTGCCGGAGTGCGGGGTTAATTATCGCAACTACCGGAAAAGAGGCATACACTATGCGTCTCCTGCCGAAGAGATTGTCTCTCATCATTTTAAACCTATCCTATCGAGCTGAATAGAAAGGTTTTTAGTCGGTAGCATGCCGGGCTAAACAGAGTTATAGCATGGACAGCGACCTCAGTGAAAAATTGTTGGTGGTGGGAGAATGTGCTGCATATACGAATGTTGCTGTATAGTGTTTCCTACGTGCACTGCAGTCCTATATTTTTCTATAGCTAAACAAAACATATAAACTAATGGCCACTTGCCATATATAAAACTAACCAATTTAACAATACAATGTAAAATGATCAGAATAATATATAGTACAGGCTGAGGAACCTACTACGGTGCGGTTAGTAAAAACACCTTGCAGAAAATAAGAATAACTATAAACAGATACAGAAATTATAACTAGCGGTCCTAAGACTTTTACTCATCGGGACCATTTATACATATACAGTATGATTATTAAAGATGTAATTATCTGAATAATTAAAATATTAAGTATAGTTACTTGAATAATCGGGAGCCATTCTTAAGCATGGGCTATCGTGTTACTGAAATTGATACGTCATCCTTGGTTTGACGTGAGTTGATGCATTCTCTGAAAGCTGGAAAGTTCCCGCATGCCGGTTTCCGCAAATAGGATTCCTGCCAGCAGTCCATGACGGGAGCGGATCGAACTCAGGACTGTACTCACAATATAGAATGTCTAACGAGTAGTCAGCAAGAGATACAATAACATTACTGCTAAGATGAACGTTCCCGTATACCGATGGTACGGATGGAAGTTGCCAATAACCCGATCATAAGCGGGGGTTGTTGAATATGGATGAAGATACATAACTAAGCTTAACGGTGCGGGGTACGTCAGTTAGCTCTTAAGACGTACCGGGCAAAGTTTACTTGCTGCGGTCAAAAAGTTTATGTGAACCTGCATGACATCAGTGCAGGGACGGTTGAATAACCACTTTTTGGCGTGGCTGGCAGATCCGGCGAGTCATCCACCAAAGAACATCGGTGCCTCTGCATCTGTAGAATCACATTTTCAGGCCGGGAAGGGCCTCACCACAAGTTGGTGTTCCGAGTTAGTTCTTGATGTTTTCATGAACAATGATCGAAAGTTCCAAAAATGCTCCCGCACAAACGGGAGATACAAAATTGTTTTAGTGCGGTGGGTTGGATTACTGCAGTGGCTACGGAAGAGAAACCTTCGAGACTGAAGTCGTCTGCTTAATGCCTGAATACAGATCCAACCTATTCGGCCCTGGCCGAGGAGGCTCTCGAGTTCTGAATTTCGTCTCCTTTTATACTACTCGTGACGTCATATGCGCAGGCTCCAACCAATCATCGGTCGAGCAATAGCCAATCAGCGCGTAGCTAATAATAACGCCGTCGACTGTTCTAGAACATTCTAGAAGTTCTGCGTACACGTGGTTACGACGTCACGGCAATATTTTGAAGAAAATCAAAGGGGTTTTCCGTGGATAATTCAGCCATTTCTTAACCGATTTCGAAAATGTCTACAGATTCGGAAAGCCCGCCGAATTTTGGTCTATATTAATGCCAGATTCGGCGGGAACAAGTGAATAAAAAGCATTACTATGTACCTACTCGGTATATTAAAAGCATCATCCCATCTTGGTCGTAAAATATGCGCTCTGTCAAAAATAGTATTAAGCGCGTGCATGCGCGCTATGTGCTTCAACGAACTTAGTCGGTTTTTTTACAATGCAATCTCTCTCATAGGCCTATATACGCCCATAGCTCTACCTAGGGGGCCGTGTTCAGGGAATGAATCCAGGACGGACGGCGCGTACCCAGCTTAGCCGGTACGGCCGGTACCCGACCGGTCGCTCCGAACTACACACCCATTTACTGTACAGAGTTAGAGGGAGATCTGCGTCCTATCCGTCATGCGGATAGAATGTTGCTGTATGGTATAGCCTAGCATACTGCGGTCCTAGAGTTTTTACGTAAACAAAACAAAATAACTAGGATGGCTCCTTGCCATATACATAACTAACTATCGCGGTGTCATCAGTAAATCAGGTCATAGGACTCGTTAGTTGTAAGCACAAAAATAAGTATAATATATAAAGATATAAACTATAAAATGCGGTCGTCTGATAAAAAAACTATTTGTGAAAATTCACTACTTGAATGACTGGATCGTTAACCGAGCCAGTCATTCCAGTGGTTAATTTTCAAAAATAGTATTCTTTTGGCCTCTAAATGGACGTTTCTCGCCGCTTATAGACCTTTTTGCCAGCTTCACAATTAAAAGCTAAACTTGTCACAAGAGGGGTTAACATCTCTAGCGTACGAAATGTATGTCTTATAAGTTTACAATTTCTTAACACTCTGTTGAATATTTTCAAACTAAAAAAGCTGTTACACTACCCCGCCCCTCCCCCCCCCCCCCCAGTCAAATTAGTTACAAAATATTCAACAACTTACCTTGAAGTTTAAATTCTGGGAATTCATGGTTTAAAGTTTCAAATCAATTCCATAACGCGTAAATAAGTGGGCGGAACTTAGCTAGAAATGGGCGTGTTATAGTCAGAAACGGACTTATCTATTGACATTGTGTCAATGGAACTGAATATCAACCTGACGAATACTTTTTACACAATTTGAACAAAAACCTGATCCTACATAACAAAGCACCGTGACATTAGTTTCGAAACATGCAGATGCAGACAAAATTAATGTTATCTTTTAATCATAGTAGTATTAGTAGACATATCTATGCGGTACGTCGGCCCCTATTTGTTATTATCATTACCACCGCCTCCCTCGTCGTCGTCGTCGTCGTCGTCATCGTCGTCGTCGTCGCATGTCATACTCGTACTTCGTTTATAATTACTATGGGATTGACGACGAATGGAACAATACCGATACCGTGCTGTTATGGAGTCGATCGTGTAGTTATCAGGTTTGTAACGGCGGTGCGTGATGTCGTCGGCTGGATAATTGAAAAGGATATTTGGGTTCAGGCCCTACTGTCTCTAAAACACATAGTGTATGACATGATATAATCTAACGAAGCGAATCTCAGCTTGGTTTCGGTCTGTTTCTTTGCCTGTAAATCAACACCCATCTGCCAAACAAGTAAAAACAGTAACGGCTGGGTAGAAACCGCTAGGAGGGTGCCTGGTAGAGATTGGTAGAGATTGGACACACTTCTTTCGCTGGACAATTTACACTCGCAACGAACGAACTAACGAACTATCGAACGAACGAACTAAAGATATCAAAAATGCTTGTTTGTTGCCTACGTTCCTGCCTGCAAGCCCGCGTATCCGACCACCCGCCCGCCCGAGAGCCCGTCCGCCCGCCAGCCCATCCGCCTGCCCCAAGAGCCAGATTAAGGCATGGGCTAACGGGGCTACAGCCCCGGGGCCACAAAAGATAAGGGGCCCCCAAATCAAAAACCGTTATCGCGTTTTACCAATTTGAACGTTTTAATCCCAGTATCTCACTGTCTTTACCTCTAAATTAATACCCCTCTGTTAAACTGATTATCTTCG